>OX393560.1:7088771-7416004 GCA_947650365.1 Chamaelirium japonicum
CTGGTGGGCCCCCGAGTACCACAGCGGGACCCACCAGCCCTGCCTGGTGGGCCCCCGAAGACTACCGCGGGACCCACCGGCCCTGCCCGGTGGGCCCCCGAGTACCACAGCGGGACCCATCGGCCCTGCCTGGTGGCCCCCCGAAGACTACCGCGGGACCCACCGGTCCTGCCCGGTGGGCCCATGAAGGCTTCCGAGGGACCCACCAGCCCTGCCTGGTGGGCCCCCGAAGATAACAGCGGGACCCACCGGCCCTGCCTGGTGGGCCCCCGAGTACCACAGCGGGACCCACCGGCCCTGCCTGGTGGGCCCCCGAAGACTACCGCGGGACCCACCGGCCCTGCCCGGTGGGCCCCCGAGTACCACAGCGGGACCCACCGGCCCTGCCTGGTGGGCCCCCCAAGACTACCGCGGGACCCACCGGCCCTGCCCGGTGGGCCCATGAAGGCTTCCGAGGGACCCACCAGCCCTGCCTGGTGGTCCCCCGAAGACAACAGCGGGACCCACCGGCCCTGCCTGGTGGGCCCCCGAGTACCACAGCGGGACCCACCGGCCCTGCCTGGTGGGCCCCCAAAGACTACCGCGGGACCCACCGGCCCTGCCCGGTGGGCCCATGAAGGCTTCCGAGGGACCCACCAGCCCTGCCTGGTGGGCCCCCGAAGACAACAGCGGGACCCACCGGCCCTGCCTGGTGGGCCCCCGAAAACCACAGCGGGACCCACCGGCCCTACTTGGTGGGCCCCCTAAGACGGCAGCGGAGCCTACCAGCCTTACCTGGAGGATCCCCAGATACGACAGCAGAAAACCGCCATTTACCACCAGAGAATCCTATAAATAGCAGAGACTTCGAATGTAAATGGATCCGGAGATCAGTGCCATCACTTGATTTCTGATTTCAAAAACCAGAGCTCTGGGATTTCTAGCTTCCCATCCTTCCCCTCTCTTTGATCTTCATCTTCTCTTTGAAGAGGTTGAAGGGTGACTTCAGTGATACTCGGCCTGTCGAGATCACTTCGATACAAGTGTTAGTGAATTCGGGTTGCTCCGGCCCTATAGCACGGAGACATAGGCTTCGGCTGAACTCCGAGATCACATCTCTCGCGTCAACTCTCTGATTGCATCTCTCTCTTATCTACTTGCATATTGAGAGTTCCAGCTCCCATCGACAGATCAAACAACAATCTTCGACTTCAACTTCAATTGACTGGTGCGGTGAGGTCTTCGGGTCGGCACGAAGATTTTCCCCCACACAGAACACATTAAATATGGATCTTAGAATGAGCGGAATAATTCCAGGAGCTCATAGACGCTGACGGAACTCGATTCCGAGTAGCGCACCTCACTCAGTCTTTCTTTTAGTTTTCCACTTTTCGTGAAGGGCATTTTCGTCCAGGCTTCACGATAGACACTGGAAATCCCTAAAAACCGATCCCTCTCTATCCTAATCTATATAGGGCCGGCCCTAGCTTCCTTGAAGCCATGAGAGACCGGCCCTATAAGAAGAATAGGGAGAGGGAGGGCCGGCCCTATGGTCTCCCTCTCCTCCAAAAATCTGAACCCCCTCTAAGCCTCCTCCTTTGTGGTTTCGGCCAAAGAAAAGAGAGGAAGAAGAAGGGAGAAGAAAGAGGAAGGAAGGAGAAGGAAGAAGAGAGAAAGAGAAGGAGGAAACCTAGCGGTTCGCCATCGTCTTCGCAACGGATTCCTCCGTCGGCTAGTAATCCTTGCACTCAGAGACGGGATTTCGAGGATTCTTCAATTCACAAAGGACAAGGTGCTATCCGACAATTTCCCTTGCGATTCAAGTGCGGTTCTTCATCGTTCTGTCATCTCCGGATCATAGATCCATAAGGTATGATGATTTTAAACACCTAACTAGATGCATGCATGTCTTCCGTAGATCGTAGTGTGCCTCTAGGGTGTTCGCACATATGCTAAGATCATAGATTTGCATGTAGATTGTTTTGTAGAATTAATTGTAATGAAACATACACCGTATGATCTTTGGATCTTTTGCTTCCGCTGCGACTCTGATAAGCGGATCCAATTCCAACACCCATTACGTTTTGCGCAATCCTATGTTTCCTTATTCTATATCGAGGTTGATCCTCAAGTTTGACCTTTGTAGGAATATATACCATCAATTGCACCAATTGCATCCTACATTAATTTATGCATACAATATAATTAGCAATCAAAATTTTAGATTTAGTCGTATATATAAATTTGGATAGAAAAGACAAGTTACCCGAAAGAAATAGTGCCAGGGCCTGGGGGTAATCTCACTGGTCGCTGGCGTATTAGGGCCGGGTTGCTTGACGACGTCCATATAAAGTTTCATCACAACGTTCAGAACATTCAGAAAATGACGATGAACTATAGACAATGAACTACTAAAGTGAAATGCTACCGATCTCAACCTGTCGTCATGTCCGAGTATATTTAAGAACATAGCAACTTGTTCATCCACTTCCATATTTTTTGTAGACCGTAATCCCTTTGACTTCAAAGTTTTGACTAATACCTCAAATGTAGGCTGATTGACTTATAAAAGATTATGTGTATCTTTATTTTTCTCACGCAATAAAAGATTGAGATATTTTTGTCTTCGTTCGTATTTATCTTGCTGTGATTTTCTTGGTATGTATTGCTGTCATTTGCGACGTAATACCAATTTAAGCACTACTAACCATATGGTACAAGCACCGACAATGACTTGTAGTGCAGCCTGTTGTTCTATCTCCATCTACTTTATTAAATTTATATAACAATGATTAGCATACAATAATTAATAGAATGCGTTTAATATAAGTATTTACGTTGAATTAATAGTAAGACAAAAGAATCTAAGTCTGATGACAGAAAGTAACAGAGTCCGAATAAGAAAATTAATTACAGCAAATAGAAAAAAGAAGAAGGGGAATTGCATAGTCCATATCCCGTATTCGTGTTCATGCTTCTTAGATGGTATATTAGTGCAAATGATGTATTGATACAGAACACGCTAAGCATATAAGTGGCTTGGTGTTATTAAAAATCAAAGAAATTGGTTTAATAGGAATAGAAATTCCATTGCACGAATATATCCATTGTTTAACAAGTGCAGCTATACCAGAACAAAATATTGCATGAGATATGGATTGAAATTTAAAATTTTCAGTTTCAGCCGATATCAAAACGAAATATAGGTGCGAAACCCCAAAAGTCGGTATGTTGATCGATTTCGGTGCATTTCGGAGTGTTTCGGTGCATTACGATCATTTCTGCAAAATTTTGTGTGAACTACGACAAAATTCCGTGTGCATTTCGATGAGAAATTTCGATCAAAAGCATCTCACCCATACCGACGATCGAGATGCATTTAATATGTACTTTACACCACGATAGACGCATCTCACTCATACCCTTTTTTATTTTCAACCCGACAGTCGAGATGTATCTGCTGGTGTAATACTAAATAGATTAAAATAGATGATATAAGTTGTATTATTTTATATATGCGATGAAACAAATAGTAAGAAATTGGCATAATTATAATCTAAGATTTGGTAGCATGGGAGACCCCAAGAAGAATTAAGTCATCATCATATTTAATTGTAAGGTAAGAAACATGATCCATCTTTAGAGTTTAGACACCAATTATGAAAGTACCCATCATGCTAAGATATTGTTGCACAACACAACCAATTAAGTTCAAGCTTTATAGATCAGTTAACCATATTGTGAAAGTAGGCATCATATTAAGATATTGCTGCACCACACAGCTAATTATGTTAAAACCACCAATGCAAATGAGAAAAAATAAAAACAAAAATACAAGGAGATGGAAAGACAGTTGCACCCCTCATCATATGATAAAATTTAGAGAATAGGACTGGAGCCTTAACTGCGCCATTATCAATTTCCACCACCAACAGATAATACACATGTTCCAAGCATTCTACTACGTATGCAATATATCATATTGCTTCGGAATGCAGAAGGGGAAAAAAAATCAAATACTAAGATTTTACCGAACAATCAAACTGAAATAAATGTACAATCAAAGAATCAATTTATATATTTAACAAGTTATCAAGTATAACGTTTGCAATTCAAGATCTCTATAAAAATAAAATCAAGGGCCAAATCACAAAAACCTCTCCTAAACTATACACCACATTTCATATTGGTTCCATAACTTTTTTTTTAAATAACAATTTAAAAAAGATTTTTGTTGTAGATGTAGACTGTGAATAAGAATTTTCATGTGAGCATCATGAAAACAACATATAGCAAACAAAGTAATCTTCAATAACTACTATACGACCATTAATGTTGAATGCATTCTCAAGTAGGAAAAAGATAACCTTATAAATTCCTTATCTCATGAATTTTTTGGTAATAATTTTTTTGTGTTGGTAATGATCATTACCAATAAAAAAAAATTAAAACCCTAGCAACTCTGGGATTACAGTTTCGACAAGAGATCGAAAGAAGGAAAAACAAAACTCGACAAGAGATCGAAAGAAGGAAAAACAAATTTTATAAACCCTAGATCTGGTGAGAGAAATAAAGAAGAGATTGTGCAATCTGCATATTCTCCTCTTGCAATGGAAATTCAAGACCAAAAAACCCGATTGATGAGAGGCTTGAGTCTCAAAAAAAAAAAAAAAGAAGAAAGAGAGTACCTTAGATCCTTAGAAAACCGGCAGGTTCGGAATGGTGGCCGAAGGGATGAAGAGCTGGTCGGAATGGTGGCCGGAGGGGACGAAAGCTGTGGAGGAGATCGGGCAAAAATCGCCACAGGCGTCAGAGCTTTCTGCGATGAAGGAAGAAACCTCTTTTCTGCAGCTTTAGCTCGGAAAGAATTTCCTTACCAAGCAAGGAATGAATTTCGGGGGGAAATCTGGTTTCCGAGATCTTCTCCCCTAAAAGAACGGAAGAAATATGAGCGGAAATCGTATTTCCGTCCCATTAAAGTGTTTCCGCCCTATTTTCCCTGCAAAAGAACAGACCCTAAAATGAAGAGGAGCTGTATACACGTGACAAATACATTTTTTTTTTTTGGTAGTAAAAGTTACAACCTTTTGGTACAACTGCACAGGTACCAACTCCCGGCTAGGGTTCGAAACATACCTTCGCAACTACGTTTTAAAAAAATACTATTTGCCCTGAATGCTTTACCGATCCCTTTTGAACGGAATGATTTGTCTCAGTCATAACTATTTGTTGAACCTAACCCTGACCAGAACAAATAATCAATGATCGTTCAATAAGATCACACACAGCTCGATCGTCCCTTCTGAGCTTGCTTCACACAAAGCTCGATCGTCCCTTCAGAGCTCGTCTCACCTAGTGCCAAGCCTAATCGTCCGAGTTCAATGTCCTAGTTTCAAATCCTTTAGTTTGTATGCATAGATCCTTCTTGGATGAACTAGGCTTTCTGTCCTCCTCTAGTAGGAGTAGGGGTGGCATGGGTCGTGTCAGGTCGGGTTCGTGTCAGTGTCTAGTTTCGGGTCGTTTCCAAAACCCCTAGACCCGGACCGGATCCGACCCGTTTAACTAATCGTGTCTAGATCCTAAATCCGTACCCGACCCACTAATAAACGGGTAGACCCGATGAGACCCGTTTACCACCCGGGTCTATTCAGTTGACCCAATCTGACCCAATCCGACTCGACCCGACCTAACCCGAAAGACCCGCTGGTATTATATATTACAGTATTGGATTGCAGGTAGACCCGACCCAACTCGACACGTCTCGTTGAATACTAAACGGGTCTTCCTGGGTCTACCGTGTCCAAACCCTAAAACTGGACCCGACCCGTTTATTAAACGGGTCTATCGTGTCGACCCGTTTACGACCCGAACCCGTTTAGCCCTGACCCAGACCCGCTAACTTCGTGTCGGGTCTGTCGTGTCGGGTCCAAAATTGCCAGCCCTAAGTAGGAGCTTGGGTCTCCCTTTTATATCCTTTCCAAGTGGGATGGCACTTCGAGGGTGCCACATGTCACTTTTAAGATAACAATGTCATGCATCTAGACTTGTGCACCTTGTTGGGTTTGGCAACCCATGAGTTTGGCCCTAGGGCCGTTACTTGGTGTGCATGCAAGGGTTTCTTGGAGGCCAAGCAACTCACCTCTATAACAAGGGGGAAACACCTCAAAAGCGATAAGCAGCGATGGATCAATACCTGCAGCAACTCCTAGGAGAGGAGACCAGGAGGTCGTGGTCTAGCACCTCCCCCCTGGTGGTTGGAGTCATCGGAGGAGAAGTCTGGTGCGGTGGCTCTTAGTGATCAACATAGCGGCCGATGGAACATCAAGGCCGGGGATCCCACCCTCAACTGATCGGTGGAGCGAGGAAGGACCGGGGGGGGGGGGGGGGGGGGGGGGGTCCACCCCCACCGATGACTGGAGGCTGGATTCGACGACGAGGTCCCAAGAGTGAAGCTGATCGTACAGGCGCCCAAGCGAAATCAGTTGCAGCAGTGGGCTGGATGATTCAGCTCCCGGTAGGCGGCGCCCGGGTGAATCGCAGCCAAGGGCCCGTGGAAGGCCACGATATAACGCTAGCTCCCCGGGTGGTTCGGGTCACCGGAGGAGATCGAGCTCGAGGGAGGAGGATACAATGTTGTACCCTCTCACTCAGGGCGTATCAAGGTGGATCTTCGCGGAGCACTGCGATGGCATAGACATGTTCGGGTGTCAGATCGAGGGGGAGCACCCCGATGGCACAAGTTCACTAATGGGCAACTGTTTCACCTGCCAACGAGCGAACTGATAGAGGTTATTAATCGGGTTGCTAATGGAGGTGCTAACGGGCACCAGTGCTGTCGCTGATGAGCGATGGGAGTGCAAGGGCGTGGTAGATTGTCAGATGAACCTAAGCGCCAGGTGCGGTGGCCAGGAATAACCACGGGCACACCTACGGTACAGAAGGGTGATGGGCTGTCGACGGACGGTGGACAAAGGTGACGACGGGCGTGATGGCGGTGAGCTCAGTCGCCGGCACACCTTCGGTGCAGCAGGATACGAGAGACAGAGTGTTGAGTGTTAACTGATGGGTGAGAGCTTAGAAGCACTGACCATGGATTTCAACGGGATCATCGATGAGCGATGGACCAGAGCGCAAGGGCATGGCCGATGGTTAGAGAGACTGGATCGCTAGGCGTGGTGTATGATCACCAGGAAGTTATACCCATGAATGTAGCCTGACCAACGAATGAATCACGTTAAAAAAAATTGTTTGGCTATGTCTGTCTCTTTCCTATCGTGTTTATTCCACAACCTAGCTGTCAACATCCGATGGGCCATGTGTACCTTTTGGGATGGTTCTCAATTTATGCACCTATAAGCACAATAATTAGTGTGCTGGACAGCCTGAACATCATAGCAACCAATCACCAATGTGTACCTTTCTCTTTGTTTATTTTTTTGGTAAGCAGCTTACTATAATAAGTCAAAATATTACATCATTGTTTAACCAACCCAACGGGTGTAACGACATGTGCTACAATCCTTCTGGGTAAGCCTCATAACATCTGGAGGGAATTCGGACGTCCAGACTTTGGTAGCTCCAGTTACCCGAGCCAATCAGCTATGGAGTTTCCTTCGCGATAGATGTGAGATAACCGGACTCTGGCTGTAGACTGGAGCAGAAATTTGCAGTCGACAATGAGGATGGACGACACAGTATCTAAAGACACTTGAGAGAGTACACTTTGAGAGTCCCCTTCGATCCACACTGCATGCCCGGGGAACGACGTACTGGCTGCAACAAGTCCTTCCCATAGTCCTCTTGTCTCCGCCACCTGCACAGAGGCCGTGGTTAGAGAGACAGCACCCGCGATAAGAAGGGTCCCCTTGTGATCACGGATAGCAAAACCCGCGCCCGCCGCCAGACTCATTCGATCCACTGATCCATCAAAATTCAGTTTGAACTCCTGTAAAGTTGGTGGAACCCATTGGACTGGGATCGCCTCCATCTGATGAGGGATGTTATGATTATACAAATCTACGGAAATCGAGTTAGCAGAACAAAAAGAATCAAAATCTGCTATTATCAAATCAAAAGTAATATGGATTGCTGGATTTATCAGTTCAAATAAAGCTTTGTTCCTGGCTTTCCATATGTGCCAAAGAGAATATCCAAGGAGGCTTTGGCAATCTTGTTATACCCAGCACCCTGATCTTGAGTATGGCTAAACAGACGGCCGAACTCGGTGACAGAGGTTGGGATAGATGTCATACGAATTTTGCTTCCAACATAACTCCATAGTTGACTAACGGGGGAGCACAGAAAAAAGGCATGGTTCAAAGTCTCATCATGAATCAAACAACGGGTGCAAAGCGGGGAGACTGTCATCCCGATACGACAGAGGTACGAATGAACAGGAAGACGCAGATGAAAAAGCTTTCATAAAAACATCCGAACACGGGGCCCCATAGGTGGCTTCCAAAGGGAACGCCAGATCCCAGGTATTAGTTCATTTGGTGCAGGTTCTCTTAAAAGAGAAAGGTGATAGGCCGTGGCCACATTAAAACCCATCGTCTGCTGAGGCCCCCAAGTGATGGAGGACCGGGGTTGATTTCGGAGGATCGGTATGCTACGGATCAGAGGCACCCATTCCGATGAAAAGATTGCCTGAAGATTTCTAGTATGCCAACCTTGAGGGCCGAAGAGTTCAGAGATCGACCGATATTGAGACTCTAGGCCACAGTTGTAGGGAAACACCATCCGGGAAAGAGGAATTGAGAAGCACCAAGGAATCATCCATAGGTTGAAGGATGCCCCCTCCCAGACCGGCTGTCGCATATGATATTGAACAACATCCAGACCCTCAGAGATAGCACGCCAGGCCCACGAGTATTTAGTGAGTCGTGGCCATTGCCAAGGATTCTAAGACACCTTATATTTGTCTTGCACAAAAGACACCCAGGGGTTGTTATAGTTAGATAGAACCTGAAAAACTTTCTTCCCCATTAGAGCTTGTCGGAACAAGCGATTTGTCTAAAGCCCAAACCCCCCTGCAACTTTGGGTGGCACACATCGACCTACAAGCCTTGTAGGGTGCGTTCTTTTCATTCCCACCCAATCGGTGGAAATGGAAATGAAGTCAACTGATTTCATTTATGTTCACTTCATTTCTACCCAGTTTTAATTTTGTCATTCTTTTAAAAGGGAGACAACTAAGTAATGAAACCAATATCAGCCGTTCCTTTCGTAATGAAGTGGAAATGAAATTAGGGGAATGAAATGAAACTTGTTTGAAAATCAAATTCAACACCAACAATACTCAAAGATCAGATTTAGCACAATAACATTGATTCAAAGATCAAATGCAAACCAACAATAATGGTTCAAAGAACAAATTCATCATATCATCACTTGTTCAAAGATGAAATTCATCACAGCATCACTAGTTCAAAGATCAAATACAACACAATGCACAAATTCAAAGATTGAATAGTTTAATTCTCAAATTCAGCAACAAAGCAACCATAATAAGGCTGTAATGCAAACCCTAGCCATAGTGCTTGCAGGAATAAAAACCGTAACTCGGATAATGATTAGAATGCATACCCTAGCACAAAATGCAAACCTTGGCCGGAAGCAAACCCTAGTGGTGGATTGAGCAAAAAATAAAAACTGAAGTCTCAAAATGTAGGCCAGACCGCACCAGAAACGAAGGAGACAACTAAAGGAAAGAAACTAACATTAATCACGCCGAAAAAGAGTGAAAATCAGACAAAACCCTAGCCGGAGAAGCTCGTCAAAATCGCCCGGTTCCGATCGTCATTTCCGAAGGAGAAAGGAAATATAATTTCGTCCAGAATTTGGGAGGAAAGCAAATCAACCCCATCGACTGAATGAAATCATCCATCTATGTGGATTTTTTTTCCGTCTGCCTAAACCCAAAAGACGGCAAAGAAGGACGAAAATGAAGTCATTTTTGCTGCTCATTCCATTTCCGCCCTTCGTTTCCACCCAAAATATAGAACCTCATGGGTGGCTCAGAATCATAGGTATATCCTCGTGACTTTCGATGATCCATGATGACTGTCGTTATTAAGCCACCTATGGCGAATGGTGAGGGCAATCCTGCCATTTGGTAATCTATCGGCGTCTTTGGGTTCCTGGGTTGCAGCGGTGGGCCTTTATCTCTCCCTCCCTCTTCCCTCCACCCACCGAGACCAACTAAGAAAAACCTCCCTTTTTCTTCTTAATTAAATACGAATTGCTTTTTGATTGAGGTGCTGGGCTGTCGACGAACGATGGATAAAGACGACGACGGTCGTGATGGCCCGACCTCAATCGCTGGCACACTATACGATGCATCAGAGTCCAAGAGACAGTGTTGAGTGTTAGCTGTCAGGCGACAGCTTGGAAGCACTGACCGTGGATTTCGGCGGGATTGTCGACTAGCGATGGACCAGAGCACAAGAGCGTGGCTGATGGTCGGACGGACTGGATCGCTGGGTGTGGTGTACGGTCACCAAGAAGTTGTATCCGTGAATACAGCCCGGCTAATAAGTGAATCACTTTAAAAAAAATTATTTGGCTATGTCTGTCTCTTCCTCATCGTATTTATTCTGTAAACCCAGCTGTCGACATCCGATGGACCATGTGTAACGTTGGTATGGTTCTCAATTTATGCACCTATAATCACAATAATTAATGTGCTAGAGACAGCCTGGACTTGCAATTAGGTGTGCCAAGCCACAAGATTACGAGAACATCATAGCAACCGATCACCAATGTGTACCTTTCTCTTTGTTTAGAAGCCCAATTTGTACCTTCCTTGTTTTAATTTCGATTCTTGTGAGCTGTCAACTTTAGATATTTAAAAGTTGGGTTTTTTATAAATCAACGCCTACAATCTTTTCTATTTACATATAAACCCCTATAAAGTGATATTTACATATAAACCTCTTAATTTATTTTAATATTATATATTGGTCCCTGCAGTTAGCTGACATCCAAAATGAGAGAATATGTTTGATTCCATCCTTGATATTTTACCTAAACTCTATAAATACACCTCCAATGTGAGAATTCTTAGGATTAGGTCCAAGTTAGATTTGGGTTATGTCTGTGTTTGTCTTGGATTAAGTCTATGTTCAATAAAGATATGTCATTTTAAGTAATTAAAACCATGAGTAAATCGGTTATTTCCTCTTTAGATTAATAGAATAACAGTCGAATGAAGAAATATTTTAGAAATATTTCTTCATTTTAGATATCAACTAACTGCAGGGTCGTTATGTAAATATTAGATAATTTTAAGGGGTTTATATGTAAATATTAACTTTACAGGGGTTTATATGTGAATAAAAAAAATTACAGGGGTCGATTTGTAAAAATCCCTAAAAGATTCTCATGCTGTAGATAGTATGCATCAATATTACATGTTAGGACAGTTCGGATTATTTACAACCCTGCCATCCTCAAAATCATACAAAACAAGTTTCGAAGACAAGTTGTCCATCCGATCTAATTGTACGTATCAAACACATCATAATCCTCGTATCCTCATACCGTTCTCAAACCGTTCGATCAAATCGAACGGATACAAAACACCCCTCAAATCTCTCAAAACTAAGCCACATTAATAACCATCCCCCTAAAATCTCTCTCTCTCTCTCTCTCTCTCTCTCTCTCTCTCTCTCTCTCTCTCTCTCTCTCTCTCTCTCTCTCTCTCTCTCTCTCTCTCCACCCATTGTGTGGGTTAGGGGGGGGGGGGGGTCGCACCCACGCCAATCGGCACGAGCATTCACTAGTTTTATACAAAAAATGTTGAGACCATTTTTTTTTTTGCTACCTAGTTGATTTGTTGCACTTACTTACGGCCCAATTGTTGTGTGACATGTCTTCCATTAAAAATGGTATAATGGGGATTGCACTTGCTACCGAACATACGCTACACTTTGCTATCATGATTATGCCATTTTTAATGAAAGATGTAGTGCACCACGATTGGCCCGTTGCCACTCAGAGTTGATTATGAGAGCATCTTCAATCCTAAACCAGCCACTTGCTATGTAAAAGGGCTAGCTATACAAAATGACTATTGGGGAGGATTGATCTTTCCAACCTGCCCACTATCCCACTAGTCATTTTTCAAATGTTCAAGATGGATATGTACTTTGCACCAAATTTATCAACCACCCAACATGCAAAAACGCCAAAAAGCTCATGCCCTTTTCATGCAATTACAAACCCATAATTCAATTAAAATAAACAATAAAATATATAAAATTACAAATAAATAAGATAGATTTTTTTAAATATCAAAAATTATAAATACTATAGAAACTAATCCCCTATTTATAGATATATATATATTTCTATCTTTTTTAGTATTTTTCTGGGCTTGTTTTTGAATTTTTAATAATTTTTTTATTTGAAAATATTTGAGCGGATCTTTTTTTTATCATTATCAAACCCAATTTTCTCCATTTTGACTATTATAGCTCATTTTCAAAATTTCAAAAATCTCCGAATTCAAGTTTTTTTGACTGCTATGCATGGGACCCACAGATGGCTATTGGTTGATGTCTGGCTACATTTAGCCAGTGAAAACTCGCTAGGGAAATACAGCAATGGATGCCGAGTGGGTTGGAACCCATTTTGGAGGGTTGGATGGCGAAGCCCATTTGCCTACTGGGTTGGAGATGCTATGATATGTTGAGAAATTATTGAAATAGATCTTTATGATTAGCAACCAGCTTATGGGCCTTAGTACATGCATAGCATTACAAAAATTTACTTCAGCCCATTTTAGCATAATGAGCCTTGTGTTCAAGTTTGGCTTACAAGCCTTGTAAAGTGCGTTTTCTGTCTAGTTTTATTTTTATCATTTTTTTGAGAGGGAGACAACTAAGTGATGAAACCAATGTCAGTCATTCTTTTGAGAATGAAATGGAAATGAAAATTAGGTGATACAACATAATACACAAATTCAAAAATTAAATAGTTTAATTATCAAATTCAGTAACAAGAGTAACTATAATAAGACTTTAATGCAAACCCTAGCTATAGTACTTGTAGGAATGCAAACCCTAACTTGGATAATGGTCAGAATGCATACCCTAGCCCATAATGCAAACCTTGGCCGAAAGAAAACCCTAGCAGCGGATCGAGCAAAAAAAAAAAAAAACTACAAGTCTCAAAATGTAGCCCAGATCGCACCCGAAAAAAAGGAGACAATCAAAGGAAAGAAACTCACATTGATTATGCCAGAAAAGAGGGAAAATCAGACGAAACCCTAGCCGGAGAAGCTTGCCGAAATCATCCGATTTTGATCGTCCTTTTCGTAGGAGAAAGGAAAGAGAATTTCGTCTAGAATTTGGGAGGAAATTATGTTCACCTAAAGCCCAAAAGAATGACAAAAACAGACGAAAATAAAGTCATTTTTATTGCTCACTTTTATTTTTTTTTTGTATGAACCAAGGGGGCCCTATTCACGGCTCCCCAGGCCCAAGCACAGAATCAACATTACAATCAATGGACACTGTGTTCTCACCCAACCTCTCTACACCAGAAACATAGCATTCCTCCACGATAATATGAGTAATGCAATTAGGAGTATAATCAGAGTCATATTCCACCGTCCGCTCCACCGTATGAGCGACTACGGTGTGGGCACAAGAGTTTGCAACTCTAGGATAGATTTGGTGGATAAATTCCAGCATCCACGCATAATTTTTCTACAGTCTGCAAGGATACCTCACAACTTCTAAGGGGTCTCCAAACTCCCTTGGGACAGAAGTCATTCAACTTCAATGTAGTCACCTTCCACAAATAACATCAGAATGATTGAGCTAGTAAACATCAAAAATATGGAACAGAGAAACGTGGAAATTCTTCTCCGCTTCCTTGTAGATGAAGGAATAACATTCTTATATTTATAGAGTTTACAATATATGAATCATTGGGATTTACATTTATTACAAATCATCAAAAAAAAGAAAAAATCTCTAACAGATTTAGAAACTAATAAACAAGAAAATAAAGACTAATTGATGTTTGGAGGATCCGTTGCCTTTTCTGGAACCCATGAATATCTTCACTTTAATGTTTGGATGATTTGGAGGATTTGTTGCCTTTCCTAGAATCCATGAAGATCATCAACTTAATGTTTGGAGGATTCATTACCTCTCTTGGAATCCAACAAGATCTCTTCAGCTGCGTTTTATTTTCAATACTCCCCCTCAAGTTGGAGCATGGGGAGAAGGTTTGACCATGCCCAATTTATCTGTCAAATATATAAAAGTTGTAGCACCAAGGGGTTTGGTGAAAATATTAGCGAGTTGTGCATCATATCGCAAGTATTGCAGTGCAATTAGCTTGGAAAGAATCTTTTCTCGAATGAAATGACAATCAAGTTCGATGTGTTTGGTTCGTTCGTGAAATACGGGATTGTTTGTAATATGAAGGGCCGCTTGATTATCACACTAGATATTAATAGGCTGATTGTGAGAAATGCAAAGATCATTTAAAATATACTTTAGCTACTAGCGTTCACAAGTAAGAGTGGCAAGAACACGGTATTCAGCTTCGGCAGGAGAACGAGATACTGTGGATTGTTTCTCAATTTTTTCAGAAAATTAGACAAGTACCCAACATGGTGAAATACCCAGTAGTAGAGCAAAGCGTGGTGGGGTATTCTGCCAAATCAGAATCAAAATACCCACTTAGTTGGAGAGAACTAGAGACGGAAAGAAAAATTCATTTGCCTATAGTTTTTTTGAGATATCATAAGATATGATGAGCAACATCGAGATGAGCTGTGTGAGGATGCTGCATAATCTGATTTAAATTATTAACGACATATTGAATATCATGTCATGTGACTGAAAGATATAGAGAAGACTAATGAGACGCCGATAAGATTTAGGATAAAAAATGAGAATTTCGTTTGTGGGTTGTAATTTGAGATTTTGTTCCATAGGAATAACAGAGACTCGGGCACTGGTCATGTCAACATCTTTTAAAATATCAAGGGTATATTTGCGTTGACAAATAAAGAGGCCCTTATCGAAATATGATACTTCGAAGCCAACGAAGTAGTATAAATGACCTTTTTGAAGTTAGAGATAGAACTTTTATGAAAGGAAAAAATGCTATAATCGGTAATAGATTGAGAGAATCCCTCACGAATGATGGTGGATGAGAATTTAGAAAACCATTGATGAGAAGCCTGTTTGAGTCCATACAGAGATTTGTGAAGTTTACAGACATGAGTCTCCCCCTTTCTTAAAAAATCGGGTGGTAATGTCAAATAGTTTTCTTTGTGAAGATCGCCTAGGAGAAAGGCATTGTTGACGTCCAATTGGTGGAGATACCAATTGTTGATAGCAGCAAGAGATAAGAGAATTCTCATAGTAACAAGTTTTGCTATTGGAGCGAAGGTATCATGATAATCAACACCTTCGATTTGAGAATAACATTTGCCAACAAGTCGAGATTTATACTGTTTAATCGTTCCATCGAAACGATATTTTATTTTGAATACCCATTTACAACCGATGGGGTGTTTACCAACAAGTAGAGGTAAAAGAGACCAAGTATGATTTTGTTCTAAAGCATTGATTTTTTTTTATGCCAAGCTGTCAATTTCATGGCCTGAGTGAAGCTAGACCGTTCGTCGGTGGATATAAGTTTGGATAAAAATAGACAATGGTCTTGGGAAAAAGTAGATAGAGGTATACAAAATTTGAAAACTGTAGTAATCTTGAAAGTGTGAGAGAGCATGTTTAGTGCAAACTGGCCGAGAGGTGGCAATTAGAGTAGGTTCCTCAGGTGAAGAATCTGAATTTGAGATGCCATTAGTTGGAATCATGTGTCGAATAGAGTATGTCGAGGTCGGTAATATGTCAGAGCCTATAGTGGGTTCTGTAGGGATTTCAACGGACGGATTTGGTTCCTCCGTGGTCGGTAGAGAAAAATCAAAATCAGCTTTATCTTCAATTGAATGGATGTGAACTGACTGAGATGGTGAAAGAAGTGCGGGATCGCGGTATGAAAACTTATTCTCGTGAAATGTAACATCATGAAAGGTGTATATTTTTTGGATTCAATGTCGTATATATGATAGCCTTTTTGTTCATACGGATATCCAACAAAGATGTATGATATTGCTCTGGTATTGAATTTATGTTTGATATTTATGTTGCATGCAAAACAAAGACATCAAAAAACACGAAAATATGACAATGATGGTGGGTTGCCAAGGAGCACTTCATGGGGTGATTTAGGCCCTAGTAGAGGTGTGGGTATTTTGTTAATTAAAAAGGTAGCAGTGAGTATGCATTCAATCCAGAATATAAGAGATAAGTTGGCTTGAAAATGAAGGACACGGGGTTACATTGAGAAGATGACGATATTTTTGTTCCACGATACAATTTTGCTGTGGAGTTAAAGACACAACTCCTTTGATAAATGATTCCATTTTTATAGAACCAAAATTGAAGTAGTTTAGAGAAAAATTTTGTTTCGTTGCTGGTACGAAAGATTTGGAGTTGGGGAAGAAATAAATCGACATCTCCGAATATTAGATGAGAAATTTTTGTTTTGAATTGACGTTTAACTATATTGAAAAAAAAAAAATATGCTTACATGGTTTTTATTTGTATTTTATTAAATATATCCAAGTGCATCTACTATAATCATCAACAATAGTTAAAAAAAAACATACCCCGCTATAGGAGGGTTACGAGAACGATCCCCAAATATCACAATGGATTAACTCAAAAATAGCATTACCAGAAGAAATACTTTTATTATATTAAAGACAAGATTGTTTTGCCTGAGGACAAATATTACATTCACATTTAAAATCAGACTGAATAGCCAAAAAAGACTTAACTAAAAATTTAAAATGCGCCAGAGAATGATGCCCAAGACGACAATGCCAAAGGTCCATATTATTGAAACTGCTTAAAACAGATGAAGCAGAAATATGATGTAGGGAGTAAAAGCCATTTTGACATTCAGACTGACCAATTATCCGATTCGTTATTCTGTCCTGAAATAGGCAATGCGAGTATGAGAATATAACATCATAATGTGAAGAACGAGTAAATTAAGATATAATAATAAATTAAACTTAAAACTGGGAATGTGAAAGATATTCTTAAATTTTAAAGGTGAGGAAAAATTGACAGTCCCAATATTAAGAATCGATGCCTGTGTCTCATCTAGTAATTGAAGGAAATTTTTATTGAGCAGATCTATAAGATGAACATGATTCAATAGAAAAGCAAACATGATTGAAAACTCCTAAATCTACAATTCATGATATAGGGGAAAATGATAAAATTATACCTGAGAGGTTGACATTATTCACGACAAACTTGGTTGTCGGAACGGTTGCCAATATTTTGATGAGCTTAACGTACTGCTCAGAAATCAGTTGAGGAGCGGAAGAAGAGGGCATAAAGCTTGGAGTGATAGCAACAACATATTTATTCTTTAGTGGATATCCATAAAGTTTGAAACAAGTGGTCTTGGTATGACCATGCCTATTGCAGTGCTCGCAAAAATACCATTGTCGTTATCCCTTAAAAAAAAAAAAACATTGTCGTTACCCCTCAAAAAAAAAAAATACCATTGTCGTTTGTTGGAAGAATATGGTGGATTCGAGGCACGCCCAAAATGAAGGGTAGTAGATTCAACTACAGGTACCATCGAGTTGTTAATTTTTTGTTGTTGTTCTTCCTAGCGAACCAAGGATGAGATACATGTAGTCGATGAAAAGGTTCATTGAGAAGAATTTGACTGTGGATGGCAAAAAAACGATCATGGAGATCTTGTAAAAATTCCATAGCCCTGTCCTGGGATAACTTATCAATAAGTTCTTTGCCATGACCACATATGCAGTGAGTAATTGTGGAAATAACGTTCAATTCATCCCAGAGAGATTTGAGTTGAGTGAAGTAAACAGAGACATAAGAGTTGTTCTGTTTCAATGAAGATATTGATTGTTTAAGTTGTTAAATCTTTGGAGCGTTTGATTGTGAGTATTGCTCTTTTCGATCTACCCAAATATCTCAGGCTATCTCCGTATAGAGGATACTAGTACGAATGTCGGGTGTGACGGAGTTGAGGATCCAACTACTCACCAGATCATTGCATCTAGCCCATGTAGGGATACTTTTTCTTATCCTTTGGTTTGATGCGGGTTCCGTTAACAAAACCAATTTTATTTTTTACTCGGAGAGCCATTGTGATTGCTCGCTCTCAGGTGCCATAGTTATCACCGATAAACGCAGGAGAGACAAACACGACTGACGGGTTATCAGAATGATGAATAGCATAAGGGTCCATTATTGAATCTTGAGTGGATGATGCAGCCCATTATAAGAAGGAAAAAAAATTGGTAAAAGGATATAAGACTGGTGGTGATGAAACTCGGACAGCAGGGGATGGAACTCAAGCAGCCAAGGATGGAGCTTAGACTGCTGGGGATGGAAACGATCCGTTCTGATACCATAAAAAATATGAAAAAAAAAAACGTAGGAATTACATAAGACGTCATGGGCGGCTGCTCACTTCATTTCCGTCTTTCATTCCCACCCAAAATATAGGAGGTCATGGACGGTTCAAAATCATAGGGATACCCCCGTGACTTTGGAGTCAACGGTCCGTGATGACTGCCGTTATTGAGCCGCCGACGGCGTAAGATGAGGGCAATCACGTAATTTGGTAAGCTATCGGTGTCTTTGAATGCCTGCGTTGCAGCGGTGGGCCTTCTTCCCTCCGTCTTCCTTCCACCCACCGGGACCAACAGAGAAAAACTTCCCCTTTTCTTCGTAATTTAATACGAATTTCGTTCTGATTGAGGAATTAGGGTTTCCCCCCTTCCAATCACGTTCTCGATCGAGGAATTAAGAGAGGGCTTAGAGTTCGGTCGGAGAAATTAGGGTTTTCCAAGGGACAGGCCACCGATTCTCATGATTCTGACCGAGGAATCTAAGGCTCGGCGCCGGGAAATTGCGTCGCCTCCACCGGCGTTCGGTCCGGTTAGGCTGGGAGCATGGGCGCTGGGCCCGCGGGCCGCCGCTTACCCTGCCGGGGCCCGAAGCGTCGGGCGGGAGGAGGACTGCCGGCTCGGGGGGTTCAGCCATGAGAGCGAGCACGACCTGGCGGTGATGGTGAGCGACTTTTGGGAGAACGGGAGCAGCGGGGCCGAGTCCAGGTACAGCAGCGACAGCGATTCCGGGTTCCCTGATCTCCATCACCTCGCCGACAGGGTCTTGGTTAGTTTCCATTCCCCCGCTAGGGTTTTCCTTCGTCCCCAATTTCAGCTGTAGCTCTCTTTTCTGTCTAAAGTTTTTTCTTCAAATTTCCAGAGATTTATTTCGTTAATTCTGTGTAATTCGCCTATTCTTCCCGTAAGAATGATTACGTCTGAGAATTTAGAAATTTGATATATCAGAAAAAAGAGAAGTTGTTGAAGCTTGTAGCGGATACTTTCAAATCCTTCTCACCCAATTTGAAGTAAAATTTTGCTCCGAAACTTTAATGATTTGCATTTTTTTTTCTCCCCTTGTATCTTTATTCTTCTAGGAATTCTTTTAAAGGGTAAATTGCACTTTACCCCCCTCTGAAGTTTAGCCCAAAGTCACTTAACTTCCCCTGAAAGTTATTCTTTTTGTTCCATATTGGTCCCTATAGTTTTCAATGGTAGCACAATACCCCCCTTTTGTGAACTACTAAATTTCCTCTTTTGGTAATTATTATCTAATAAAAACTGAATTGAAGGGGGGCAAAATGTAGTTTATCCCTGAGTTTTTTTTTCTTCCAAATTGATCCCTATAGTTTTCAATGGGAGCACAATACCCCCTTTTGTCAGCTACAAAATTTCCTCGTTTGGTAATTTTTATCTAATAAAAATTGAATTGAAGGGGGGAAAATGTAGTTTATTAACTATATGAGCGTTAAATGATTTTGGGCTAAACTCAGTGTGGTATAGCGTAATGCATCCTTTTAAAAGGTCTTTTTTTGCATATAGCCCCCTAGAAACTAGGCTAATTACATATTAACCCCTAGATTTTTTTTGAGGAAACCCCTAGAAACTACATATTTACATATCGACCTCTGAAAAGTAGATTACATGTTAAAATCGACCCCTCATGTTAACTAACATCTATTTGGGAATAATATTCCATGTAATTCATGGTTTGGCTATTACTTTCATAAAGCGGTCCTGCTGTGATGATTGTACCCTTAAAAGGAATGTTAGGCCCAAAGAATCATACGAAAAAACCTAACTAGGGCAAATAGAGAGCAAATAAGGTTGGGTCAAATGATATTGAGGGTAAAATGATCATCGAAGACCTCAGGTAAATGACAGACCATGGTTAAAGTTAACCCGATAATAGCATACCACAAATATACTTGGAATATTAGTCACAATTAAACGTTGGTTAACCTGAGGGGTCGATTTGCACAAAATCTAGTTTTCAGGGGTCAATATATAAATTTAAACTTTTCAGTGGTTAATATGCAATTGGCTTAGTTTCCAGGGGTTATATGCAAAAATCCCTTTTTAAAATAGTGGATTTAATTAATAGAATCAGGATTCCACTAAATGAAGTCTATAATGGTGTCTATGCAAAAAAATTTACATCTGATATTCTAAGCGGTTATTTTATGGGATGCTACTGATTTTTGACTTCATATTTTCTTTATTCTTATAGAGCTATAATGTCATCCATGCGAGCTAAACTTCATGTTTTTCTTACTTAGATTTTATACATTCTTAAGATGGTGTGTCTTGACAATGCTCAGTCTAATCACGATTACTTTGCTCCCTTTTTCTGATTCGTAAAGAATCCAGAACATTCTTTTGGATTCTAAGAATGCTGGTTTATTTTCTATTGATCAGTTGGAAGCTTGGGCATTTCCCCCTTTCTCTTTTCCTTTGCGTAGCAGTGCCCACAACTTCTTGCCGTGTGATATAGATGGTTCCATCAAGCTAGGTATACTTGTCATTCGTGCAAAGGGTTTTTTGTTAGTAGAACTACTAGAACACATAACTGGTTAGGTTTAGTCATTTAATCATGAACTTTATTAGTTGTTCTGGATTAATCGTAGGCTCACTTGAATGTTTGGTTGTGCCTTGTTTTTGTTTGTGTACATGTGCATCTCCATAACTCCGGTGTATCAATTTTTGCTTAAATACTTGTGGTATATGGAACAACTTGTGAGGAATCTTAAGAACACGTAAAAAAACATGCCAGCCATTCGGAGTTTTGTTGTTATTTCATAAAGTTTTGGGACCATGACTCTATTGGTTAACATAATTGCGAAATGATACTAATTGTTGAGATCTTATGGTTTATGGACTGCTTCATTTTAGTCAATTGATGGCATGCTTAGAATCATTGATCGAATGTCTATTGGTCTATGGATAATGTGATTGCAAATCCTTACCTGGCCTTGAGATTCGTGCAAGACTCTCCCCGTGTGGCTGTTGTGTTTGCAACTACAAAGCTTGGTAGAGCTTCAGCCTCCCTTTATGGTGCTCCGACTTCAAAGAAGCTCATGTCTCTAGCAGACACAAGGACCTTGGGCATGAGAGTAGGCATTTGCTTGAGAGAGAAAAGTACTGAACTAGGTTGGCGTGACGATCAGTTTAGAAGTTCCAAGAGTCGGACTACAGTACATAACCGACTGGTCTACCTTAGTATCCTAAAGCGTAAGTCTTATCCTTTTGTGATTGATGATGCATGGTAATTAGAGTGCATGCAATGCCAAACAAGATGACTAAGCTCTGTCATGTGGACAAACTGGATAAAGGGATGAAATCATACCCCCTAGCGGCACCCCCTTTTTTCTCTTCCTCAAAGATTCATACGATCTAATGGAGTGGAAAAGCTTGCTGGAAGGCCGCCTCTTGGCTAGGGAGGATGTTAGTTCACTTCTAAGATAACTTTGATTCCAGAGCGTTCTACAACATAGTCAATAAGTTGTTGATAGCGATACTTTCACGACGATTAAAGGACAAAATTCGAGGGAATGTCTGTGCTTCAACGACAACTTTGTCTCTTCAGAATTCAGAGTTATTTTTCTGGATGTGAGACGTCCTTAAGACCGATTTGGCCAAGTCCATAAATAGTGCAAGAGCCTCTATTTCTCTCTGCCTCCTCCTTTGCCTCCCTTGCCCACGATGGAGTGGGTTGTTTTTCTCATACTCCTCCTTACGTGATTGGGCATCGGAAGTCGGAGGTCATTACTGAAGGAGTGGGTGTTAGAGTTCTTGCTTCTTGGAAAAATTTTATGACTGTAAGATGTATGAAAAAGGATCAAATATCATAATCCTCGCCACTTCTAATCTCTCCTTTGACTTTGCTACATTGCTGGTTGAAAGAGGGTGTGCGAGGGGGACCAGGTGTTCATGGTCTATGAGATTGCTACACTTAAGGCCTCTTGTTCAGCTTCCTCGCATCGAGGTAACTCTATAAGATTCCTCCTTTGTGGTGCTGCACCCAATTCCTTTACAGATTGGATCAAGGAGGTATTGGGTTTCCAAGAAGGTGCCATTTTATTTCTCCAAGAACAGGAGAGCTCAAAATGTTCCGTCCTTTGACTCGTTTTTGGCGCTCACACTTTGAGGACATCTTCATCGATTACCCCTTGTGTCAGAAGATCCTTTCCTAGGTCGCTAGCTAAGAAGCACCGACACTGGTATGGGGACACGGGTACAACACGACATGGGTACACTGACATGACAAATCCTAAAAAAAGGACACAGGTACGATGGGAGCACGGCAAAATAAATTAATATTTTTTATTTATATTTTATGTGTTTACAATTCATATATATTTCAATAACTGAAAAAACCTCATAGAAAATAACTAAAATAAAAATTTAATGCATACTGAATCGTAGCCCGTTAGTTACACCCGGCCCAATCGATGAATCGCATAGCCTTAAATGGCATGGAAAAGAACGGATGTGTTTCAATTTTGGCTTCAACTTATCTGAAACCTCAGAGGATCAGATAGGTTAAAGCGAAAACTGAATCGTAACCGTCTGTTACAACCAGCCTGACAAGTGAAGTGAATCGCACGCAAGCCCAAATGACATACAAAAAAACGACTGTGATTCGGTTTTGGCTTCAACCTATCTAATCCTGAGGTTATAACCTCAGAGGATTAGATAGGTTGAAGCCAAAACTGAATCACAACAGCTTGTGAGTTGTGACTAGACCCTATATTAAATAGCATGTCAACCCGCTGTGTCCGATGAGTGTCCGACGAGTGTCCAGTCGTGTCCGGCTCTCGGAAGCACTTAGGACACGGTACATGCGTGTCCAGCGCGTGTCTGGCGAGTGTCAGTGTCCGACACGGGTACGGGGGGATTGGGGAAGTGTCCGTGCTTCCTAGGTCGCTAGAGGGGGTCTTCAATGGGGAGAGCAATCTTTTTTTCTTGGGCGTTGACCCTTTGAGTGGTGGTTCTTATTCGATTGAGAGATTGTAGGAGAGACTACCCCATTCTGATTGCCCACATATTGAAAAGTTGGGCAGTGGCGGTTCTTATTCGATTGAGAGATTGTAGGAGAGACTACCCCCTTCTGATTGCCCGCATCTTGAAAAGTTGGCAGATCTTATTCGCATTGATCATTGATGCATCGGCTCAGGTTGGTGGTGATTGGTGAAGTGTCGAACTTAAATTTGTAGTATTAGAATATCCTTGTATGTACATTCAATGTTTTCGAGATCTTGTAATAGTGAGCACCGTTTCATCGAATATAAGAGTTTCTCCCTTCCTTTTACATGTGCTGTGTTAGTTTCAATCGAGGCTCCCATTTGTAAAGATCTTTCAACATTTGATTGAATGAAATGCCTTTTGATTGGGATAAAGATGTGCTTTGTGATCTGCATGCTTGATTGTCAAATAATACTTAGGTAGGAAATCTCGAGATCCAAAACACATTATCAAACTTGGGGGTAAGTCAAAATAGCCAAAAAAAAAAAAAAATTGAAGTGGCTCGGACTTCGGCAGATCCTGAGACTAGAGACCCTTCAGTGCACTAGCCAGAAGGTCCTTCCTGCTTAGCGGTGGAGAGTCTAGAGACAGCGGCTGAGAAGAATGGGCCTGGTTCGACACCTCCATGGCCCACCTCGCAGGACCTAACGATCGCAAGATACCAGCATAAAATGATGGGTCTGGTCCGAGACACACCTGATTCTGTGTACGGCTCTCCCTGAAGGATCTTGTCATGCTACCGAGAAAGGGAGGTGCCAAGGAAGATGCTTCGCTGAGGGCCGCAGAGAGCGGAGAACGGAAGGCAGCCAAGAAAGGAGTGGCGAGGAGGGTGTCGAGGAGTCATGGCATGGAATTCGGGGAGTTCCTTCTGAAGATGTTCCTTCCATTTTCTCTGGGTGGGCTGAGAAAAATCAGCAGCAACAACAAAATCTCAAGTGGTATTTATTTGAAGGTTTCACCGAAAGCCATGTCGACTAACAGGGAGAAGGGTTGCTGCCCTGAGAGGAATTTAGAGAAGTAATTCCGGTGGAACAAGAACAAGCTTAGAGTAACAACCCATGGGGGTTATTTTGTCTGACCCTCCAGTTTGATAATGTGTTTTGTGTTACCCCCCAAATTGTTCAATATTAGGATTATACCACCCCATTTTGATGTCCGACAGACGGTTTCGTCAAAAAAAAGGGTGGGGGGGGGGGGGGGGGGTAAGTAAAAATAACCCTAATTTTTTTTAGTAGTATACGACGGGATTAAAACGCGATTCATTAGGAACAAAACGTGTAAATTGGGATTAGAACGTAAAAAATCGTGATTTTATGAAAGAATCTTGATTTATTTTTCAAAAAACAGAAAAAAATCGTGTAGTAAACGCCACAACAATAAGTCGTGTTTTTAACACGTTTTTTTTTCAAAATTATGCCCGAATTGGTAACATGGTCAATCAGTGCATACTTGACAGATGTGTACCAGATCGTGTGAGTTGCTGCAGGAATCTAGGGATACTTCCTTTTTTGTTGGTATTTAACGATGGGATCCATCCATGTGGGGCTTGCTTGGCGAACTTGAGCAACCAACTCCATAGCTTCGGTACTATGTCCTAAGAAATTGAGGGGGATGGCTCCCCTCTCTCGATAAAGGGGTCATCGATGCTAATTTGGCTTGCACGTCGGCTCGAGCATTTTGCTCTCGAGGGAGCTGGTGGAGGTTGACTCGGGAGAACTTGAGCAACAACTAGTGAGCCTTCTGGACTCTGGATGTAGGCTGCCATTCTGTCACTAGCTTTGTACTCCTCCTCTACTTGATTGATCACCAGCTAGAAGTCTTCGAGCTTAATAACTCCTAGTTGGTGTGCCATTGTTATCCTAACTAAAAGAACTTCGTACTCAATATTGTTGTAGGCTGGGAATTCGAAGTGTATCGATTGCTCCATAGTGGTCCATTAGGGTCGCAGAGGACTAGGCCAATGCCTTCCCCAGGGAACTCATAGATCTTTTGAGGTAAAGCTGCCAGAGTCATTCTTCATTGTGCTCAGTGCTGTCGGGTGAACCCGGTATGCTGTGAGGCTTGAACCTTGAGTTCACCGAGAAGTCTATAAGTGCTTGGTCTTTGTGATCACTACGATGCTAGTAGTGTACGTAATCCAGCATGCGCTCTGTCGCCCATGCCCTCAACCATCAGTGGTTCTAATTTTGCTCATTGTAGTTGGAAAACCACAGCTGACGAGATGTGCCCACTGGATCCTGGGCAGTCTTCTCTAAATGAGTATAGCGAGTCTCGGCTGAAAACATGACTCAGCTGATGTAATTGATCGACTTCTGGATCTTTCCTTCATGAACTAGAAAGATGCTAATATCTTGCTCAAACACATCAAGGTAGATAAATATAGCCTTCTTGGAGAGCGGTCCTGATGGAGCTGGAGAAGAGCAAAGATGAACTTTTTAACTTTTGGAACTACTCTGGAGTCCACTCCTTCTGTGTTCTCTTCTTCATCAGACTTGAAAAAAAAAAACCAGCAATCATGCTCCAAAGGCACATTTAATAGGGTTCAAACGAAGTTTATACCCTCACATGATCTCGAAATCTTGGTGCAGATGCAATATGTGATCTTTTCCCCTCGAGGTTTTTCTCGAGCATGCCATTGATGTGAACTTTTATTTTTTCGTCCCATGCTATCTTTGAAGAGTTTTCACATAATCCTTTGATATGTACTATGTAGCGTCGGCCACTTGAGGCACGATGGAGGTAACAGTAAAGTCCACGCCCGATTATGATATGTAGCAATGGGATTCTATTATATTCCAAATGTGGGTTTTTTTTTTTGAGAGAGAGATCTTCATCTTTTTCTCCGACGACACTATTAACAGGTATAATGGATTCATAAAGTCAACCCCCATTAGATGGAACATGGCTTGGTGGTTATGGTTATAAACAATTTGCACCTTCTGAAACCCTTCATATAATGCAAATTTATTACATTATTGTTTTTGCTGATCAACATTCTTGTATGCTGTAGTTCTATAAACACGCATTGGAGCACAATGAAAGCGATCTGTCATTAGCTGTTCATTCCCTTATACTTTCAATAAATGAGAGAGACCATCAACATGCGAAGGATGCACAATGCAGTGTCAGCTGCATCCGGCAATCTCTAGTAAAGCTTCTAAGGTCTGCTGGTCACGATGCTGCTGTATGCTCATCCAAATGGCAAGGTTTTGACAAAGTCCCTGGAGGTATTTTCCTTTAACTATAATTTGTTATTTTGGGGTGATCGTGTGCTTTTTTATACAACTTATCTGATTTGTGAAATCCATAGCCAGAGTCATTAAGCACTCATATTTTGCTCGTCTCTTAGGGGATCATGAGTACATCGATGTGTTAATTCACGGCAATACTGGGGTTTCTGAGCGTTTGATTGTCGATGTCGACTTCCGGAGCCACTTCGAGATAGCAAGAGCGGTTGAAGCCTACGATTCGATACTGTCATCTCTTCCAATGGCCTACGTTGGCTATCTTGCCAGGTTATCACAACTATTGCAACTCATGGTCGAAGCCGCCAAATTCTCTCTCAAGCAGAACTCGATGCCTCTTCCTCCATGGAGGTCCCTGTCCTATCTGCAAGCGAAGTGGTATTCCCCATACGAGAGGGAGCCTGTTCCAGATGGATGTAAGGGCGTTGGCGGCTCTGATCACAGGCAGTGCGTAAGCCATTTGAGGAAGCTCAAAGCATCTATTTGGGCTGGGATCGAGACCGAACGACTGTTGAAGCCAATGTCTGATGACAAGAATCGGCGATCGAAACTTGAGAGGCGGAGGCTGTCACTGCTCAGAAGCTAACAAAAGAGGGTGTGCTGATTTTTTGGCTTGGATTTTAATTTCTTTTCTACGATAAAAGAAATAACGCAGAGTATATGCATACGTTTCTATACGGTAAATACATCGGATTGGCCGGGGATCCTGGGTCCGGCAAAAGTAAGAATAACATTCCCCTTTCTATTGGGAAGCTTGCCCTACAGTTTCTTGTATCCTTTTTTCGACTTTTGGTATTTGCTAGTAGTGTATCATGCTTGATATACCTGTTACTTTACCTCCTGTATTTTTTTCCTCTATTCAGATTGTAGTACACAAAAAATTGAAGTATTGGTATTATTGAAGGTATTCCTTTGTATTATTGAAAGTAATCCTGAAGTGTGAGTGTTTTATTTGGACAAAGGCGTACTTTAGCATGATGTACTGGTTCTTCCAAGAAAAAAAAAAAAAGGCAAATTAGGTATAGGTCCTTAACTATTTTGCAATATTAGCCACAGGACATCATTATTTGTTATATTAGCTAAGGTCCCTACAAGCATACATTTGTCTTCAGAAAGATTGTATATTCGTCTTCTTAAAAGAGTATCCATTCGTTTCAGAAAGAGTATATTCGTGGGGAGGGACTAGAGCTATATTTCAAAATGAATATGTCCTCCACCTAAAAGTCATCTCTCAAAAAGGACTTATGTCGAACTTTCTCCCCAAAAACAAGTGTTGGGACATTAAGAAAAGGGGTATTTTTGGAATAAAAACTTGATGGAGAGAGCTAAATGTAAACGGAACATAGTTCAAGGATCAAATTGTTCAAATATAAAGTGGTGGGAGCAATATGAAATGAGGTGTATAGCTAGGGGAGGTTTTGGTAAGTTGCCCCCTAAAAAACGTATGATATACTGAAATTATCATGATTAAGATACAGGGGTTGCTTCTCATTATGTTACCAACCAATGCCATATAATTATTACGGATAAAGTCTTTAATGGTGCTATACAGTATTTGTCTTACATAGCTATCTTGATTTTAGGGTTTTTTTTACAAATTGACCTTTGTAATCTTATCTGTTTATGTATAAACCCCTGTAAAGTTAATATTTACATATAAACCTCTTAAATCATTCAATATTTATATATCGACATCTACAGTTAGTTGGTATCCAAAATAAAGAAATAGTTTTGAAATATTCATTTCATTCGTCTATTATTTTATTAAGGAGGAGTTGGCGAAAAATCCTTTTAAGAGATGCTTTTAAGTTATAGTCCAAACAAATGCAGTGGACGAAAACGTCCTTCACTGTAATTTAAATTTTCATTTGAATGCCACCGAACCATCAAACCACCTCGCCGGACCTGTTCGCCGCCAACGTCGGACCTACACGCCGCCGCTGCCACCGAACCATCGAATACCGCCGCCGGAATTGTTCGCCGCCGAACCGAACCTAAACCTAACCCAAACTCAAACCCTAAGATCTACAGGCCATGGGATGAACCTTAGACCTAGGGATCTCAACCAAACCACCTCGTCGCCGTCGCATCCTTTGCTACTCACAACTATCGTCACCAACTCCTCTGCTGCTCGCCACTACCGCCGCCGAAGCTGTTGGCCGCTGCCCCCATCACCTCTACTGTAGCCGCCGCCACTGGAGCTGTTCGGGAGAGAGGGAGAAGAAAGGGGGGTAGTTTCGGGTTTATCATGAAAGGCTAAATGAAACTATAGAGTGTTCTGTTCATAGGATGAATCTGTTGCTAGGGACCTCTCACACATTAACCCTTTAATTACTCTAAAGGGAAAAAAACCGATTTAACCATGGTTTTAATTTCTTAAATTGATATATCTTTATTGAATATAGACTTAATTCAAAACAAATACAAACATAATCCGAATCTAACTTGGACCTAATCTGAAGAATTCTTACATTGGAGAGATATTTACAGTGTAGGTAAAATATTAAGGATGAGATCAAAAATATTCTCTCGTTTTGGATATAAGTTAACTGTAGGGCTCAATACGTAATGTTTGAATTAATTGATGTTATAGGAATTTATATATAAATAAAGAAGATTATAGGGGTTGATTTATAAAAAATCCTTCATTTTATTACATTGTTTGTTCTTTCAATATTATGAGATAATTGAATAGATCAAATGTATAAACTAACTACTAGAGCCCTCTTAATTACGGACAATAATTGGCAGCAACGTTCTCCAACAGCTGATGTGGCAGTCAATGATTGGACAATAATCCAATCATTGTGGTGCGTGGATCTGTGTAGGGGGAAAATTTTCAGGACATCCTGCCTACCGTACTACTGCAGGCCCTACTGCCCCCCAGCCTATCAGTACGCTATGAGTGCTGGGAGCCACTACTCCCATGTGCTGGGGACCGTAATGGCGTTACCCCATGTCTTTTTAATCCAATGTTATTAAAGCTGGACCGAGCTAAAAACCGGCAAACCGATGAGCTAACCAGACTGGAAGTGATTTGAACCGCTGCTAGAAAACGAATCGGAATTAAACAGTCGGGCCAGGCGGTTTTAGGTATAAATCGGACGGCTCGGCTGTTGAACTGAACCGGTGGTTTGAAAAAGAATATTTAAATTTGAAAAAATCCTAAATAAGAGCTGCAGTTTGTGATTTTTTTTTTTCCGCGGCGAGGCCGAGCGACTGTCGCTTGCCGAAAACCCCCCCACCTCTTCGACTTCGACTGGAGACTCCTCCCCTCACAGCTACAGTCAACAGGTTCTTTGTGTGTGTGTGTGTTGGGCCGATTGGATTCTTCCTTTTTTTTTTTTTTTTTTGACTGTGGTTATCAGGGAAGGTCGGACTAGATTCTCTCATCTCTTTTTTTTTTAAACTTTCCTGACAGGGACCTCTCTCTGTCTCTCGTCTCTTTTTTTATTGGGTCCAATACAAAGATACAAACTAGGGGTGGCAACGGGTCGGGTCGTGTCGTGTCTAATTTCGGGCCGTGACCAAAACCCCTAGACCCGGACCCGACCCATTTAACTAATCGTGTCTAGATCCTAAACCCATACCCGACCCATTTATAAATTGGTAGACCCGTTTACCACACGGGTCTATTCAGTTGACCCGATCCGACCCAGTCCGACTCGACCCGACCTGACCCAATAGACCTGCTGGTACTACATATTACAATATCGGATTACGGGTAAACCCGACCCGACACGGCCCGTTGAATTTTAAATGGGTCTTCTCGGGTCTATCGTGTCCAGACCCTAAACCCAGACCCGACCCGTTTATTAAACGGGTCTATCGTGTCAACCTGTTTACCCGTTTAGCCCTGACCCAGACCTAGCTACTAACTTCGTGTCGGGTCGTGTCGGGTCTACCGTATTGGGTCCGAAATTGCCAGTCCTATTACAAACCCTCTATCTTTTTGTTTTTTGGGTGCGATAGTTAAAAACTGGCCAGGCCGGTGAACCGGATCGGACCGGACCGGCCGATCGAACTGGATCGGTGCATTAACCGGTTCAGCCTCCGGTTTGGTTCTGACAACATTGCTTGAATCGCAGTGGGCCTCACGGTTGTATGGTACGCAGGATGTGGTGAGAATTTTACCCTGTGCAGGAGCCTGAGTGGGAGCCCCTTCTCACATTAGAGAAAGAGAGAGGGAAAAATTTCAGCACATCTTGTGTACCATATAATCTTGGGTCCACCGCGATTCAAGGGACACGGGGTAGCAGGCCCTAGCACATGGAGAAAATCTTTGGTGTAACCGTGATACTTGTCAGCTCCTGTAACAAGTCAATCATAAACGTCCATACACTCCAATGCACGGCATCAGAGCCACACGATAGCTGCTACCACGACAGGTGCATTGCACTCAGTCTTAACTATAAAGATAATAAAACCTACTATTGTTATGAAACCAATAGATCATGTGGCTGTCCATCGTCCGATCCCCCTCATGGAATTAGGGTTTTTATGGTTATTTGGACCCTAAGTTTATTCACCCTATAAATAAGATACGACTTCAAGGGTGGGGGTACGGTTTTTGGCTATCTCATATCTCTTGTCTTACAACACGTTATCAGCACGAAGGACTCCGAGCCCCCGTTGAGAGAGAGAGAGAGAGAGAGAGAGAGAGAGAGAGAGAGAGAGAGAGAGAGTTCTGCACTGCAATGGAATGCAACAACTGAGCAGAATGTGCAGAATTACAGCTCCAAATCAGCATGACAGGCTGTGTGGAAGCACAAAGATAAAGTGTAGTGGAGCGATTTGATTTGGAATCAACCAGTTCCACAGCGAATGACGATTTGCATCTGGAAATTGAGTCTCAATCGTCTAGCTACAATCGATGTTCTCCAAAAAAGAGGACGGTAAACCGCCAATAGGTGTAGCATGCGTAGAAAGGATGTCAAAACTGCAGATCATCTATTTTTTAATCGCTCGATGTCTAAAGAAATATGGAAGCAAATATGTAGATGCATGAAGATACGTTCTTTCCAAACGAGAAATTCATAGAGCTACTCCAAAGAATCAGCAAAGATTGAGGGGCAAAAACCATGATGGGTAGAATCATTCGTGCCTCCTTAGCATGCACGGTTTATTTTTTTTGGTTGGAGAGGAACACTCGCATCTTCGGGGATAGAGACAGTACCAAGAATCAAATTCTTCAAAGCATATTCTTGCAATTAAGAGGAATTTTTGTTGGAGCAGAAACTCAAATCAGCAAGGTGAGAGAATTAACCTGATTAAAAACTTGGGTTGACACGATCAGAAGCAAAATCCCCTCTACTGTTTGTTCTTTTTGCAACTTGGTGGAGTAGTGTTTCTGGGATGTTTTATGGGAGTGCCGAGTTTTGAGAAGTGGATTTTCTTTCTTTGAGTTTGTATAGAGGGAGTTTGCTCTTGTAATTAGTTTTGATCAATATAATCGATTATCGAGAGAGAGAGAGAGAGAGAGAGAGAGAGAGAGAGAGAGAGAGAGAGAGAGAGAGAGAGAGAGAGAGAGAGAGAGAGAGAGAGAGAGAGAGAGAGAGAGAGAGAGAGAGAGAGAGAGAGAGAGAGAGAGAGAGAGAGAGAGAGAGAGAGAGAGAGGGTGGGACTTGGGCGGGTTGAGGGGTCTGCTTATGTCCAACTCGATTTACAAAAACCTTAACCCGTTTTGCCTGTGGAACACGGGGAACCATGGAAGCCCAACCTGTGCTTGCCCATTCGAGTTGCTTGAGTTGCCCAATTTGCAAAAAAATAGATGAGTTGGGTGGGTTGCCTAATAAGAAATACTTGTGAAACATAAAGAAAACTAACATAGAAATATAACAAGGAGTTCCACGGGATGCAAGGATGCCACTATCCTTTGGTTCCTCGGGTTGGGAAGACCGATGCCCAAACCTGTCCAAATTGAAATCGGGTTGATTTTTTTTGGGGTAAATTACACTAACACCCCCTATAGTTTCTGACATTTTCACTTACACCCCCTCTAGTTTTAAAACTTACAATGACACCCCCTCCAGTTTGAAACGTTAGCACAAAACACCAGAAGAGCACGACGGCATTAATTAGAATGAGATTTGACAAAAATACCCTCATTTGTTTGTTATTTGATGCTGATGTGGAATCCCATTTTTAACATGACAAAATTACCCTCAAATGCTCCATTTAACCCGGCCTTTGGTTGAAACCCTAGATTTACTCCCTTTCTTTACATCTCGATGGAGAAGCTACACCGAGTAGCATAGCTGTAAAAAACCATAACTGCGCGGGAAGGAGAAGGCGTCGTGGCCTCTGGTTGAAACCATAACTGTAAAAAAGGTGAGCCTTCACTCTCGTTTTGTCTCTCTCTCTCTCTCTCTCTCTCTCTCTCTCTCTCTCTCTCTCTATCCCAAGTTGGGTTGTCCTTCAAAATGCTATGGTTGCCTCTAAACCTGTCTCTCAATTGGGTTTTCCTTCAAAATGCTATGGTTTCCTCTAAACCCGTCTCCCAAATTAGGGGTTGAAGTTTAAAGATTACATGATTGTTTGTTTTTGAACACCCAATTTGGGATTGTATTGTTTTATATGCTTTCATTTACATATTAAGATTTTCTTTGAGAAATAATTCCAAATTGGGGTTTGAAGTTTGTGAAATTAGGTTTTGTGAAATAATTTTAAATTGAAGTTTGAGCCTAGTAAAATAATCCCAGATTGGGTTGGGTTTAGACATTGTGAAATAATCCTAAATTAGATTTTGAGCTTTGTGAAATAACCCTGAATTGGGTTTTGGACTTCGTGAAATTAGGGTTACACTTAATTTAAGGTTTGTTTCTTATGATCTCAATCTGGATTATGGTTTCCTATGTTAAACATATGTATGGTCCTATTGTTGGATTTTATTGTAAATATTCTATCATTGTTATTGTGATAGTTTTGTTAATATTCTATTAAATTCTGGTTTTGTAGGAAAAATGGACCTAGAATATACTATAGAAGTGCACAGCAAATGTCATTTCACTGGAGTTCCTCATAGATTATACGTTGACGGAGAGGCATCTTTCGTGATCCATGTTGATCCAGATCTCATGTCCTTCTATGAGATGCAAGCCATATCAACAGACCTGGGATTGTCAAAGGATAGTGAGTTATTCTATAAGATTCCAGATTTGGGCCTTGATGATGGACTAAAGAAACTAACAACTGATAATGAGGTGATGGAAATGTTCAGACTGTATGCTGGAAGAGGGATATTCATTCAATTGTATATTATCTCATCTGAAGTAAAAGAACAAAGACATGTAACTAAAGACATGGATATGCATGGAAATGAAGTAGAGAGCTTAAATGAAGGAAGAATACCAGCTGGTAGTGTATCTGAATCTGACTCTTCATGTGTAGGTGATGGCTTTGATTCCTCAGATGAGGAATTTGATTATTTAGTCTCTATAGCACCTTCAGTTCTTTTACCAATTGCAGCTCCATCAGGTTTATCTACAACCTCAGCCTCTTCAAGTCCTTTACCAAATGCAAGAACTTCAACAAAGACAGCTCCTTTTGGTCAAGCAGAAGATAATATGGATGAAGATTCTGAATACCTTCCTAGTGATGAGCTACACGCTATGCATGACTCATCAGAAGATGATGGACCATACTATGAGGAGTTCAATGAAGGGAGAAACATTAAGAATCATGTTTTGAGTGTTGGTCAGATGTTCAGCTCGGTGCTTGTCTTTAGAGAAGCTTTGAAGGAGTGTTGTGTGAGGCTTGGATATGACTATGTGTTTAAGAAAAATGAAGCATCAAGTGTGACAGCTGTTTGCAAGAACAATTGTGGTTGGCGCATTCATGCTTCCCCAATGGGGGAATCAGGAATATTTCAAATTAAAAGTTTCTTTGATAAGCATGAATATAATCGTTCATATATAAATAAGCAAGTTACCTCATCATGGATTTGTCATAAATACTTGGATAAGTTTAGAGATGATCCTGATTGGATGATTCCAGCTATCCAAAAGACAATTAGGAGAGATTTTATGTTAGATGTCTCCCCAATGTAAATCTATAGAGCAAAGAAAAAAGCAATGGAAAAAATCGAGGGAAGTCACCGTGAGCAATATATGAAGTTTTGGAGTTACTGTGAAATTATTAGGAGGACAAATGAGGGTAGCACTGCACTATTGAAGGTGGAAAGACCAAGGATGGATGATGCAGCTATATTTCAGAGATTCTTTGTGATATTTGATGTACAAAAGAAAGGCTTTCTTGGAGGTGTTAGGCCTTTTATCGGCCTTGATGCTTGTCATCTTAAGGTAATTTTAACTTTTCAATACATATTTAGGTATTATGATTATTAAAGTTGTATTTATATATGGGTTTTTAATAAATTCAATTTTTATAGGGAGCTTATGGAGGTCAGCTAATGAGTGCAATAAGCCGTGATGGGGATGACAGGATGTACCCACTAGCCATTGCAGTTGTGGAGGCTGAATGTAAGGATAGTTGGAGTTGGTTCCTTTCAAATTTGGTTTCTGTGATTGGAACAAATGATGAGAGGGGGTGGACTTTCATCTCTGATAGGCAAAAGGTAAATGTTAGGTTATTTAATTGTGTTATTACTAATTTTGTTTTCTATGTTATGTATTTATACTTGTTTTAATTCTTGAAGGGACTAGTAGAGACTTTTGATGCCATCATGCCAGGAACAGATCATAGGTTTTGTATAAGACATATGTACAGTAACTTTAAGGAAAAATTTAAGGGAGGGAAACTCCTTAAAGATTTACTTTGGAAGGCGGCTGCAACTTATACTACTCAGAAGCATGAAGTTCACATGAATACAATTAGAGCTGTCAATGAAGAAGCTTATCAATGGTTGAAAAGTGTTAGTCAAAAAGTTTGGGCTAGGTCTGCTTTTAGTCCCATGCCAAAGTGTGATTTGTTGTCCAATAATATTTCAGAGTCATTTAACAAGATGATCTTAGATGCTAGAGACAAACCTATTATAACATGTGTGGAGATTATAAGAAAAAAACTGATGAAGAGGTATGCATTGAACAAAAAAAAGATGAACGATAGGTCAGGGCTTTTGTGCCCAAGGATAGAAAGCAAGTTGGAGAAGTCCAAGTATTATGCAAGGTATTACGAGGCGACTTATGGAGGGGAGAGGTTGTTTGAGGTAGATGCTAGATCACACACTTTGGCAGTGGACCTAGAGAAAAGAACATGCACTTGTAGAGAGTGGGATATGACAGGTATACCATGTTCTCATGCTGTAGCTGCCATTTATATTGACAGAGGAAAGCCTGAGGCTTATGTATCTTCTTGGTTTCATAGAGAGACCTATTTGAGGTCCTATGAACCTTTTATCAAACCAATTCCAGATTCAAGGATGTGGGCTGATACAGAATATATTCCTATTGTGCCGCTACCATTGCGTAGGCCCCCTGGTAGACCAAAGAAGGCCAGGAAGAAGGCTGCAGATGAGCCTCAAAATCCATATAAGGTGCGTCGGCTACACCAGTTACTGAGATGTAAGAAATGCATGCAATATGGTCACAATAGTCGTACTTGTAAGGGACCGGTTAAGAAAATAAAAGTTACTAAGTCTTCACAGACTCTCACTCTCACTTCTAAGGTACTTCATTACTATCACTAATCAATCTAGTTAAACTATTACTATATTAGTATGAACTCTTAAATGATGCTAATTATTCTTATCTGGAACATAGGTTGGACACGCACCTGTTGAAGTACATACAGAAGGAAGACAAAGAACACCACAACTGAACCAAGATTCAGGACAAAGAGCTAGAGAAAGGGGAAAAAGACCAGAAGGACAAAGAGGTAAAGGCAGAGGTAGAGGTTTAGCATCAAGCACATATTCACTAAACCTAGATGGACCAAGTACTCAATGTTCATCTTCTAGGTACTAACGACCCATTAGATTAGCTTGCAAGTTCTAAAGGTTTACAAAGTTTGAATCTGTTCTAATATTCTTTTGTAATTACTTGTCATCTAGGTTTAGTGAAAATATGTAACCGCCTGCTGATGTGGAGGACTAATTTTTTGCAATGGCTGATGATGAAGGCCCACTCTTTTTGCAATTAAGGACCTGCTGCTGTGGATGACTGATTGTGGGGGACTTAACCTTTTTGTTAGTAATGTTAATGTTGTGGAGGACTGGTTGTGGGGGACTTAATCTTTTTGTTAGTAATATTAAGCCTTGCGTTGATAATGTGGATGACATGATGTGGATGTTTTTATGGTGAGATTAAAGTTTGTATTATGTTAATGTTAATGGATATGTTTATATTTCATTATTTTGGTGATGCCTTAAAAAGTTAGTGTATGATCAAGTTTTGTTGGAGAGTCTAGTCCCATGAAACGACCAAGACTATTAAAGCTAGTGAATTATCAGTTTTATGATGTAAGTGAATTTATGATGTTAAGAATGAGTTATTTTTACCTCTTCAGGTGCCTTATGATGTTAAGAATGATGGGGATGGAGTTGTATTCTTATTTCAATCTAGTTATGGTTCTATTCTTAGTGATGTAGCTATTTAGCATAAAATGAGATGAATCAATTTAAATATCCAATCTTTGCCCAACTGAATTTGTGATCTTATAAGAGAGACAACATGAGATGACATTTGACCAAAAGAGAAAAAGCTTTTCTTCATTTCAAACATTACATTACATTAAGTCACAACCATCTTCACCACAACTCAACTTAACTACTTAACTTAACAACCATGAACAGACCAATTAACAAGGCTACAATGATCAGTAAACGAGAAAAAATATTGGTTCTCCTCTCTTTAGCTTTATATTTTGCAAGTTCACTCTGCAACTCTTCATTCTTTCGCTGCAGGTCTCCATTCCTTTGGATAAGCCATGTAGAAAATTGTGTACCTCGAGCACAAGTCGGGGGATCAACCCAATTGAAAAAATCACAAGAACCAGATATCTGTAATAAATACACAAATGTTAACAAATAATAAAAAGGTTATAATCATAATGCATTATACTAAGATAAATATTCTTACTCTATAGTTCGCGCATCCGTAGAAACGTCTTCCAGGATTTAAATCGGTAATGATGTCCTCAGTGGTGCTTTTAGACCACAAAAACATTGTGGTCGTATACTTTGGTTACCATGAGAAGCATATGCATGGCTTGACCTACTGGATGCGATATCCTATGATAATGAGGTGACAAAGAAAATTTAAATTCAGTAGATAACAATAACTATATATATCTCAATAAATGAAAATTCATATTTTTGTAGCTTCCAATCATAAAGTTCAAACCCTAATTGTAATAGTTTAAAACTTTATTAATTTTTCAAGATTATTAACACTATATTTAACTAGAACCCTAATTGGAGAGTAAGATGGGTAATTGACCCTTTATAGATTCTTCCTCATAAATGGGATGGGTTCCCATTTCTTCCCCAAATTAGAGATGAGTTCTCATTTCAATTTAAACCCTAGAAAATATCAAAACCCTAGAACAAATATGCTAAAACCATACAATTCTATGCACATTGACAACCGAAATAATAGGGCAAATATTTACCTGCGTTGGGAGAGAGAGAGAGAGATGAGAATGTTGGAGATCGGCAGAAGAGATCAAACCGAGAGTGGGGGAGGATAAATAGAAGAGATAAGGGTACTTTGGTCTGAAAAATAGAGGAAAGGGTAAAAGGGCCATCACCCATCGTTAGAGCAGTCACGTGACTACTTTTTAGCTGATTCTCCAACGGCGCTTGGACGGTAGGAGGCTATGTGCTAACGTTTCAAACTGGAGGGGGTGTCATTGTAAGTTTTAAAACTAGAGGGGGTGTAAGTGAAAATGTCAGAAACTATAGGGGGTGTTAGTGTAATTTACCCTTTTTTTTTTGTCCAAATCCGTCCAAGTTTTTAACTAGTTTTGATCATGCTTGTCCATTGTTCGGGTTGGGCGGGTCGGGTTCGGTCCAATCTGCCCAAGTCCCACCCCTAGAGAGGAGCCATCTTCTTTAAGAGGTAGGCATCGATCCCCCCTACACACATCACGAGTGGACGACCACCTCGGCACAACTCACCGCAACCTGTACCACCTTGAGTGATCCCTGTGACCGGCACCTCTAGTCCGACGCGCGCGGCATCGACGAGCTCTGTGCGAGGAACAACAGCCACAGCGCCGGCCGGGGTTGTGCACGTGCCTGATCGCCTGGCGACGCTCAGCGGCGACCCGAACTTGGCCACAACGCCGTCAACCCGACAGGACAAGCCTGCACGCGGCACAACAGCTGTGGCAGCCATGGCTGCACACGGTGGCTCCGGCGGGATGCACAATGGCGACCTGCGAATGTGGGAGGAGATGATGGCCTGCGCACTTGAGTCGCGACGGCACGTGCGACAATGGACTGTTTAGGATTTTGTTTTCCCGATTCCATCGGGGACGGAGATCAACAGTTTTAATTTGGGTTCAAATTGGGTTCTAAATCCGATTAGACCTTAACTCGATCCATCAGCCACTTATGTGGCCGGTCTGATTCCACTGCATATAGCAGGCCCGACCCGCCTTTGGCTAACTCGATCGTTCAGTTTTATATTTATTCACATCTATTTAACGTTTGATTTAATTTGGACCGTCGGTTTTAGTTCTATGTTTGTGGGCCTGATCTTGGTCTAATCTGATCGATCGAAATATAGATCTTGGCTATTTGGATCGTTCCGGACGTATCGGTATGGTCCGATTTTATAAATTCAAATTATTAATGCATGTTTATTATAGATCATCGATTTTAGTTCTGTGATCGTGGATCCGATCTAGACTTGATCTAGACGATCCAAACATAGATCTTGGCTCTTTAGACCAATTTCGGAAGCATCGGTACGACCCGCTTTTACAAACTCAAACCATCTTGCATCTTGTCACTACTTATGAATATATAATCGGTAGATATATTTTTTAATTAAATTGTTAATGCAAGTTTATTTATTGGACATCTCTGTTTCATAATTCAAAATAGATATCTTACCTTTATCTTATATTTCGTTTGATTAACCTTATTCTGGCTAGATAATAATAGTTTATACTATTGTCAATACAAGCATAATCTTGAACATTCATCATTAGCTTGCGTATGAGCTTGACCATAGTCAACTAAGACGGTACAATATGGTTATGGATACGTTATATCTAGTTTTTCACTGTGTAAAGAGTCAGTAGTCCCATAACAGATAGGATTTTAGTATTTCTAGAATCTAATAGTTTTTATCAGTCTATTGACTACGCAATGATTAAAATCCAATTCTGTCTTTCCTATTATGAACACTAGATGTCAAACCTATAATTGTTAGAATTTAGGGCCCTTGATATAAATGATAAGAATTATCTAGCCTGGCACCTAGATGCCACTCTACATCTGCATTCAAAAAAACTAGGGAATGCAATCGAAGACGAAAATAAGCTTTCTCTTGAAGAGAAAGCTAGAGTAGAGATCCTGTTGCGCCATCACTTCTATCCCAACGTCAAGAATGAATACCTAACCAAGGTGGATCCTTTGAGTCTATGGAAGTCCCTAAAGGACAGGTATGACCACCAGAGAATGGTCATACTACTAATAGTCAGGAACAAGTAGATTAATCTGCAATATCAGGATTATAAATCAGTATCAGTATACAACTCAGTCATGTTAAGTGTTACCTCACATCGAGAATTATATAGAGAATTTATCAATGACAATCAAATGATTGATATGACACTGTCTAATTTCCACACCACGAACGTGCCCTTACAACAGCAGTATCGTGAGCGTAACTTCTCAAAGTTTGTTGATCTCATCTCTATCATCTTAGTTGCAGAAGAAAATAATAAAGTTTTGATGTAAAATCATAACTCCAGGCTTATTAGAGCCATGACACTATCTGAAGCAAATGCCAATGAAGAATATCATAAATATCGAGGCAATGATCATGGTAGAGAAGACCGTCATAACTATCCGAAAAGAGGTGATAACCATGAAAGAGGTAGCCACCTAAGAAGAGGTGGCTACAATAATCAAGGAAAACATAACCAACCTAGAAAAGATGTGTATAATCCACGAAATACTATAAATTTTAAGAAAGCAAAAAACTTGACATGACATACTCATCTTATAAAAAATCCACCACCTGCAAACACACGATAAGAAGCTTGCTACTGGTGTAACGATCAAGATCTAATAGCCAATAGCTAAGGGGTTGTTTGGTATCATGCTGCGGGTACAATTCTGATCGGGATTATGTGCCTACAACAAAAAAATGTGTTTGGTTGTTATGTTTTGTTGAACCTGTTTAATGTTCCCGTGGTTTTAAATACCGCAGATCAAGAAATCAGAGAACGATATTTTATCATTCCTCCGGTTGTGATAGCCGAACCACAAGCTATATCCCTTTAACCGTGCCCAACCAACCCTATCGTGCCTGACTCTTCAAAAACCCCCGATCAGCCACATCCTGCGATTCCCAGTGAACGACGTCCTCCTCAAGATTTCAAGCGACGCCTCCTCCAAGAGTTCGAGCGACGTCCTCCTCCAAGAATTCAAGCAATGCCTCCTCCAGATTCTCTCTCTCTCTCTCTCTCATCATTGGGTTTTTCTTTTGAGATCGTAGTCCAGGTCCCCCCCTCTCTCTCTCATGCAAAACATGTTTTTTTTTTTAGAGCAACTCTCTTGGATCATTGTTATTTTTTTTTGGAGCATCGTCCAAATCCCTCTCTCTATCTCTCTCAACAATTTTTTTTTAAGACCATGATTGCTGCACTGCATGCACATAATTTTTTATTTTTTTTTGAGTGGAGATATCTCTCTCTCTTTCTCTCTCTCGATAATTTTTTTCAGACAATGATTGTCGTTCATGTATGCATTGCATGCACATGTTTTTTTTTGTTTGTGTAGAGATCTCTCTCTCTCTTTCTTTCTCTCAACAATTTTTTTTTAGACCATGATTGCCGATCATGTATGCACTTCATGCACCGGGTTTTGTTTCTTTTTTTTGAGCGAAGATCTCTCTTTCTTTCTCTCTCATAGCATATTTCTTTTCTCTCTCTCTCTCTCTCTCTCTCTCTCTCTCTCTCTCTCTTTCTTGCTCCCTTATGGAGATCATACAAGTTTTTTTTTTGAGAGCATATCTCTCTCTTGCTATATGTGCAGATCATACAATTTTCTTTTTCTTTTTTTAGATCAGATCTCTCTCTCTCTCTCTTGCAGATCATACAAAGGTTTTTTTTTGTACAGATCGCCACCCGTCTTCTAGGTGCGACTCCGAGCGCTACCCCTCCTCCAGGTATCTCTCTATTCTCTCTCTCTCTCTCTTTGATGTAAAAGCTTGCCACAATGAAAACAAAATTAAACAAAAGGCTTGCAAGTTGAATGCATGATTATATTATAATTCCCCTTAATACTATACCATTATTACTTGTATTTCCACTCCTTAGGGCACATGGAGAGGAGAAAAAATTAGACGATGGCTTTGACGAACCGATAACTACAACCGACCAATGGCATTGCACCATATACTCAAATAAGGGGTAAGGATATAATTTGAAGAGGCTAAGGAGGTAATTTTTAATGGGTTCAAATTACCTCCTTACCCATATTTGGAGTATGTGGCGTAATGCCACTGGTCAGTCGTAGTTACCTGTCATCAAAATCGATCATCAAATTTTTTCTCGTATAGAGAGAGGCCCTGCAAATCCAAGATCTCTTATTCCTCTTGCCATCTCGTATAGAGAGAAGACCTTGTATAGATGACCACCATAATATCCATTTCATTGTCTTATATTTTGCAAGATAGTAATATGTTTCTTTGTATAAATTATGAAGTTTAATAATCAGTTACCAAGTGATATGTATATATTTTAATTAGTAGTATGAGAAATAACCATAGTAGCAACTATAAGATTATTTGTGAATTTTCAATTATCTGTTGGCCCTATCTTAAGCTGCAAATGGTAAGGGTTACTTGAACATCTGTCATCATTTTTTTGTTGTTGCTATTAATTTATTCTTGTATTTTTTATGAATGAGTAGAGTTAACATGACTACAGAAGTTGCAAAGTGGTCTTCTCGAGATGAGACTATGCTCATCCAAATTATAGCAGATCACGTTAGGAAAGGAAACAGAGCGACAACCATATTTTTTCTTAAATCATGGAACGAAACTATTGCAGAGTTCAAGGAGAAAATCGGTCATGATTGGGTAAAGAAAAAATTTAAGAAAAAATTTAACAAGTTGAGGGTGTCATACAGAGAATTTAAGAAATTGCGTGATCAACAGACAGGATTTGGATGAGATCTTATTACGAAGACAGTGATGGCTCAAGATGATGTATGGAAAAATTATTTGAAGGTAACTAATGCAATTTTTTGTGTTGTATATTGTGATTAATCCAATATATATTTTTTATTAATGTGTATAATTAAATTTATTTTATTGTTTTTTTAATAGTCGAATCTCGGTGCCATGCAGTTCAAAAACAAGGGTTGTCCTCTGCTTGAGGAGCTAGACTTGATATATGGAGACATCACTGCGATTAGAGCGGGAGCAAGGGCATCCACCCAACCTCCCTTGGATTTTGATGACGACATACTGGAACTAGGAGAGGAGTCACATAATCCACTGGATGTTGGGGATGATGCTGATATGGACGACGATAATAGAGATGTGTCAGGAAAACATTCTCGATCAACAACTCCTACTGGTAGTCGTCGTAGAAAGAGAGGCGATGGGAGCTCCTTGGATAGCACATTATTGACATTCCGTCAAGCCGAGGAGGAGAGGGTTGATTTAATTCGCTCAAAGAAGGAAAACACTACAAATGATAATGATGATATGTATTTAGTACCGAAGGCCACACAAATATTAATGGGGATACAAGACTTACTAATGCTTTGTTGGTGAAAGTAGGAAAGCAAATAATGAGTGATCCATCATTTCGACAGTTTTTCATCACATTTAATGATGAAAGGTGGATAGAATTATTGTGCATCATGTTTGTAGATAATTGATGATAGTCATGATAATTTTTTTTACAAATTCAATAATGTTTTTAAAAAATTTATGGTGATCCATCGTTTTTTTTGAAATTAATGACATTTGATATGCATCTTATTTCTATAACGTTTTTTTATAATTTTTATAGTTAATATTTTATTTTTGTAACTTTTTCTTTGTTATTTCTGTAACTTTTAGTCATTCCATGATGTTATTATATTTTTTTTATCATGATCTTTAGCATTGTTTATAAATATTTATATAGGTTTAATTATGTCAATTAATGAAGAGAGCAATGCACAAGTAGTTACATACACGTCTTCTGATGAAAAAGAAATCATCAATGGTGGAATTGATTCTTTAAGATGATTACAAGGAGTTCTACTATTAAAGAGAGCAAGTGCAACTTAACAAAAGAACCTAAGCGAGACAGCGGCAAACGAGGAGCTCATTTTGTATTCAAAGTGTTAACTAGACACCCTGGAAGATGCAAAGACTTGTTTCGGATGAATCAAGATATATTTCAGAATTTATGTTACACACTTAAGAGAAGAAATATTCTTTATAATTCAAAGTTTCTTATAGTAGAGAAGCAACTGACGATATTTTATGACTGTTGCATGCATAGGAAGTAATAGAAATATAGCGGATAGATTCCAACATTCAGAGGAAATAATAAGTCGACACTTTCACAGGGTGCTAAATGCTTTAATTCAATTAGCGAGACATGAGATAAGACCACCTTCATTTTCTGAGGTGCCTTCTCATATCCTCTATAACCCCAAATATTATCCTTATTTTAAGATAAATATATGCTTATCTTTTTTTATTTTTAATAATTTTTTATGAATTCAAAGTTATAAAAAATAATTCATATCTAGGATTGTATAGGAGCTATTGATGGTACTCATATTAGTACTTCAGTTCTTACCAAAAGGCAAATTCCTTTTAGATGACGAAAGACAACCGTTACACAGAATGTACTATGTGCTTGTGATTTTAACATGTGTTTCACCTTTGTGTATGCAGGATGGGAGGGAACTGCTAATGACTCACGTGTTTTCGTTGAATCTATTACAAATCCTGCACTCCAGTTTTCTTTTTTGCCTATTGATATTCTCTTATTTTTTTAAAAAAACTCTTTAAAAATTAGTATGTTGTTTTGAGAGTAATAAATATAATCTTCTTCAATGCAGGTAAATACTATGTTATTGATTCAGGATATACTGGATTTCTCAGATATCTTATGCCATACAAAAATAAAAGGTATCATATTTCATTTTTCAGAGGATAATGCAGATTACCTCGAGGTAAAAAAGAGTTATTCAACTATCACCACTCGTCCGTTCGGAATATTATTAAGAGAACCTTTGGCGTCCTTATGAGCAAATTTTCTATTAGGATGCTCATGCCATCGTATTATATGAGAACTCAAACTAAGATTGTGATATTATGTTGTGCATTACACAAGTTTATTCGTAGAGCTACACACATGGATTGTCACTTTCGAGCATATAAGAATGATGACCTAATTGTACCCAATAATAATGATGAGGCTGATACTTCCACTGGTCCTTCGATTAGTCCTCTGAATGGTCCTATTGAGATAGAAACAGCAATTGGACGATTAGAAATCATACAGCAACGTGATTAGATAGTTGATCTTATTTATGCACATCATCGAAATATTTGATTATGTTGACAGATGTTTTATTTTAAAATTTTATTATCAAAATATTAAATATTTTAAGAAGTCGAATAATATTTTAATTCTTTTATTAAATAAATAATTTAGTTGTTGGATCGTAAAATATTATTTTTATATTTTTCTATTGTATGTTCTATCTTATTGTATACCAATGCTATTTCTGTGTTCCTGTGCCACAGAATCTGGGTTCAGCAAGATTTTTGTGCCATATACCAAATGCAGTTTCTGCACAGGATTGTGCCATCACATTCTGCCTGAGGCACAAGCCTTGTGCAAGAAATAGAGAAAAATGATATGTGTCTTATGCCAAATAACTCCTAAGACTCCTGAGGCTGTGATGCCAAGATAGATAGAGTGAGGTGAGGTGTCCAAGACCATGAGTTTGCCCCACATCACATAGAGAGAAGGGGATCATAAGCTACTTATATATTAGAGCCCTTGGGAAGTGCCGTGCAGGAACGTGCAATGCAAATAATATCTTTAGTGTTTGGGGCGGATGTTATAAAGTAGTATTAGAGCCAGTTATTCTCGCAATGGGAGGGGTATAACCCTATACATGGACGTGTAGCCCTTAAGAGGGGTGAATTGTCACGACCAAGATCCAATAGCCAATAGCCAAGACTCCTGAGGCTGTGATACCAAGAAGGATAAGGTGAGGTGAAGTATCCAAGACCATGAGTTAGCCCTATATCTCCTGGAGAGAAGGATATCTTAAGCTACTTATATAATTTCACCTCCCAAATATAGAAGATGCGTTTTAAAATCATGCGCCGCTATATATTTTGTAAGAACTCCGTAGTTAAGCATGCTCAGGCAAGAGTAGTACCAGGATGGGTGACCCCTTGAAAAGTTCTCATGCAAGCTTGTGCAAAGCGAGCACTATCTTGTATGTTTAGGGCGGATGTTACAACAGATGTAGAGGTGTAGGTCATTGGTCATGCACATGTCATGCATCGAAGGAAAATAAGGAATGGTACCAGAGTTTCCAAAAGACTAGGGAGGCAAACATGATGGATGACTTTGATGACATCGATGACCTCGATGAGATTTCCGATTGTACCCAGTTAAAACTCTCAGAATTCTACAAAGATAACGATAATGAACCTGACAACAAAATGATAAAGGCCTAATTAATGTAGTCTTAGATTTATAGTTGCCATTTCTAGTCAGTTGAATATTTCATGTTCTTCATTAAACTTTTTATTCTAGTTTTATATGCAATATTGCATCTTCTATTATTATCTAGAAAATGAGTAATTTCATTTTATTTTAGAGAATGATTTGAATTTTTTTTAAAAAAAAATGATGTTAAGCCTCATAATGTATCAACCATAGCTAGACCTACATAAATAATAGAAAGCTCTAGAATAGCTCATCTTGTATTACCAAATGGTACTCATTTATTTATTCAAAACATTTTGTACTGAAGTAGCTCTAGAAGAAACTTATTGAGTTTTAAAGATATTTGTATGGATGGATACCACATCGAAATACAAAACAAAGTAAATAAGAAATACCTCTGCATCGTATCTAATGTTAGAAATATGAAGTTAATTCATATTAGAAAATTTCTTCACTATCTCAATAGGGATATATAACACTCGTATTGGGATAGTCGAATCACATGTAATTAGGAGTCATGAGTTCATTGCTAATGAGAAGTCTTTGGCAAAGTAGAGGTTTAAAGACCATATAGCCATGAACCTTTGGCATGACCGACTTGGTCATCCTAGATCCTCTATGCTTTAAAGGATCATAGAAAACTCTACTGGCCATCCTTAATGAATAACCTCTGAGTCATCACATTTCCTTCATAGGATACAAGGTGATATTTATGGACTTATACACCTCTATAGTGGAACTTTTAGATACTATATGTTATTTTTAGATGCCTATACTAGATGATCATATGTCTATCTCTTATTAATAAGAAACCTAGCTTTTGCTAAATTACTTTACCAGATTATTAAACTTAGAGCTCACTTTTCATACAATCCTATAAAATCTATTAGATTGGACAATAAAGCTGATTTCACCTTCCTACGTCTTTGATAATTTATGTTCATCAATAGAAATTGATATAGAGCATCATGTTCCCCATGTTCATACCAAAAATAGTTTTGCGGAGTCTCTTCTTTAACACCTTCAACTAGTAGCTTGGTCACTCTTAATGCAATCTAGACTTTCCGCTAATGATTTGGGGTTTACCATACTTCATGCTGCAATATTTATTCAGTTTAGATCCACAGCCTATCATAAAAATTTTCCTACTCAATTGGTGTCGAGAAACCAGTTGAAAATTTGGTTATATGGTACACGTTTCTATCCCACCACCTAAGAGAACCAAGATGGGCCCCCAACGTAGATTAGATATTTATGTTAGTTTTGAGTCACTATCAATTATTAAATATCTAGAGTCCTAAACTGGTGATCTTTTTTTGCAAGGTTTATGAATTGTCACTTTGATGAGTCAGAATTTTCGCCGTTAGGGGGAGATAAGAATACGGGTGTTTTATAAAAACAGCATGAATTATCGTGGAATACTTTCACTCCATCTTATCTAAACCCTAGGGCTTCCCATTTACGAAGTTAGGAGAGTTAGGAGAATAATGCATTTAATGATACAACTAAAGTGATAGAGTCACATGTGCCAATTATAAATACGCCTGCTCGAATTAGTATCCAAAAATGTTATAATTCGAACAAGACAATAAATGAGTCCACTACATACTAGAAGTGATGCAGGCACCAATAAGGCACACTACAATCCTAAGCCCTTTTAGGGTTTCCTTTGGTCAATAACTATGATTTAATGATCAATATAGCGACGTACGAATCAAAAGGACAGCAAACATAAATTATCTCATGCAGTTCTAAAAGGCTATGCCGTCAATATTAAGCAGGATTCAGATTTAAACAATATAAACGCAATATTATCATGAAGAACAGAATTCAGCATATAATATATTCCATCGCAGCAATAGATATTGAAATAGAACAATAGGCATGCATCAGATTTTCACTAAAAATAGGTTGGAGATGTTTGCTAGGGTTACCGGCAGACTATAGATGGCGAATCTAGCAAATAGGCATAAGATATGGCTTCAACTAGCAATGAAAAGGATGATGACGGCTGTGATGCGGAGCGGAGGTAATGGAAACTAATGAAACGAAGCGGATGCGATGGGAAAATAAAGGAAAAGAAAAGATACTGCCTGGGGTTTCCCGCCGTGGGTCGATTGCGAGGATGCATGCGCCGATGATCCCGCACACGGAGCAAGGCCGGACGTCGGGAGAAGCCGGAACCTTCGGAAAATCAGCACTAAGGCCTTCACGAAGCGAAGTCGTGGAAGCGGCGAGGATCGGGGACACGAGTCTCGCCCGGAAGCACTCACGAAGAGGCACCAAATTTCAGCAATTCATCAAAGTCTGATTCTTCTTCCTTCTTCATCTTCTTGTAGAGTTAGGGTTTCTATTTTGATGGCTAAGATCAAAGGCCAATTAGGGTTAGATGGTGTGGATGCAAGGGACCAAGAAAGGCAAGAAAAAAAGAGAAAAACAAGGGAGAGAAGAGAGAGAGAAGAGAGGGAACGGACAAGGGGGAAGATCGGCCTTGGGATCTGTGCGGAAGGTGTGTGGGGCCGACCGGTTCACGGGAAAAGAGAAGGGAGGGAACGGCATCACAAAGGGGAATCCTATTGGGCTTAAGATAAGCTCAATTAAGTCCTAATTGAAGCCCATAACTTGCCATGTCATCAAAATAGAGTTATTTCGCCATCTAACCGTCGGTTTCGAGATCTAATCTCGTCCGTCGGTGCCCCGCAAACACACCCACCCATAATTTTATTAATATCATGCTGAAACTCACCCGAGAAGACCCGGATTCAATCCGAAAAGCCCTCGGATGAGATCATGGACATCCCCCATGAACTGGGCAAGAACATAAATAAACCTAAGTGCTGAAATCAGGCCAAAAACATAGAAAAATGGCCAAAAATGGAAATAAACGACGAACAAAATAAAACAACTGTAAATAATGGTATCTGACGATGAACCGAAGATGCCGCGATGACCTGAAGGTGCTGATCAGGTCTTCATCAATCGCTTCCGCTGCGAAAAACTCATCCTCGAGTTTACGCCGGAAGACATCGCCGGTAGCATGAGGGAAACCACCACCGTGGGAACGTCGCTGTACCTGGATCTGATGATGAATTCCCAACAAGTGATGTCTCGGGCAGTCAACAACCTCTGGGCCCCTCGCGAAGAGAGTGCTGGTGTCGAGCGAGGGCCAGAAGCTACTGAAGTACATAAACAGGAACACACGAGCGATAGGTGGTCGGTCAGTCCCGATAAAGTCAAAGCGTGCAAGTGGCTCAGCTATCTGAAGCTCCCCAACTGGCTCTGACTGTAGCTGTGATGGAAGCTCCGCGGAAGTCGGAGGCTCCACGGGTGTCTCTGTTGTAGGTAGGACTGCAGGAGGAGGTGTCTCCTCTGTAAGCTCTATGAAAGGCAGGAGAAGCCTCTCTATAGTCATTACCGGAGGAAGGGGCTCCTCTGTAGGCACTGCTGACGGTGGACAGGACTCCCCTGGAGTCACTAAAGGAGGAGGTGGCACCTCTGTAGGCACTGCTGAAGGTGGACGGAACTCCCCTGGAGTTACTGAAGGAGGAGGTGGCACCTCTGTCGGCACTGGAGAAGGTGGAAGGAGCTCCTCTGGAGTCACTGACGGAAGAGGTGGCTCCTCCGTAGGCATCGGACGAGGAAGCTCCACAGGGGGTGGATGCTCCTCAGGTGGTGCCGCTGGTGGAACCGGGTGCCCCACAGGAGGTGGAGGCTCTGCTGGAGGTGGTGGCCTGCTGTATCTGACAAGCCTCTGGTTCTGCTTCTCTCTCCATGCCAAATCATCCTCAATATCGTCAAGTAAGAGCTGGGTTTCAATATAGCGGAATTTCAAGGATGGCACTGAAAGACTCCGTAAAATCCATTGAACAAAAGGCTTGGAAGATAGATCTAGTCCATGGGCTCGATCTCGAATCAAAGAGGAGTAGCGATGTTCCATCGAAGATCTCGGAAAAAGGGTAGGACATGGCCCAAAAGATTTATATAGTTTGACAAATTGTTTATAGGTGTGGGTATCTAGTGGGTCAAGTGAATAATGATGGGATCGGACGCGATGATAGGACATGGTGTCAGATTGCTCTATGTAAACACGATGCACTCCTAATGCTAGATGTAAACCTAACACTAGATGCAAATTCAAGCACGCAAGATTATGCCTATGCAAAATCAGCAAAGACGAAGATGGGCGTTTGCTGAAATTCAGCACTCAAAAGAAACCCGAACAGGTTCTTTCGAGCTCTGATACCAACTTGATGTAGGCACCAATAAGGCACACTACAATCCTAAGCCCTTTTAGGGTTTTCTTTGGTCAATAACTATAATTTAATGATCAATATAGCGACGTACGAATCAAAAGGACAGCAAACATAAATTATCTCATGCAGTTCTAAAAGGCTATGCCGTCAACATTAAGCAGGATTCAGATTTAAACAATATAAACGCAATATTATCACGAAGAACAGAATTCAACATATAATATATTCCATCGCAGCAATAGATATTGAAATAGAACAATAGGCATGCATCAGATTTTCACTAAAAATAGGTTGGAGATGTTTGCTAGGGTTACCGGCAGACTATAGATGGCGAATCTAGCAAATAGGCATAAGATGTGGCTTCAACTAGTAATGAAAAGGATGATGACGGCTGCGATGCGGAGCGGAGGCAATGAAAACTAATGAAATGAAGCGGATGCGATGGAAAAATAAAGGAAAAGAAAAGATACTGCCTGGGGTTTCCCGCCGTGGGTCGATTGCGAGGATGCGCCGATGATCCCGTACACGGAGCAAGATCGGACGTCGGGAGAAGCCGGAACCTTCGGAAAATCAGCACCAAAGCCTTCACGAGGCGAAGTCGTGGAAGCGGCGAGGATCGGGGACACGAGTCTCGCCCGGAAGCACTCACGAAGAGGCACCAAATTTCAGCAATTCATCAAAGTCTGATTTCTTCTTCCTTCTTCATCTTCTTGTAGAGTTAGGGTTTCTATTTTGATGGCTAAGATCAAAGGCCAATTAGGGTTAGATGGTGTGGATGCAAGGGACCAAGAAAGGTAAGAAAAAGAGAGAGAAACAAGAGAGAGAAGAGAGAGAGAAGAGAGGGAACGGACAAGGGGGAAGACCGGCCTTGGGATCCGCACGGAAGGTATGTGGGGCCGACCGGTTCACGGGAAAAGAGAAGGGAGGGAACGGCATCACAAAGGGGAATCCTATTGGGCTTAAGATAGCCCAATTAAGTCCTAATTGAAGCCCATAACTTGCCATGTCATCAAAATAGAGTTATTTCGCCATCTAACTGTCGGTTTCGAGATCTAATCTCGTCCGTCGGTGCCCCGCAAACACACCCACCCATAATTTTATTAATATCATGCTGAAACTCACCCGAGAAGACTCGGATTCAATCCGAAAAGCCCTCGGATGACATCATGGACATCTCCCATGAACTGGGCAAGAACATAAATAAACCTAAGTGCTGAAATCAGGCCAAAAACATAGAAAAATGGCCAAAAATAGAAATAAACAACGAACAAAATAAAACGACTGTAAATAATGGTCTCTGACGATGAACCGAAGATGCCGCGATGACCTGAAGGTGCTGATCAGGTCTTCATCAAGAAGCATGGTGGATATATAGGTTCTAAAGATTTAGCTCTCTGGAAGAGAAAGTTAAATAAAAAATCATGCTCTAAAAAAGCTCCAGAAGTAGTGCCTCTGTAAGAGGTAATGCATAACGCTACGTCCGAGATTATACCCCAGATTCTTGAAGTGACTGGAAATAAAACGATTGATTTTCCTGAATCCATACATAACGCTCCAGATGAGATTATATCCCAGGTCCTTGAAGTGATTGGGGATTTGGTATCGGTTCTGAACAATAATGAGATCTTAATATTTTATTCATATTTAGAAAATTTCAAAATAAAGTAGTCATCAATGATGCATTTATATATATAGTAGCTACTGAAATAGCAAAAGACAATGATATAAATATTGATAATGAAGCAAATAGCATCCATTAATAATGATAAAGAAATGATTGGTCAAAAAAAAAAAAAAATTTTAAAGCTAGCGTGAATTCCTTTGAAAAATATGAGTATTTGGACCTACAGTAACAAACACCATCTGGAATAAACCCATTAGGTTTTAGATGTGTGTTTCTAAAGAATATGGATGAAAATGGTAAAATTTAAATATATAAAGCACGACTTGTGGCATAAGATTTCTCACAGAAACACGGGATCAATTATAAGGAAACGTATTATCCGGTAATGGATGCAATAATGTTTATATATTTAATTTGCTTAACAGTATTTGAAAAACTTCATATGAGGCTAATGGATATAATGATTGTATATGGAGAACTAGACACTGAAATCTATATAAAGATTTTTAAAAGATTTTAATTGCCAAAAACAAATTCTAAAAGCACATGCTCAATCAGATTAATACGTGTGTTGTACGGATTAAAATAATTTGGAAGACTATGGTACAACTGTTTGAGTGAATATCTGTCTGGAGAATGTTATAAAAATGATCTCGTATATCCTTGTGTGTTTATAAAGAAATCCCTGAATGTATTTGTCATAGTACTAGTATATGGTGATGACATCAATATAATCAGGACTCTAGAAGAGCTCGAAAAGGCTGCTAACTATTTAAAAAATAAATTTTAAATGAAAGACCTAGGTAAAACTAAGTTTTGATGGGATCCAATGCTTTAGTGGTGGGCGGAAGCTGGCGGTCATGAGAACTCGGCGCTGAATATGACTAGCAAACTAAGGTTTGTTAAGAGGAAGCTTATTTGCTGGAGCAGGGAGCAGTTTGGCAATGTTCTGCGGCACAAAGCTTCTGTTCTGTCAGAGATTCAATCTCTTGAAGTGAAGGGGGAATCCTCAAATCTATCGGATAGGGAGAAGGAGAGGTTGATCGAGCTGAATGAGAGCCTCGTAATCCTTCTGCGTAGAGAGGAAGTGATGTGGCGGCAATGTTCGAAGGAACAGTGGCTCAAACAGGGAGATGCCAATACCTCTTATTTTCATAGAGTGGCTAATGCGAGGAGGAGGAGGAATTTCCTGACCACGCTGTGTCACGAAGAGCAATCGCTGACATCGACTTCTGAAATCCTGGATGCGGCTACCTCTTTCTTCAAGAGCGCTTTCCGGGAGGAAGGTGTATCGACTGGAGTTTCTTTTAACTGGGCCGGCGTTGATTTCCGGAGGCTACCGGAAGGCGAGAGTTTTGACTCTGAGTTTACTGAAGAGGACTTTCGCAGAGCAGTTTTCCAGTCCTATGGCGATGGTGCGCCGGGGCCAGATGGATTTCCTATGGCGTTCTACCAGAAGTATTGGGATATCTTGAAGTGTGACCTATGCCGTTTTTTGAGTGATTTCTTCTCGGGCAATGTGCGTCTTCATTACCTTAACCGCTCTTGGATTATCCTCCTTCCTAAAAAATCTGCTGCAGAGACCATTCGAGACTTCAGACCGATCTCTTTGTCGAACTGCCTCTACAAGATCGTTGCGAAGATTCTAGCTAATAGGCTGGCTGACAACATCTCAATACTGGTCTACCCCTCGCAGACGGCCTTCATTAAAGGGCGCCTGATCCTTGATAGTGTAGCGGCAGCCCACGAGACTATCTTCCACCTGCGGGAATCTGGAGAGGAAGGGGTACTGCTAAAGATCGATTTCGAGCGGGCCTTTGATCAGATTCAGTGGGACTTCCTTCTTAGGCTTCTGGAAGCCAAGGGTTTTTCTGCTAAGTGGGTGTCCTGGATCAGAGAGATCTTGGTCTCCTCTAAGCTCTCGTGCCTTATCAACGGGGAGCAGGGCCGGGATTTCAAGGTGTACAAAGGTCTGAAGCAAGGGTGCCCACTATCCCCTTATCTATTTATCTTGGTGGTCGACGCCTTCGATGCTGCAGTTCGCAAGGCGAACTCTGAAGGTCTGGTGAAGGGAGTGGGTGGGCATGGTTGGACAACTTCAAATTTGCATTACGCAGATGATTCGTTACTCTTCGCCAGTGCGTGTCTCTTCAAGATGGTCTCATTGAAGATCCTCCTTTACAGCCTGGAACTGACTTCAGGATTGAAGATCAACTTCCAGAAGAGCAGTCTGTATTACATCGGCTCAGGGGAAGCTGGCGGCGGTCTAGCCAGGTTATTGAATTATAGAGAAGGCACCTTGCCGATGAAGTATTTGGGTCTACCTATCAGCGATAAGGCACTCAGGCGAGAGGATTGGGAGCAGCTGATTCTGAAGATAGAGATGCGATTGGAGGGTTGGAAGGGTAGATTTTTATCTTCAGGTGGTCGGCTAGTTCTGGTGAACTCGGTTCTCTCGTCGATCCCATCTTACTACCTGTCCTTCTATTTTCTGCCAACCTGGGTAATTGATAGGAAAGACAAAATCCGACGCTCATTCCTGTGGCATGGGGTAGGTTCTTCTACAGGTGGGTACAACCTGATGCGTTGGGACCAGGTCTGTCTCCCAAAGAAGCTGGGAGGGTTGGGAGTTCTTGACCTGCGCCGGTTCAACATCTCGATGCTGGGGAAATGGTGGTGGCGTTTGCAGCGAGGTTCGGATGGCTCTTGGCGGGAGGTTATTCTGTCTCGATATTTCAGGAGATTTTTCCCTCTGCACGCGCGGAGTAGAGTCTCTGGTAAAATTTCACATTTTTGGAGAGGAGTCCTAAAGGTCAAGGACCTCTACAGGGATGCGACCACTCTCTCCTTAGGTGATGGGAGGGACATCAGATTCTGGTGTGACACTTGGCTCGGTAATAGGCCTTTGGAGCACCTATTTCTGTCTCTTTTTTCTTTGGCTCTGAACAAGGGAGCTTCGGTCTGATCCCAGGCAAGTCGGAGGCTGGGTTCAATCGGTTGGAAAATTAAACTCCGGGCTCCATTAGATCGGGTCAGTCGGCGGGAGCTGCAGGATCTTTATATCATTCTGCAGGCGGCCTCTTTCAGAACCGAGCGGGATACGGTTCGGTGGAACTGCTCCTCCTCCGGACTTTTCACCGTGAGATCCTTTTACGAGCATCTACTACCTCGAGTGCAAAGCTACATGCCGTCTAGGGCCATTTGGAGTACGAAGGCGCCTTCGAAGGTTCAAATTTTCTCCCTGATGGCCTCGAGGAACAAAATTCTTACTAAGGCTAACTTGTTGCGGAGGCATCATCTCCAAGCTTCGGACGCTCTCTGTACTTTCTGCAACTTGGAGGAGGAGACCGCATCGCATCTGTTACTTGGGTGCTCCTTTGCTCGGCAGCTGTGGGATCATTTCGAAGGAATGGCCGGTATACCCTCGCACCCGCGTTCCCTCAAATGCCTTTGGAGTTCCTGGAGAAGGAGGAGAGTCCCGCCGGGGATCAGGAAACCGTGGGATGCGTTGGTCATGGCGATTGTGTGGGTGATTTGGCTAGAGAGGAATAATCGAATCTTCAATGCTACTTCGGCCGGCCAGGACAAACTACGGCAATCGATTCTTTCTCTTTTCAGGACTTGGATTATTCCTTGGCGCGATAAGCTAGGGGAGGAAGCATCCTTGTTTTGTAGCAACCTTCTGCCTTGAGTTTAATTGATTCTGGTTGGGGTCCTGCCAAACCCTCCCTCCACCAGGAGGGGTTCTCAAAAAAAAAAAACTAAGTTTTATATCGGCCTGCAGATCAAGCATATGAAGAGTGAAATTTTGGTCCATCAATCCAATTATACTAAGAAGCTCTTGAAGAGATTTAGTATAGATAAATATCATCCATTAAATACACCTATGGTCGTTCGGTAGATATATCTAGCCTTGAAGTACCAAATTTAAGTGTCATTAGGGCATTACTATACTTAGGAAGTGTACTATAGCTGACATAATATTTTTTATAAATGTACTTGTTAGATATAAGTTCTGCACCTATTCGTAGACTTTGGAATAAAATAAAATATATATTTAGATATCTTTATTGAACTATTGAATTGAGATTATTTTATTGAAAAAACTAACCTGATTGAAAATACAGATTCAGGTTGTCTTTCTGACCCATATAAGGATTATTTACAAACAAGTTATATTTTTTGTGAATAGTAATACAGCTATATCTTGGTTTCTACAAAACAAACTCTAGTAGTAGGACTGGCGATTTCAGACCCGACACGGTAGACCCGACACGATCCGACACGAAGTTAGCGGGTCTGGGTCAGGGCTAAACGGGTTCGGGTCGTAAACTGGTCACACGATAGACCCGTTTAATAAACAGGTCGGGTCCGGGTTTAGGGTCTAGACACGGTAGACCCGGGAAAACCCGTTTAGTATTCAACGGGTCGTGTCGAGTCGGGTCTACCCTCAATCCGATACTATAATATATAATACCAGCGGGTCTTTCGGGTCAGGTCGAGTCGAGTCGGATTGGGTCGGATCGGGTCACTTGAATAGTCGATCTCGGGTGGTAAACGAGTCTTACTGGGTCTTATCGGGTCTACCCGTTTATTAGTGGGTCGGGTACGGGTTTAGGATCTAGACACGATTAGTTAAATGGGTCGGGTCCGGGTCTGGGGGTTTTAGACACGATACGAAACTAGACACGACACGACCCATTGCCACCCCTATCTGGTAGCTACCTACTCAAATCATTCTGACATTACACGAAGTTAGAAGAAAATCAAAGTGCATCAAGTTCTATCCAGCAACAACTTTACAAACCTCTTCACAAAGTCACTACCGAAGTCAACCTTCCAAAGTTGGTGCATTAAATTGAACTTCGAAAACTTCATCAAGTAAATTATTTAGTGAGGTAATTAACAAGAGGAGTTTTTCTTTTGTTGAATAATGTAATCAGGGGGAAGATAGTTCTAGGTTGACATCCTAAAGTAAATTGGCATCTTAGAGTATATCAAGCGCGCTATACTATTTTTCATTATTAGATAGTTTTTTTCCACTGGATTTTTCTACAAAAAGGTTTTAATGAGACAGCATGATGCACGTTTACCATTGTTTTGAAGAACATTATAATTGGTGGACATCTAAGGGGGAGTGTTATGAGATCGATGGATCGTGTGACTGTCCACCGTCCGATCCCCCTCATGCACTTAGGGTTTTCTATGGTTACTTATTTGGACCCTAAGTTTATTCAACCTATATATAAGATACGACCCCAAAGATGGAGGTACGGTTTTCGGCTATCTTATCTCTCTTGTCTCACGACTATGAAGATATTAAAAACCTACTATAAAAATAATAAATACCTATTCAATAGCATTTAATGGCCATTTGATTTAGCTGATATTTCTTTCGAAGATCAATTAATGCGCTCTCTTTCTAACAAGTGAATCACTGAATCACATCCTTGAGGTAGCTGTCCAAGTGCCGACTCACACGTCACCGTTGAAGACAGTTGTTTGAGTGCCGATGGGCACAGGCATTTAGTAGTTTTCCTACATGGGGCGGAGTTTCACCACAGGGACGGTTGGATCCGATCAACCTCTTGGTCCCCCTCCGTCGGTTGATCGGATCTCTCCCTGCACAAAGAACCAAAGCGACTTCATTCGATGGCAGGTAGGTGAGTAAGAAGGCAGACAACGCACCGAGCCGAGCCGAGCCGACCCGACGCCTGGGTACAAAGCAAAGCGCGGAGGTGGCGCCGGGCCGGGAAAGGGACGTCACAGATCGCTGATACAGCCTCTGAGATGGGTGGCGCGATGAGCGCCGACGGTGCTCAAGGTCGAGTCCCCATCGCATTGTCCCATTTGTGCCGCGAGACACGGAGATCAGTCCCTCCCGGCCACTCCCCTCCCCACCCAACTGCAACCGCAGAGCATAGTCTATTCACACACAGTGACCCCCACGGCCGGGCCCCGCCACCCACCGCCTCGATCATCGGGAACCGCTCCTCTCTCTCTCTCTCTCTCCTAGCCCACTTTATCTCTTCTCACAGTGGCCGGGGCGCAGGAGATCCCGTCCGTACGGGGAGAAAAATATTCACCGACGGTGCCACGGTGGTAGTCCCCACAGAAAATGGAGTTACGCGGCTTCAACATGGACAACCCGCGGTTGGTGGGGTGGGGTGGGGGCGTCGGCCGGTGGTTAGCGCCTTTTGGCACAAACCCTGATGCCCGGAGCTCAGGCCGACTCCCCCCCCCCCCCCCCCGCACCACCGCGGGATGTCCCTCGGAGTTGTCCCGCAGTATGTTCAGTAGCATTAAGCTTTTCGAAACAGTACTGTTGTAGCCTCAAAAAGATGTAACGGTAACTTTCTTTTCGTTCTTTGTTAGCCTCTTCGGAGATTTTTAGTAAGAGAGAGAGAGAGAGAATTCACATTCCCGTCCGACGTCAGCACCGACCATCCAACCTTCTTCATCCCCTCTCTTTTCTCTCTCTATCCGCTCGTCCCCTATTCACTCCCTGGTGCTTTAAGCCCTCTCTTTTCCCTTCGCGTGCCCTTCTTTCACGCTGTAGTCAGACACCTCTCTCTCTCTCTGTCTCTCTCTCTCTCTCTCTCTCTCTCTCTTCCCTTTTATCTATATACACCTACCTCCCCAGCTGCTTCATTTTGCCCCCTTCCCCCCATCTCTCTCTCTCTCTCTCTCTCTCTCTCTCTCTCTCTCTCTAAGTTACTGGGCTGGCTGGTGACTTGGATTCGGATCGGGAGGAAGACAGTCGAAGTAGCCGGGCAATCGACGTGGCTGTAAGATCTGTTCTTCCTTGGAGTTAATTGTTTTTTTATTATTGGATCACGTACTGTCTTCCTTTTGATTTGGCTACGTACGTGATCGAGTTCTCATAATGGAGGTTGCGACCAAGTGTAAGTCAAATCGAGCACTTCGGCAAGGGTGTCGACTCCTAATTGATTAAAACCATCCAAAGTGTATGTATGGATCGGTCGACCTAGCTCCTTAGCTTGTTTGGGCTAATTTGGATCATGCAATGAGAATTAATGCAAGTTTAATTAGGATCGGACCGAGAAAATTAATGATCCCCTTCCCTCGAATAATTCAGCCGCCATGGAAAAAAGTACTTAAAATAAGAAAGCAACTAGAAATTGATGTCTGATTCGGTTAATTCGGGTCTCGTTCGACTGATTTCGGTCTGATTTTACTAATTAGTGTCTAGTTAGGGTTTGATTTGGTCTATTCAGGCTTGATTCAGCCAAAACAGGCACAGCCGAGCCATTTTAGTTTTTAAGTTTTGATCTAGTTAGATGAATTTGTAGAATTAGATTTGTTAGATGTACACGTTAGTCCCATATTGAATTTGGTATTGTAATTGTTAGATACCTTCACATTCCAAAACTCGGGTTGTAAGGGGAGGTCCACAAAGGATATATGAAGACAACAACAATGCCAATCCACTAGTACTCGATGTGGGACTAAACTCCAGCACTCTCCCTAACTTGTAGGCCGGTTTCGTTGGATCCTTGTCACGTGTGCCTAAACTCCCTATATATGGAGAGGTAGTGACAGTATAATGATCATTAATATAAGAGACTTTTCTATCTGAAACCCTAGTCTCTCTCTCCCTCTCTCTCGTAACACGGCATGAAAGCCAAGTTTCTCATCTATGTCCTCGACTTCCTAGTTCATCACCGGCGATCTCGAGAAGGCCGGGAATAGTAAATTTTATTTTTTTTCTTCTCTGGCCTCCCTTCCGATCGTACACGTACACATCGCGTTTGCCTCGACTTCCTCCATGATCACGACCAATCTAACGCTTCTCTAGAGGGCCACGAACGACTCCTCTCTCGCTCATCGACGACATCGAGGAGGCTAGAACCACTCTCGGCATCGACGTGCATGACTTCAGATCCACAAGCGACCATCCATGAGCGACACGAGTCACTCCTGCTGGGACCACACGATCACACGCATCGCGGCCTCTGCATCGTCCGATCACGAGATCACACCAAACTGATCACGGGTTCATTCGAACTCCAGGGAATTCTCTCGACCTCCCATGTGACTGCTCAGGTTCGGTAATCACGTCACCATTTCCAATTTGCAACAATCAACACCGGAAGCAAACAACAATATGCACACAAGAGGGTAGAATTCGCATTATATGTTTCTTCCTTAATTCATATTCAGTTTGATTTGACTACTACCATGCATGCCTCTATGTTGTCTTTCATTGATCAGTTCTGCCTTTTTTTTTTGTATAGACTGTTGCGATCGATAGTCCACCGGTTTAGTTCCACATCGATAAGAGAGGCACTCATTGGCTGCTTAATATATCCGGTGTGGATCTCCTCTTATGACCCTGGTTTTGGGGTGTGAGGGTATTTAACAGATCGGAAGGAAGTTGTTAGTTGACAGTGATCAAATGTATTTTAGGGGACTTAGCTATTTGTCTCTGGTCAAAAGTTCAAATGGCATAAAGGACAACCAAATTCCATGATAAAAATAACCCTTTTCCACGTACACTTCAAATGATGAACACTTTACTTATTCCGAACCGAACCAAACTGCTCGTAAACCCAAGATCTATAGACCATAGGATGAACCCTAGACCTATGAATTATAAACCTAACCGAACCGTCCGACCCCCGTTCCTTCTCGTATCTGCTGCTATATACCCGATGCCGCTGAGAAGGAGGGAGGATGCGTCGTGTGACTGAAGGAGGTGGAGGCCGAGGCGCCGCGACTGCTCTCGTCCACTGCCATGGTCGTTGTTCGCCTTTTAGGATTTCTACAGTCTTTTACACCGCACGGATGTGTCGATTAGGGGCCTTAGGTAATAGTCATCTTCTGTCCGTCCTTCAACCCGAACCGATCTGTTGTCAATTTCCTTATTAGGAAATATAAACACTGTTAGTGCGTATAATGAAAGACACCACACTCATCGATCCAACTCTAGGTTTGACGTTGTTTCACGGCCAACTTGTACTAGCTAGGCTTGAGGCACGTTATGAGGAATCGGCCGAGCCGATGGCCCTTCGCTCCGCCCAATGAAGGAGAGACAGCGGTGGAGGTCTGAAGAAGACGCCGTGCTGCGCTCGTACGTGAAGCAGTATGGGCCGCGGGAGTGGCACCTGGTGCCCCAGCGCATGAGCGTGCCCCTCCGCCGGGACGCCAAGTCCTGCCTCGAGAGGTGGAAGAACTACCTCCGGCCCGGCATCAAGCAGGAGGAGCAGCACCTCGTCGTCCTGCTCCAGGCCCGGCACGGCAACAAGTGGAAGCGGATCGCCGCCGAGGTCCCCGGCCGCACGGCCAAGCGGCTCGGCAAGTGGTGGGAGGTCTTCAAGGAGAGGCGGGAGAGGAACAGGGCTCATGGCCGCACCCTTGCTCCCTCCATGGCTCTCCAACTCTAATAGCTCGAGGCCGCCCTCCCCGTCCGTCGCTCTGACCCTCTTGCCTTCGACCGTACCTGCGCCACCACCTGTGGCCTGGCTGCAAACAGAGAGAGGACCACATAACCACTTTCCTTTGCTCGTGTCGGAGCTCGCGGAATGCTGCAGAGAGGTGGAAGAGGGGCAGATGGCTTGGATGGCGCACAAGAAAGAAGCGGCGTGGAGGCTGCGGAGGGTGGAGCTGCAGTTGGAGACGGAGAAGGCTTGCAAGATGAGGGAGAAGGCCGAGGAGATGGAGGCGAGGATGCGGGCGCTGAGGGAGCAGCAGCTGGTTGCGCTGGAGAGGATCGAGGCGGAGTACAGGGACCAGATTTCGGGACTGAGGAGGGACGCCGAGGCGAAGGAGCAGAAGCTGGCGGAGCAGTGGGCCGTCAGGCACAGGCGGCTGGCCAAGCTCCTGGAGCACATGGGTTGCCGTCGGTGGCCGCCGCCGGCGGAGATGAATCGGCGGTGAGAAACAGAATCGCCGCAGGATTCTGGAAGCGGCACCCGGGAGTTCTGAAGCCTTAGCCAATTAAACTGCAGTATGGTCTAACTATATTGTAGTTTGGAATTCGTAATCTGTAATGTATTGATCCCTGCAGGAGCACAATTCAACTTGTTAGACTATTTGGTACTACTCTTCTGAAAATCGCGACACTCGGCCACATCAGACTGAATGCACCTTCTGTATGTTCCGACATGGAAACCTCTTCAAACACTGAAGAAAAACTTAACCAAAACTCATGCAAAACGAGGACCGAAGGGAGAGATACTACACATGACAACCACCAATCCGCCGAACTGTTCAGTGGAAAGAAATTCAAACTACCAACTGCCAATCTTGGAATAGATTACATACCAATGATACAATAAATCGTGGGAGTAACAATAATCATTCATGAAGAAATCAAAGTTTTCAAAACATAATCGTAATTCTGACTTTAAATATGTCAATTTAATGTATGAAAAAATGATTGCGTCAGAAAAACTACTAGTTACACTTCAACACACAGTGAGCTATGCAGTGATGAAGAATTCCCATTTCTAACAGAAACTTGTTGATTCACTAAAAGTTTCTAAGGCCTTTTCCTTTCCTTTCTAGGAGAGAAGCATATATACAATGATGCCATCCAAATCTGAGTTTCTTGAAGGCATCGGAATTCCCATTTCCGTATTGAAAATACATTGCAACAAGAGCTGCTACTCGTATGAGAACAGTGATTCAGCCATCCAGTTTTCCATCTTGATTGGGCCATCCTGACGTGCCACCTGATCACACCGTTCTTTTGCATGCCAATTGGGCTTAGTGTGATTCACCGTTCGGGGCTGGGTGCAACGGATGACTGTGATCATCTGCCACGTCAGGATGGCCCGATCTGGAAGGAAAACAGGATGGCTGAATAGTCTTTTCCTATTCGTATACTTCATGGAGGAAAGGATACATGCTTCGATCCTTCAATACAAACTTCCACCACCCGATGTTGGGTATGCAGAGATTGTAGCTTTGTCAGGCGATGCCCAATCTGCTATGAGAATTCTAAGCAGACATTCGCAGCTACAGGCTCTCTGGCGGGGAAGACATTTCAAGCATTTAAAAATGCTGGTTCAGTATCGCCTTTCAACCCTACAACACTAAAAGTAAAAAGAAAAAGAAAAAGAAAAAATTCAGCGATTTTAGCTTTGTAACAGAAGTGTCGAACGGAAGCAGATAGAGAGCTCAAGAAAAATTAGAGTTCCAGAACACACTTACAGCTTGTGCATTAAGTCACACCCAACTTAGTTGTATGTGCAAAGTCACTGGTTAAACCTTCCAATCCAACTGATCCCTCATTCGTTATCCTCCCTAGAATGTGCGAAGAACTGGTGTTGGAATTACTGCCGTGAGAATTGACACGATCATCCAAGCTCAGGGACTCGGCGTTGTCGTCGAAATCCACATCCTCTGATGTGAAATCAAGTTGCTTCTCTACATATTTGATAACTGCAGCTCTTTTGGACCTCAACCGGTATGGAGGAGAGACATTGAAATCCTTTTCGTTGAGTAATACACGACCACCGCCATTTCGAGGACTCGAACACAACCTTGATCTTGAAGACTTGGACCGCTCCGGGTTATACAGAGTTATTTCTTCTTCGGGAGTACAAGAAGTCTCCCGAATCATCACACTATCTGTTTGTATTGTGCTATCAGTAGGCAGAGGTGTGTGTGATTCCCTTTTCCTTCTTATTATAGAGGGAGTATTTGGGTAGCTCATAGCTGCATTCTTCAGTATGGTCTCGAAGCTATTCTCCTCCAAACTCTTTCCAATCACAAAGGGAGGAGTCAGATAACTAACGGGTGATGGAAACATGGAATGGTAAGCGGTTAATAGAGTGGAAGCTGTGGAAACACCAACATCTTCTATCTTCGGTGGTTCGTAACAAAGAGGACCAAAGGTAAGAGCAACTCTGGAGTGCAACAATATTCCTGGAGTACTGCTGTCTTGATTGATTTCACCAGACACACCCAACTCTACTCCTCGATCAAATCCATTGCGGATAAAATTGATTTGTGGGAGCTGGGTTTTGTGTTTAACAGACTCGGAATTGTCGGCTTCTCTTACTGCTTCACCTACTAAATCTTTTGAGTTAGAAATCTGTGCTGTCGAGGGCTCCAACTGATCATTGTGCTCCTCCAATTTACATGATTCAATGGGCAGGCCAGGATGCATTCGAACCGCAGTCTTGGATGGAGTTTCGGTACTTGCGTCAGGCCCTTTATTTGAACGAAAAAAAAATTGCTCACTAGCTGGGTTCACTGTATTGTTGGAACTGTTCGGCAAGCCAGGCTTTGGAACTGGTGGAAGTTCACCAGTCGTCAAATAGAAATCGAGCTTTTTCTTCAAGGAACTATTCCAGTGGTTCTTTATTGAGTTGTCGGTCCTAGATACAAATATAGATCAGCTAATGCTAGAAAATAGGGCATAAACATAGTCGAAATAGATTGATCAGTTAGGCAACCTTAAAAATCAACTATGGTGCACATATGAAATTCCATATTATATTGCATAATTTCTAGATTAGGTTAGCAGAATGAAAATTGCAATGAACTTAGGACACGATAGCCTTGATAATAACATAAATAAAATAACAGTTATAAGAGCAAAAAAAATATAGAAAAAATTACGAATGCAACGAAAAAGTGAACAGAAACATATAAGAACAAAGCGAATATATAAGTGGACACAGCTTCTAATTGATGAAGCAAAAACAACGGAGAGGAACATTTGATTCTTACTGCACAAAGTAACTACTTAAGCCTCAAAAAGCTAAGACATGATGATACACTAAGCCGTATGCATTGTTTCCTAGTGACAGAGATCCCCATACTCTTTCTAACATGAATAAGGACAACTTTCTTCTTTATTTGTAATGAACAAGCAAACCCTTTAGGAATTTTTCATAAGAATATTTACAAGGAACAAATATAATTTCCCTGATATATGCGACATAAATGTATTAATATTCTGTCCCTGTAGGTGTGTGGAGGGATTTCTTGGAATAATTAGAAGATGATAGGTTTTTTTCTTCTAAACGCTGGATCATACATTTGTAAAAGATTACTGCCAATTCATTCCATGTGCCTATCCACGGCTACCCCCCTTCCTTCTTCCTAAACTGTTGAAGATAGGAGATGAAACAAGAAGATAATAGGGTTTGACTTCGCTTTTGTACGGAAGAGGAATTCGAGTTCCTATAATCCCACGGAAGAGGAATTCGAGTTCCTATAATTTCCCTGATATATGCGACATAAATGTATTAATATTCTGTCCCTGTAGGTGTGTGGAGGGATTTCTTGGAATAATTAGAAGATGATGGGTTTTTTTCTTCTAAACGTTGGATCATACATTTGTAAAAGAGTACTGCCAATTCATTCCATGTGCCTATCCACGGCTACCCCCCTTCTTTCTTCCTAAACTGTTGAAGATAGGAGATGAAACAAGAAGATAATAGGGTTTGACTTCGCTTTTGTACGGAAGAGGAATTCGAGTTCCTATAATCCCACGGGCCCCCATGCAGGAGAGAAGGCCATGAGCTTGCTCTCCTATGGGGAAAGGAGTCTAGGCCAATGTTTTCGACCAGACATCGTAGCCAAAAGGTCTCTGGTTCGATCCAAACCGGTTATGTTAGTCTTATGTAAATACTAGTGCACATATCATTTGTATATCAAGACACTATATATTGGCCTATTGGCCCTAATGAGAAGTTTTTCCTTCTCCCCAAAACACTAGCCTTCTCTCTCTCTCTCTCTCTCTCTCTCTCTCTCTCTCTCTCTCTCTCTCTCTCTCTCTCTCACACACACACACACACACACACACACACACACACACCCACCCACCCACACCCCTAGGGATTATCGGTGACATGGTATCAGAGGTGTCGATCAGGCCCTCTTCCGCATACCACTGATTCTCTCTGAGATTGGGCTCTTCCTCAACATCGAGCTCCTCCTTCAGTCGTCGATCTCGGATCCGATCGAAGCCCCTCCTCGAGCTACTACTCCGATTGTGGATCTCGGACTACTCCCTCACCTTGATTGTTGTATCTCGAGATCACGTCCCCTCTGCATCGCCAACCTCGCTGCATTGAGCCCGACCTTACCTGTGTATCTCGAGCCCACCTCGACTGAGGCTCGACGTTGATAAAATTTACCGTTGGAAGTGTCACACATTGTAGCATCTACAACAATAATGGCAAGCTTATCTCTTATGTTGTCCTCCTTCGTTGTACTTTTAGGAACCATACTCTCGGTGGCATCTTGTCCTCTGATGCATCGAAGTCTATCAAACTCTAGTTCTACCCCAATATTTCTTCAGGAGTGGTTGGCTCTAGATAAAAATCTTCTTCTATCAATTAATTTTCTCGTGGAAGCTCCGCTAGAGACGATGACTCCACAGCACACTTGATAAGCTCGAAGTCACAGTTGGCACAACATGATCTGCATTTGATATGTCGTTTTTTTTTTGTCTCCCAGCTCAGTTTCAATCATCGAACATCATCTGAATTTAGTAAAATTTACCTCTAGGTGATGTCACGGTTATCACAGTAAAACCACTCAGGGAAAAGAATAGGTAGTATGAACATACCAAAGGCTCTCTCAAAGATAAGGGACCTGTTAGAGGGATCGTCCCTGATTTGTGATTTAAAAGTGAGACAACAAGACAATGACTCACAAAAAAAAACATAGATACGATCAAAAGTAGAATGATTGGTTCAGGTTCAAGTTTAGGTTCAGGTTCAGGAGCATGGTGTGTAGGACAATGGCATTCTGAATAGGACCGTTGGCTAGACCAATAATATTATCACTCACTATAGTAGGACATGGTGACCACCTTAGAGCTCTAATACCAAATTGATGCAGAAATACTACGGAGAGAACACTCTAATACACAATTGATGTAGGATAGGTAGGGCTTTGGGCAATTTAGGTTTTGCAGACTTTAATTAATTGTGCTATGTTCTAGTAATAGGGAGGATTAGATTCAGACTTTCTCTAACAGTGGTACACCAAAAGTATGCGAAATCGTGCGAAACTTAAAGGGGTGCAAGGGAATATAGGGGGGTTGTATAATCTCAAATGATTTTGTATATAGAAGAATGTTTCGAGGTCATATACTTGATTTTCTGGATTTCTGGCAGGTTAACCTATGGCCGACTATAAGGGTTTGGTTTCAACTAAGGATTGATGTAAAATTGAAGAAGAAACTAGACAAGGTGTGAGGGAAGCTAATAAACGAAACTTGAAAATAAAATAAATGGGGTCATGGCACCTCACACCATCTTCAAGATGTTTTGCTGAGGCCAAAGAAGAACCATAACGTCGCATCATGGGAGGGACCTATTTATAAATTATAAGAGACTGAATTTCCTACCCCTAAGAGATTAGGAAAACTAATCTCATGAAAACTCTAATATTGAAAGCAAAAACAAAGTCACCACACAACTTTTCTAGAGCAGGAGTCATAGCCGGCTGGGAAAAGGACTCCCCATGGTGTCTGGCTAGCCTGGGGAAGGCTTCTAGAAAGCCCAGACTCCACCCAAGTGGGGAGAGGACTCCCTCAAAGCTGACGAGTATCAACAATCTACTTGGTGTCTGGGTGGCTTGGATGGACCACCGAGTAGCCCCTTGAATTAGTTGGTTTACAGGGTGACCCAGTTAAGCTGGTTGGTTCACACGATGGCCCGACTGGGACAGTTGGGCCATTGATTTGCTAGGTTTCCTTTTGGGACTTTTCTCAAACTTCAGTTAGTAGATTTTGAGTTCCCAAGGCATCATGTATAGTTCGATTTATGCACAAAGCACCAAACATGTTGTTGGCTCTCCCTTTTTTCCTCCCTTTCTATGTTCCTTGTGTTGGCTGCATTACTTTTTTTCCGTTAAAGGTACACTATAGTTGGAAGAACTAGCTTTGGTAACCACTTGTTCCATAAAAATCGAAGCTATCGTAGGGACTATGATTTGAAAGAAATTATTAAGCAAGAGAATCTTAATGAAAAATGGATAAAGCTTTTGGTAAATGCTTCTTTGCCATTAGGACAATATAATAAGCACCTTTTTCATTATTGTAACTTCATTTCCTCGAGTTGGATTCAGGTTAAGAACTTGACAAGCAATGCAAGAACGATGTTGAGAAAGTCCACCGGTTAGAACCACATCGGTAAAAGAGGCACCTAACGCCCGCTTAATATACCCTCCGTGGACTTCCCTTTATGATTCGGATTTTGGGGTGCGAGGGTATCTAAAATGGTATCAGAGCTCAAAGCTAAGGTTCACCGTCTCTTGCTCCGGGTGCTCCCCACCGATCGTGCATTGCCACACGTGCTCCGTGCGGGAGGATCCTTGCCACATCGGTGAGGGAGGCACCCATCACCCACTTAATATACTTGTTGTGGACCTCCCCTTACGATCTGGGTTTTGGAGCGTGAGGGTATCTATTATGGTATCAGCGCTGGGTTCACTGTCTCCCTCTGGGTGCGACCCCTTCCGATTGTGGCTCGCTCCGTGTGCTCCGCTTGAGGGAGGTGTTGAGGAAGTTCACCGGTTAGTTCCACATAGGTAAAGGGGGCACCTAACACCCGCTTAATATACCCTCTGTGGACCACCCTTTATGACCCGGGTTTTGGGACGTGAGGGTATCTAATAAACGGAATCCTTTAATATGTAACAAACTGATCTTTTAGATGTCATCTAGTAATCTTTCAATTCGTAATAAAGTAAAAAATTGAGTATGATGCCACATTTGAGTTAGAGTGACATGGATGGAAGGAATATGAGGATATATTAGAAAGAATAAAAACTTTTTATAGATGCTTTGAAAAAAAAATTAGCTTCCTAGGGAATTGGATCTATTAGATGACATCTTTAGTGAAAGAATGATCCTCATGACTGAAACAGTAATGGCTGCTTTCTTTTGTACTCTTTCTTTATCTCTACTTTATTTTTTCTCTTAGGGCATCCTTTACTTATCACTTTAATAAGATTGGTGGGAGGTGAATTTGCTTCCCTCTTTGTACTCTCCTTGTTTCTGAAGGAATCTCTTATTACTACTCAAACACTAAAAATGGATCAACGAACTAATTCTTCCCTAGAAAAGAATGTAAGATTTCAAAAGATGCTTGAACCATCCATAATAGTTAAAAAGTAAAAAATGTTAAGCAAAGAATATCATAAATATTATTTTAAAAGAAAATAATTGTGAAGAGAAAAAACATCACAAAAGAACATATTCCACAAGGATCTGTACCTTCCAGGCAACACCTTTGCAATTTCTGCCCATTTATTCCCATGCATATGATGGGCATTCATGAGTGCAAGTTCCTCCTCTAGTGTCCAAGCATCCTTGTTTATCATTGGATTCAGATGGTTGTGCCACCTAAAATTGATAAAGCATTCATTAGATAAATGCAATAACACAGTATAATATTAAAGATATTTTTAGTTCAAACATCACAAGATGGGATAGTGTCAGTTGTAACGACAGTAATGGAAAAATTATTTGAATATTCAAATCGATGACTTTGGGAACATTAAGAATCTCGGCTTTACCACAATGCAAAATGTGCAAATTCTGATATGATATGAACCAAGTCTCCAAGCTAGAGTTTGCAATAGGTTGATGATCCCTATAGATCTATTTAATGATGAACAACTAAAATAATAGAAAAAAGATGATGGAAAAGAAAGAAAACCCCAAGTTTAATAACCTTAGTCAAAACTAACTAGTAGATCATCATCAACTAGTGACCTAGCTTAGAATCATATTCAAGAGAGTCATAGCAACCTTAAACTGTGAAATCCAAATATGACTTCCACTCATAATCTCATATAACCCCAGGATTTCCTATGCATACTCTATCCAATAAATGGTTTCCTAAAATTCCACTATAACAAGAATCCTAAAAAACTAATACTATAACAAGAATCCTAAAAAACTAATACCAGGGAGCTTTGACCCTTCTCTTAGGCCTTAAGAAACCTATTCAAGGATTTCAATTACTCTCTTAATTACCAGTTAATAAATGCAAAAAGTAAGTATGAGACATTATAGTAACAAGAATTTTGTCCAATATCACAAAGGTAACTTGGGGAAGAAGGTTGCATATCATGAACATTACTTTTCCTCTTAAAGATCATGATAATTCATAATGGAGAAACAATAACATTTAAATAGAGTTTCTACAAACCGGACAACAAAAATTAATATAGTAATAAAAGATTTTTTGTTATTCAATTGAGAAAGATGGAATCCAAATTCATTCTTTTTTTTATTTATTTACAATATGTTCTTGTTGCTTCTGAAAATTAATTTATCAGGTTCACATAGGTTAAGGAGTATGAAAACCTCTTTGTATCCAATGTCCAAGAAAACTATTAGTCTCTATTAGTCATTTGCACTATGATCCTAGAAGACATAAAATTAAGGCACACCAGTATTCTATGGGTAAGCTTAGGGACTTAAATTCAAAATTGTTTAAAGAGAAACGAGCTAGGAAGCACCGATACGGATACGGGGATACGGATACGGTGATACGTGGATTTTTAAAAAACTAGGATACGTGGTACGGCAGGGATACGTTATATATATATATATATATATATATATAATATTCATAATTAAAGATAATATTTTGTGCTAGAATATGAATAGTGAATAGTTTGAAAATTAAATATGACCATGCTTATCATTCAATACATGGTTTACATCCAATACAACCAAAAAATACAAAACAAGTGTCACATTCATCGTCCATTACAAAACGCTAGCAAAAAACACTAATATTCATCATCCATTACAAAATACCAAGTTAGGGTCACATGCATCATCCAAAAAACAAAACGTATAGAATTTAAACACATATCCGAAGTTTCGGCCGGGTTCGGGTCGGATTTTTGGATTTTGGATTACATTACGATCCATACGTATATCGGCGTATCGGCTCCGTATCCCCGACATATCGGTCCCTTATCCTTGGCGTATCGGCCCCGTATCCCGAACGTATTGAATCTTCTTTTTTTTCTTAAGTCTCGATACTTCCTAACCGTATCGGATACGTATCCTGGCGTATCGGGCCGTATTGGAGTATCGGAAAGTATCCGATACGGGTACGGCACCTGTTTCGAAGTATCGGTGTATCCCTGGAAACGACTAGTACATGTTTTCGATCCTCATTCCTAAAACTTGATGAGATCATTTGCTTATAATATTTTTATATGTTTATCCGTTATTGCGTACATATGGTGTCACATGCTACGCATGAGAGGGACATAGCTCATTGGAATTGTAGCTATATTTAAACACTTTTAGTGACTTCTTGCTTGATTACAAGATTCTTAACAGATGTTCATGTAGTTAAATTATTTGTTATTGTAGAAGACATAACATCATTTGCACTACGATCCTAGAAGACAAAATCAAGGCACAACAGTATCCTAAGGGAAAGCTTCGGGACTTAAATTCCAAATTGCTTAGTGAGAAATGAGTAGTACATGTTTTCCGTCCTCATTCCTAAAATTTGACGGGATTATTTGCTTCTAATATTTTTATATGTTTATCCGTCCTTGTGTACATAATACATATGGTGCCACATGCTACACATGGGAGGGATATAGCTTATTGAAATTGTACATATACGGATATTTACACACTTTTAGTAGCTTCTTGCTTGAATACAAGATTCTTAACAGATCACCATGTGGTTAAAGCATTTGTCATTCTCATTGGTTTTCTTGCAAGAAGACTTGTGCATTTTGGACATCATTCAGTGCCCAACCACGGAGAAGCCACCAGAAAGCCAAAATCATAAGCCCCCCCCCCCCCAAATATGTGTGAATCAAACTCATGTTAGAATTTAAACCAAGATACTGATACAAGTTCTTTTCTTCCAAATCAAATATATTCATGTACGAAAGAGGCTGACAATAAGTTCTTTCAAAATTGACTATTTATTCCTCCATAAGAGGTGTTGTAGAAATTTTTGCAATCGGATATTGTTCCATCATTCCATGTCCTATATTTGCATGTTTATACATTCTTGTATATGTAAAATACTAAAGCATTACACATGAGGGGGCTATGGTATATTGTAATAATACATAGAGGGTATCTCTAATTATGGCTTATTTCTTGATTATAACATCCAACACTTTGCCCCTCAACTTTCAAAAAACAATACCTTGCTCCTCAAATTTCAAAAAGTATTCATAAATGCACCTTTTAAAGTTTTCTACATAAAAAAGGTCAGGGAAAAAAATCCCAAGGATAAATTGAAGTTTCTAAAATCAACTGCTAAGAATGCTTTGATCCATAACAAGTAAAAAATAAGTAAGAGTCAGATCACCACCTCTCTCGACATTGTTTTCCAATGCGACCAGGTAGAGACTTTGCTATAACAGACCATTTTGTTGGCCCATACTTTGCTACAAGCTCAATGATTTTATCATCTTCCTATAAAACAAATGAAAAAATAAGAAAAAAAACTTTAAACATGAACTAGAAATGCTAAACTGTTATTCGATCAAGAGGTAAACTGGCACCAAACCTCTCGAGTCCATGGGCCTTTAACAAGTTCCGGATTGAGAACCTTTTGCCACCGATGCAGACATTGCACTTCTGTTCTATCAGGGAAGAACTCAGCTGCATAAATACATATCAACAAACATAAAGTCAACTCCCAAAATCAACATAGATTCGATTTCAAATAATAACAATATATATAAAAGGTACTTTCAAAACTAGAAAAAAAACTGGAGGTCAACTGGAGTTGAAGCTCTTCAGGTCACTAAAGTCTCTCGAGTATCAAGGGCAATGCTTTATTAACCATTTTTAGTCCATGATTTCACTGCCTTGGAACAACTTGCATATAAAACAATTAACTTGACAAAAATAAGGAATGCCTAAAAAAAATACAGCCTGATCCCAATTATTTGTGCTAGAAAGGGACATACGAATCATGCCAGAATATGTGAGTTCTTTTGCTTCAGTTTACAGACACTATAAACTGTTGTGTTGCATGGGCGATATGTACCTATTTTGTGTAAGCGCAAAAGACAAAGTCTCAAACGTTAAACGGCTGTGGTTTATTGAAATTCTGTGGGCGCCCCTATGAAGTTGATTCATTGCATTATTGCAACCCTCCGGTGCTTTCCCCTTAATTTATGTGGCATATTAGAGCGAGTAGTAACCTCGTGGAATTATCATGATGTGGCTAAATCAAAGGGTTTGGTTTGCATCTTTCAAAAAATTAATTCCTAATATAGAAAGCAATTGAGAACATCTACATTTTCTCTGAATTAGTTTTTGCATAATTTGTGCTCAGAAAGTCTCAGACAGGATTACTTGAATAACTCCCATGATCCCATCTAAGACGGCAAAACACATAAGGTCACGAGCTCCTTATAGAATGTGTTGTACATGTTGCTTTTCATTGTATGAAGCATGCTGTTATGAATCAGTGAGTGCCACATTTATTCATGGCTAAATAAGCATTCTTCTCTATAACCCATATACGCGGTCTCAAGTGCCATTTTCTCTACTATAACTCCTCTTCCCAGCCCTTCCCAAAAAAAAAAAACCATTTCCCTGCATTTAATGGTTCCATAATTCATTAGCCCTTGATATTTATCCATAACCGTTGAACTAGGTTAAATTACAGTGTAGTTTCATTTTTGTACTTGTAGTCACTAGTCTCCCCGTTGAAATTGTTTGTGCCCTTCTCAGTCAGTCGAAGAGAGCAAAATGCAGTATATACTAGCTATTGCTGTATTTACGGGATAATAACTCAAACAAACATTTCTTTATCAAATACATTTATGCTTGCTATAAAAAAAAAACCACTATGCTGACTATTAACGTATCAAAGTTTGAATGTAAAAACCTTTTTAAAGAATAAATGATATGCCAAACTATACTAATTAGGGTTCACAATGGGGAGCAAAACAACAGAAGCTTGCTACTACATGATAATCCGTCCATAATGAAGTGATCCAGATAAGCAGTAAGCAAAGGATAGAAAGGAACCTATTTTCTTCCAACTTCTTCCCTTGTAAGTTTCAACAGCTCTCCTTAATGTCTCATCCTGTGCAGCGTTGCAGAGGTTAGCAAAAAAATTTATTACTAAATATGTGAAAGAGTCTTGTCATATAAAGCATGGAATAATTATTATGGTGAAGGTAATTCTGCAAAAACAAACTTCAAACTCAAGAAGCCAAATCCATGAAACAGCAGTGAAAGCGAAGCTGAACAAATTAAATAAATTCCAGTGAAATATACAAGAGGCAAATCCCAGGTTCACATATTCTAAAACATGTATGAAATCCAGTTGTTTTTCAGAAAAGAGGGAAGGTTGTCCATTATTAAAATAACTCAAACTAATATCCAAGCATCACAGGAGCTGGAACTGAGTATAGAACACATATCATTAAGTAATTCTAGTCCCCCTCCAAAGATATTCTTTAGTAGATCTTGGACAAATTGCAGTTTCTATGTCGAATACACAGGTAAATCAATATGTGAATAATGATAAACTGCTCACCTCCTGAGGTGTCCAACCACCCTTTGCTCGCCTTATTGGACCACTAGTCCTCCTAATTTTACAAGCAAATCAGTGTTAGTGAGAAACATAGTAAACAAAGCAGTACCAGAAGATTCCATTAACAACAGAGACATGTCATTGGTAAAAAGATAAAGGATAATTAAGTATTTGAAGCCTTGAAAATGACTAGTGTAACTATGAAAGGTGTAACGAGGAAAGTGTTTAGCAGGTGTTGTTTAGTCGAAAGCTAAGGACTCTTCTTGAAGGATTAAAATTAACTTGCACAGATTACCTTGCACCCACCACGAGATCAGCATGCAAATAATAACATGGCACTTGCCATAACCACTGGCTATGAGTATGGCAAGAGTTCGCATCCAATATGAAAATGCTTGTGGCCATGCACATGCAACTAAAGACAGGTACATGGTCATGTAACACATGCACCCGGTCATAAAAGCTCCACGTTTTGAATTTGTTGGATGGATTTAAAGCATGTTTTGAGTATCGACGTAGCCTTCTTGTATTTAGTTCACCCTCGACATGTTTGGTTTTCATGGTGAGCAGAAACTCTTCCCAAACTCTCCTTATATCTAGTATTATTAGACCCGAAATAATAAATTAACATATGTTTTTTACAATTACCTAGAAGGAAGGTGAAGCTTCATCAACTTTATAAATCATGTTGAAATTACTTAGATACAAAGCATACGAGGGTTATGTCTTTCTTTGAGTCAACTATTATTTCCTTGTGAGCTTTAGTTCCTTTGGCATCATGTTTTCTATCCCACCACCTGATTCATCTATCATGCACCGTTTACACACCCCTTCCACTCCACCCATGATTTCCAGCATGTCTACAAATAGCTGAATTGAAGTTGAAAGAAGTGTTAAGACAGCCTAGTACTCCCCTGTAACAAGTCTCCAACCTCCACATCACTTGGTGAGAAGTAGAATGAAGCTCATAGATACTAGCTCCAAAACCATACTCCTCATTAAGTTTCACTCTTACCCAATGCACTAGATGAGACCCCAGAAAGAAAAGAACTGATCTCACATGAAAGCAAAATAAAGAAATAAACCTCATAAATGTATCCAAATTATTTCTCGGGAGAGTAATGCAACCTTGAAGATCTTTTAATGATTCTAATTAATGAATAAAATTCTTTTTTTTATATTGAAATCTTCAATAGAGAGTTTAGAAGCTTTAGATGAATAGCAAGGACTTAGTTACTATATTAGTGGTCACATATATTTAACTTGAAGATCGGGGATAAATATTGACGTACTTTTTTTTATATATTTTAACGAAAATTGAGCTGAATCAACATCTTCCTATCTCAGTCAGCATCTGTATTAAGCTTCTGAGTTTGATTTAAATTTCTAATCCAAAGTATAAGTTTAGCTTATTTAAGAATTAAATTACAGATAAATTAAAGTGCCTGTCTTTTAAATTTGGAGCAGAGTAAATCTGGACCATGCGATCCATTTATTATTACTCAGTGCCTTTAAAGTTAAATGTTTTTAATTTTACTGTCTATGTTTTAATTATATCAGTAGTAAATAAAGTTGGGTCTATTGAGATTTGTGACAATGTAAAAGTAAAACAATCTATATTCTTCGTAGACTTATATTTTTGGCATCACTTATGCCCCGGAGTTTCACAAATATTCTACATCCTACTACTGATGCCAGTAAAAAGATTCCTACAGCTCCATATAACGAAATCCCAATTTTCAAGTTTCTGCATAGAATGATCAATTCTGGGAGTATAAATCAATCCAGAAATGGGGGGGAAAATAAAGTCCCAACAATCATTATTGTTTCCCAAAAAGCAACATTATGAATTTAAGCTTAGAATGGATCAAAGTGGATTCAAAGACGAAACCACATCTCTAAAATGAACCAAGAAAGTTTGGGCCACTTGACCCCCATCAGAGATTAGCCGGATCGGGGGTTACCTATGTGACGGGGATGACGTCGTCGTGGGGCTGGAAAGAACTGGGGACATCCGGGAAACCCCATAGCTCCCCTCGGAGAGGGAGGAGCTCGAAGCGGCGGCGGACTGCTTGTTCTCCACGCAGCTCTGCTCTATCTTCACAGCAGCCATCGCATCCGATGATCATCTCCAGAGCTCAGGATCCTAAGTCAACGAAAAATCGCGCCAAAAAGGAAATATCAGGAAACAACAGCACATCGACCGGAAGACAAACAGCCGACGTTTCGAATCTAAATTGCTAGGGCCGGAGAAATTCAAATCTGAAAACCAACGGAACAAACAGGAACGGAGGTGGCATCAGAAAACTAGGGTTTCGGATCGGAATCAGCAGGAGCGGGAGATGGAGCGATTCGCAAAGACCACGGAAGAGCGATCCGGCGTGTCCGGTGGGAATCCCGGGGCTGAGATCTGTGGATTGGGGGCGGAAGAAGGCATCAAAATCGTCGTACCTTGCGATTTGGAGGGATGGCGGGAATCGGAGGAGAGCTCATGAGATGAAAGGGGGGGTTGAAAACCCTCGAATCCTGGGTGGCTTTTCTCTGCGAGAACTGGGGTAGCCGTTCAAAACAAAACCTCGCCCGTTGAAGGAAAGGGCAGAAGGGAGGAAATAAAAATATTATTTTTAGAGAAGGAAAAAGAAGCAATTATGAGAGAGAAAGAGTGACGGTTCCGTCAGCGCCGCCCCCCCTCCTCTCTCTCTCTCTCTCTCTCTCTCTCTCTCTCTCTCTCTTCCTCTCTCCAAAGGCTGGCTGTTGAGTAACGGTCGCCGACGGCTCCCCGTCATCGCTGTCGAGCCAGGTTTGAACCTCAAACGGCACTCTCCCGTTACATTTGGGGGTTAGAGGGAATGCGGAGCCGTTGATATTTCCCGGGTAATTTTGGACCGATGGATTCGATAGGAGGGGTTTTAATGGGAAACCCCCCTCTATTAAGTCGGCGGTTGTGTGAGGGGACGTTTGAGCTTACCCGAGGATTAGCGTGGTGTCAATGGCTGAGATTTACTGGTTCAGTGATGTGTCTAGTACAGTTAGTTGGATACTTGGAGATTTGATACTGATTAACAAAATGGTTTGGTTAGGCTTGATTTGATTTTTAAATTGTGATTCATCAAATCATGAGAATTCTTATCATAATGTGGTTTTTCTTCTTAAAAGTAATAGTTTTAAAAAATATTTAATTCAATAGCATGCAGCAGATAATAGCTACTAGCGTTCTAAGAGGCATGTGTTCTGATGGTACCGGAAAGCGCTCACCGTGTCTTTTTTTTTTTTTTAATCCTGGATGTCGGGTTTAAACCTGCGTCCAGGATGCGGGGTTTAATCTCGGCATTTCGGAAGATGGGTTTATCGGATATAGGAGAAAAAAGAGGACCACGGCCTAGAATGAGTTTTTTGTCCTTGACTTGATACATGATTGTTAGAGCGCTAGTCTAATAAATAGTTTAGGCCAATTACTATTGAATTAAATAAATTTTTTCAAATATTCTTTTGGAAAAGAAATCCCTCTCATAATTGGTACTCAGTCCATTGTTTTTTGTTTTTTTTTTGCAGGGGACTAAGTCATCAAACATCAGTTGTTAATGCACCGGTACAAGATAGAGGCTATTGGCTTGGTGGTACTTCCTCTCTCCATTGTGACGCCATGGAGCGAACTTTCCCTCAAGATCGTTGTGCTTTGTTTGCACGTGCATATTCTGGCTGTTGTTGTCAAGTATATGAAATTAATAAATAACAATTGTTGCTTCCTCCTATTTCGACCTCCCGACCTCTTTAAGCCCTTGCTCTAGCGCCTTGTCCTTTGACCGCTTGGTCGGTTCAGCACAAAAAAAAAAAGTCCACGGATCAAAACTCACCACAAGAGTAAGAGAAATTCCCTGATTTTCAATGATCCCACAGGATGCAAGGCCCAAGGCCATGGGATTGCATGTCTTACGTACCAACTGAGCAATCAATTGGAGGCTAGCCCATGATTTCTAAACTGCGTATTAGGTGAACCAAATCTCTCTCTCTCTCTCTCTCTCTCTCTCTCTCTCTCTCTCTCTCTCTCTCTCTCTCTCTCTCTCTCTCTCTCTCTCTCTCTCTCTCTCTCTCTCTCTCTCTCTCTCTCTCTCTCTCTCTCTCTCTCAGCGGGGGGGGGGGGAGCCTACTCCATGGAGTTTGGATATTGGTTTTAGGGTGTGAGGATATCCAACAAGACTACTTATCTACCCCTAGTTTCTCAAGAGGACAACATGAGACCCACCCCCGTCCCCACCACCCGATGGTTGCAGACGACCTAGATTGCACTGAAAATTGATAACCATTTTCATCCATGGATTTGGCCCAATCCAACAACTGGTCTCCACCCTTTCTCTTTTGCAGGTGGTTAGGGATTGAGGATGTTCCATTGAACCCCATCTTCTCCTCTAGTAACCTAGGGGAGTTTTGATTTCATTCCTTTGGAGTTTCTAGGAAAATATTTATATTCCTACAGAACAATTTTGCTTCGGAACACCATTTGCATTGTTCTTGGTCCGTGTTCTTTTGGAACGATTTTCCTAAGGAACAACATTTTGGGAGCATCAAAAAGATGATATGAGAATTATATTTTTGTTCCCATAAACACTTGTTCCTATTATTAGCTTCTTTTGTGCATGTTTGTTTCCGACCAAATATTTTTTCTTTACAATATTTTCTCTGTCGATAATATTCTTCCTTTTACTCTACAATATATTTCAACATTCGTTATCTACAACATAACATATATTCACTCTCTAGAACATTCTCTCTACAACATTCTCTAGAACATCGATCTCTGTAGTATTCTCTCTACAGTATATGCATATATTGTCATTCTACATCATTCTCTATCTGCAACATATACTCACTCCCTATAATATCCTCTCTCTACAACATTCTCTCTCAGCACAAAATCTCTCTATATAACATTCTATCTATGCAATTTATATTCCTTTCTAAAACTTCCTCTCTACAATTTTCTCTTTTGTGTATTTCTCTCTCTACGACATTCTCTCGCTGCATCATTAACTCACTCTCTAACATATGTCCTCTCTCTACGTATATTGTTTCTATAACACATTATAATATTCTCTCTACAATTTCAAAAAAAAATTCTCTACAATATTCTTTCTATGCAATATATATTCCTATCTACAACATTCTCTTTTTATAACATTCACTTTTTGTAATATTTTTTCTCTACAACATTCTCTCTCTACTACATCGTTAACTCTGTATAGTATATATCCTCTCTACATATATATATATATATATATATATATATATATATATATATATATATATATATATATATATATATATATATATATATATATATATATATATATATATATATATATATATATATATATATTCTATAATATTCTCACTACAATATTCTCTATAATATTTTATTTCTATTGCGTTCCCTCTATAGTATATTTCCTCTCTATAGCTTTCTCTCTGTAACATGTTCTCTTCATATAATAAATAATTCTCTATATAATATATACTCTCTAAAACACTCATATATAATATTTTCTCTCTTAATATTTTTCTCTTTCTACAACATATATAATCATTCTACAGTATTGCTTTTCTATTAAATTCTTGTTCTCGTGTTCTCTCTATAAAAATATATTCTCTACTGCATTATATCCATTGTGTGACATTTTCTCTTTTTATAACTTTCTCTCTCTACAAATTTCTAATACTCTGTCTATAATATTTTCTCTCTTTATAACTTCCCTCTCTACAAATTTCTCTGTATATTATTTTCTCTCTGTTGGGGAAAAATTGATTCTACCACCGAGGTTCCACGCAACAAAAAGGACATCGAAGGCGCGAAGAACTCCACCGGAAGATGGCGCACACCACCTTCAAGAAGAACAAACGATCAATCACACACCAAGCACAAAATAAGAACACAAGATGATTTCCGGCAACGATGATCTATTGATTCATTTAGAAAAGGAATACAAAGAGTAAAACTCCCACCAATCCCTCTCCCAACCTATAAAGAGATCATCCCCAAGGAATAAGAAAATATCATAGCCCTCTCACCCCAAGAACAAGAGAAACCCTCACTCTAACCCGATGATGGCTACCCTCTCTTCGATCTTTCATAAAGCCTTTAGATCATTCCTTGATACTTTCTTCTCATCCCTAGGGGTCCTTTTATAACCCCCAAGTTCGTGCAAGACCTAAGATAGAAGATAGAAACAAACCCCTACAAGTTATCTTGAAAGCCCACAAAAATCACAACTGAAACCGCGTCCCCCCACGTGCTTCTCCAATACCTGGTGCCCTGGGCGCCAGTTTCCTATGCACGGGCCCGGGCCGCCTCGGGTTGGTGCCCAGTCTGGCGCCAAGCCCTGTTTATGCTCCGTCTTCGCTCTGTAGCCGCTCCGCCTTCCACCATCATTCGCGCATGAACGTTGGACATGTTAAGGGCTTGTTTTAAGCCAACACCCTCAATAATCTCCATCTTTGATTCAAACAAGATGAGCACAATCTTGTACACAAACTTTATCTCTTTGAACTGTGAATCTATCTCCAGATCATCATCGCCCCTTTGCCCCTGCACTAGGAGCCCAATCACCTAACTTGGTGATTGCCCAAGTTGTTAAACTTGATCAATGGAACCCATCTCTTGATCACCCTTACCCTTGAACGAGCTCCACTGGCACCGTGCCCGTGCCGAACATCGCACCCGTGCTACCGCTCTACCGGTTAATCTGTATAGCCCTCTACTCAAGACCCCCTTCATGATCAAAGATTTGTCGTCCCATACCTCACAACTCCACCGCTTCCGATGAATTTGTGCCCAAGAGAATCTAGTCTGTAAAGAGAGACTAAATTTTCTCACCACCCCAGAACATGACTAACATCCTTGAGTGTCTATACTTGCCCGTTAGACATCTCAAGTCGAATATCCTTGACTCCCCTGATCGACACTTTGGAGTCGTTGCCAGTCATCATCCTACCACCATCGTACTCCACATACTTGTTGAACCATGCCCTGTGCGAACATATATGATGTGTGGCCATGCTGTCGATTATCCAGTCCTGATCTGATGTAGCATCAGTAGTATCCATCATGAGCTCTCCCATGTCGATATTCACAGACGAGGCATAATCTGTGGATTCATCATCTTGGCCAACTATGTTGCCGCTAGATGACCCTGAGTAATCCGGTCTTGCTCCACCTTTCCACTTGTAATTCAATTTGTAGTGCCCAGATCTACCGCACTTCCAGCATGAACCTTGCATCTTCTTCTTCTTGCCCTCTGCTTGCATCATCAATAATTTGGACTGTGTTTGCAACCGCCTCGCTTGTCCCCTTCAAACGAACTTCATTTAAGAGAAGCGTAGCCTTGATATCCTCCATCTTTATTGACTTCTTCCCGTGGATTATCATGACCTTCAGATGCTCATAGGACTGGGGTAACGAACTAAGAAGAAGTAACGCCTTGTCCATCTTCTTCATGTCTTTAACGACATTGAATAACTCTTCTGTCAATTGATTGAAGACCAAGAGATGCTCAGCGATCCTCGTACCTTCCGTCATCTGAAGATTGTAGATCTTCTGCTTCAGGTACAACCAGTTCGTGAGCGACCGGGTCATGTACATGCCTTCTAAAGTTTCCCATAACTTTGTCATAGAAACCTCCCGAGAGACGTTCGCCAACATGACCTTCGTGAGACACATCCGAATCGTGCTCGCTGCCTTCAAATCATATTCAATCCACTCGTTATCCTTCATCATGTTCGGCTTGACGCCCTTCAAAGCTTGATGCAATCCGCACTGGATCAATGCATCTCTGACATGTATTTGCCACAAGCCAAAGTTGATCTCGCCATCGAACTTCTCGATCTCGAACTTCATATTCAACCTGGATAGCGTCATCTCCGATTTCTTCGATCACCTTCAACCTTGAGCCTTAGGAATCGCCCAACAAGAAGCTTTAATACCAGTTGTTGGGGAAAAATCGATCCCACCACCGAGGCTCCATGCAACGAAAAGGACATCGAAGGTGCGAAGAACTCCACCGGAAGATGGTGCACACTACCTTCGAGAAGAATGAACGATCAATCACACATCAAGCACAAAACAAGAACACAAGATGATTTCCGGTAACAACGATCTATGGATTCATTTAGAAAATGAATACAAGGAGTAAAACTCCAACCAATCCCTCTCCTAACCAACAAAGAAATCACCCACAAGGAACAAGAAGATACCGTAGCTCTCTCATCCCAAGAACAAGAGAAATCCTCGCTCTAACCCAATGATGGCTACCCTCTCTTCGATCTCTCAAAGAGCCTTTAGATCCTTCCTTGATACTTTCTTCTCATCCCTAGGGGTCTTTTTATAACCCCTAAGTTCGTGTAAGACCTAGGATAGAAGATAGAAACAAACCCCTACAAATTATTTCGAAAACCCATGAAAATCGCAACCGAAACTGCATACCCCCTCGTGCCTATTCGATGCCTGGCGCCCTGGGCGCCAGTTTCCTGCCCACGAGCCCAGGCCGCCTCGGGTTGGCGCCCAGGATGCCTAGCCTGGCGCCAGGCCCTGTTTTCGGCCTTTTTCTGCTCCGTCTTCGCTCCGTAGCCGCTCCGCCTTCCGTCATCCTTCGTGCACGAACCATGGACATGTTGAGGGCTTGTTTTAAGCCAACGCCCTCAACACTCCCTATAATAGCCTTTAGAGAATTCTCTCTCTGCAACATTTTCTCTTATCAACTTCTCCTATTTTATGTAATAATATTCTCTATATAGATCTCTACAACATTCTCTTTATAATTTTCTCTCTAACTATTCTCTATAATATTTTCTATCGAATTCTCTCTAAAATATTTTCTCTATAACTTTCTCTCTACAATATTCTCTCAATAATATTTTTTCTCTATAAATCTCTAGAACATTCTCTCGATGATATAATCTCTAAAATAGTTTCTCTCAACTCTCTATAATATCTCTGTAGAATTCTCTCTATAATTTATTTTTTATATAACTTACTCTAATAATTTTTCTCTACAATATTTTATCTCTATGGTTCTCTATAAGCTTCTCTCACTGTAATATATATATATATATATATATATATATATATATATATATATATATATATATATATATATATATATATATATATATATATATATATATATATATATATATATATATATATATATATATATATATATATATATAATATTTCAGGGTTTTGTTGGGGGGACAAACATTTAATTGAGTCGAGAGACAAACCCTTAGAGATAAACACAGCCGTTCATTGCTATTAGGGTGAGTGTCATTCACTTGAAAGATATAGATTAACAGCTGTGATTGATCCGGTCAGCCCTCCAAAACTGGTAGGTGATCGTGGTCCGTCCGGATTGGGTTAAATGGATAGTTGTGATTATAACGGGGTTAAAAATGGAAGGTGATGACACCCGTCAGATCTTAGTTAAAAATGGAAGGTAATAAATACCATTATCCCCCTTCAAAGCCCCCGCCTCTACCCCCTCCACTAACGCCCCTTCACCGCTCATTCTCCTTCGATAACTGATCACCCTTTCTCTCTCTTTCTCTCATAGCGAACGGACTCTTGGCATCGCCACCGAACGCCGGCCACATACCTTCCGTCCACCCACAGGTAGGAAGCCTCTCTCTATCTCTCTCTCTCTCTCTCTCTCTCTCTCTCTCTCTCTCTCTCTCTCTCTTTCTCTCTCTCTCTCTCTCTCTTTCTCTCTCTATCTCTCAATCAGTGCGCTCACCCTCTGTGTCTTCGCCTCTCTCCCTCCGCGAGCCACTCAGCCCCCCTCCGTTGATCGCGCGTCCCTCCCCCCTCGGATCCCACTCACCCTCTCCGTCCCTGCCCCCCTCCGCGAGCCACCTCAGCCCCCCTCGGATCCCGCTCACCCTCTCCGTTGATTGCGCGCCCCTCCCCCCTCTGATCCCACTAATCCTCTCCGTCCCCGCCCCCCTCCCCCCTCGGATCTCGCTCATCCTCTCCGTCCTTGCCCCCCTCCGCGAGCCACCTCAGCCCTCGCCGCCATCGCGCCCCATTACCGCTGATCGCGCGTCTCTCTCTTCCCTCATCCCCCAAATCCCTTCCAAAAAGAAACCCTTCCAAAATCTTTCTCTATCTCAGTTTTTTTTTTTTTATTGCAGCTCTCGATCTCGATCTTACTTTTTTTTATTGCAAATCTGCTGTTACGGCTGGGTCGGGGGAGATGGAGGTGGATTTTTTCCCCCTTCTTTTTTTCCTTTCCTTTTTTTTTCACTCATCTCAGGGTTTTTTTTTTTTTTGGATTGCAGTCCTATGCTTTCGCTGGCGGGCTCGAGGTCGTCGCCGGTGAACAAGTTAACAGGAGGTCTCTCACTCAATCTCTCTTGATCTCAGGTTTTTTTGTCTATTGCAGCTCTTTATCTCTCTCAATCTCACTTTTTTTTTTGCAGGCTTGCTGTTGCCGGCTGGGTCGGGAGAGATGGAGGTAATGATTTTTTCCCCTTCTTTTTTTCTTTTTTTATTTTTCCCTCTCATCTCAGGTTTTTTTTTTTTGGCTTGCAGTCCTATGCTGTCGTCGACGGGTCGGTGTCATCGCCGGTGAACAGGTCTCTCACTCGATCTCAGATTTTTTTTTATTGCAGCTCTCAATCTCTCTCTCTTTCTCTTTCTCTCTCTTTCTCTTAGTGTTTTTTTCTCATATTTTTTTTTTGATTGCAGCTCTACTCTCTCGATTTCAATTTTTTTTTTATTTTATTGCAGGCCTGTTGTTGCTTCTATTGAAGAGTTTCTAAGCATTTCAATAACCTCATTAGCACCACCTGCACGCAAATAAAAGCAGCCTTGAATTTCTAGCAGTGCCACACGCAGCGCCCCGAAGTCCCTTCGTCCACCATGGTTTCAAATCTCTCTCTCTTTTCTCTCTGTGTGCGTGTCACTGTGTGTTTGAATGTTTTTTTCGTTCCTCAGATCATTCGTCAATGGAAGAAAAGGAAGAGAGTAGCAGATTGACGATCGCAGTCTATCCATCCACCCATGTTGAAACCCCCTCTCTCTGTCTCTTTTTCTAAGCTTTAAATTTCTAAGCTTATTACTATTATGACCCCTGCAACCCGTGAGCTTGGTGAGGCTTCTGCTCAGGTTTCATTCTATCTTAATGATTTGTTTCCATGTGCAGAGCTCCATTCAAGAATCATACAAGTATTGGTGTGATTTGGTCCATAAGGACCCATTATCTCTAGAGTCACTGTGTTTGATTCTTTCTTTTATTTCCCAGCTAGAAATGAATATGAATTTCTGCAGAAGTTAAACAGACGACGATTAACTCCGATATCACTGTGTCGGGCCTTAGTGCTCATGCACTTAGCCTTCGGGCCCGCCATAGTGATATCGGAGTTGGTCATCACCGGTTTCGGTCGTTCATTCAACTCGCAATAGAGGCGGAATAAGTGGGACAATTGTCGTCATTCTTTTTTGTTTCAAGTAATGCCTCGATCAGTTGGGATGTTTCCTAGCAAAGCTGATCGAATACTTTTCTCTTGCTAATTTTATTTACACTCAGTTATTTTTGTAACATTTGTTATGTAAGGCCCTCTTTTAAGTTTTAATTAGTGAGAAAACCATGAATTAGTCCAGTTGTATTGAGAAGACATTATACTTTACCTCGGGACATTATATAAAATTGCGTGATGATCGCCTATTTCAATCCCAACCTATTTGTATGTGGATTGGTTTATATTTTGTATGTGAATTGGTTTATATGAATTATGATTGGTTTATATTTTGCAATATTGGAGAAAGGTTTATGTGAATAGATGGCTAGAAGCCTAGAAATAATTTTGCTCTCTTGAGGTATATTATTTTTTATCTATACAGATTTGTGAACGAATATTCATAGAAAATATTTATATAGATCAGGAGATTAATTATCAGTTTGGGCTTAATTATCAGATTTGGGCTTAATTTTCAGTTTGGGCTTAATTATCTGATAATTTTTAGTTTGGGCTTAATTATCTGATAATTAATGTCCAAACTGATATATCCATAGAAAATATTTATATAGATCAGGACATTAATTATCAGATTTGTGAACGAATGTCCTGTTTTTTTTTTGGATGGTACCAATTATTAGACAAATCTAAAGCAGACATTAATTATCAGTTTGGGCTTAATCCGATCTTTTAAAAAGTGCATAATGGCAGACCTTGATTGGGCCGTAAGCAAGTGCAGCAAATCACTTTATCCTTCTTAATGTTGGACATTAGTAGTAGGAGTAAAGAGCAATTGATCTTACCTTTCAAAAAAAAAAAAGAGCAATTGAAAAATTAAAAGGGATTGATGTTAAAGCTCGATAGGGATTCTTTTATGCAATAGTGTCATTGTTTCTTTCAACGACCTGGTTAAGCAATGTAGATAGTTACTATGCATTGCAGTTTTACTTCATCTCAGCACAAGTTTTATGAGGAAACTGAGCCATGACTGAATATTCAAGGCAGCATCCGGAGGCAGCAGCAACTTCAGCAACTAGATCAGGGAGCATGGCTGCAGAATTCACACAGCCAGCTTTCGGTCACTGCAAAACAGGCACTCTTGAACCCTCAGATGGGCATTGCTGGTAACTTGAACTGGGCACAATGCAGTGGGTCTCCTACGGTGCATAATTATCCCAATGGGGTTATTTTTCCGAATGACCAAGGACAAGTGATGCAATCTGTGGGGTTTGTCAGTCAACAACTTGATCTGTCGTTGAATGGGATTCCTGTTTCCAGCACAAGATTCTCTTCTAATCAATACTCTCCTTTTCAAGTGATGCCTCCTGATTGTACTGATGTGATAACCAAGGCTGCTGTGAACCCCGTAGAAAAGACACCAATGCGATCGGCTCCGTCTAATTCTTTTCAAAGTGATAAGTTTATTCACCAAAATGGCTGCTCATAGGATTCTATATCGGTTGATACACAGAGCTTTCAAGGAAGTTTGTTTGGGAATGCTTTGGTGCAAAATGTTGGTGTTATGTCGGGGGACTTGCTGCAAGCGAACCATTTGGGACAGAATGATCTGCCTCTAGAATTTCAAGGTAGGAAAGAGCATGCTGATTGGTCACATGGTTTACAGGAAAAGGCAGCGGCACAGGTAGGGCCTTCTCATTTGTTGAATGATGGGGCTGCTGCCAGCTAGGGTGGTGGCCTGATGCTCGGTTGTTTGCCCCCCTTTGTATAATTTGATTGGCTTATTTATTGGGCCACTATGACTGTGGCCCTACATCTGTTCTATAATGTGGACTCAGCACCTGGGATGCTCGACTCCTACTGTAAAAGATATCACAAATTTTGGATGATTGGTTGTTCACGCACATAAGAATGAGTATCATGTCAAACTTCCAAATAATTCACCAATATTTCTGGCTCATTAGCACTTGCAAAGGGTTGGTTTTTATCTAGGTAAAATACACTTTACCCCCTTGAAGTTTAGCCCATAATCACTTAACCCCATTGAAGTTATTTTGTTCCAAATCGGTCCCTATAATTTTTAAAATGAAGGAACCACCAAACATGCAGCAGTGGTCTGTGCACTTTGATCAATTATTTATGAGGAAGATTTAGCTCTCAGTGGTCACTGCCGTCAAAATAGTCACTACCCTAGAAACTTTTTGCAACACCCTCAAAATGTTTTGCGTGCCTTGAAATATTGATATCGTCCTGAAAATATTGTCACCTTTCGAAATATTATTGTCGTACTCAAAATATTTTTTTCACCCACGAAGTATTGTCACCTTCCTCAAAATATTTTGGCCACCATTAAAATATTGTCATCTTCATCGAAATATTGCCTTCGCCCTCGAAATCTTTTGCGTGCCGACAGGCACGGGCATTACTAGTATATATATATATATATATATATATATATATATATATATATATATATATATATATATATATATATATATATATATATATATATATATATATATATATATATATATATATATATATATATATATATATATATATATATATATATATATATATATATATATATATATATATATATATATATAGGGCTGGGATCCGTTGACAACCCAAAATGGGAGGTAAATTTACCTCACATTTTTAACTTGATTCAATCGGTGGATAGAGGTTTCCGAATTTGCTGATTTTTTGTGAGGATGATCAACATGGCAAGTTGATCATCCTCACAAAAAATCAGCAAATTCGGAAACTTATAAGGGCGTCAAATGTGTTATGCAAATTAACGGTTCAAATAGACGGTTCAGAAACGTTTGATTCAATCGGTGCCCTTAGAAGTTTCAGATTTTGTTAATTTTTTGTGAGGATGATCAACTTGCCATAATGATCATCCTCACAAAAAATCAACAAAATCTGAAACTTCTAAGGATGCCGATTGAATCAAATGTTTCTGAACCGTCTATTTGAACCGTTAATTTGAATAACACATTTGACGCCCGTATAAGTTTCAGAATTTGCTGATTTTTTGTGAGGATGATCAACTTGCCATGTTGATCATCCTCACAAAAAATCAGCAAATTCGGAAACCTCTAACCAACGATTATGGCGAGTTGTAAATGGGAGGTAAATTTACCTCCCATTTTGGGTTGTCAACGGATCCCACCCCATATATATATATATATATATATATATATATATATATATATATATATATATATATATATATATATATATATATATATATATATATATATATATATATATATATATATATATATATATATATATATATATATATATATATGAGGAATGGGATGCTGCCTATCAAAGCAGCATTTTTGCTGCTTTGAGACATTGTTTGACCATCCTAGAAGTTTTGGAATTTGATGAAATTTGGTGAGGGTGTTGTCTAGGGTAAGATGATCATCCTCACAAATTTTCATCAAATTCCAAAACTTCTAAGAGGGTCAAATGGTCGAAGCAAAATGCTGCAGATTTTAACGGCGACTGCAGACGACTGATTTTGCTTCGACCATTTGAACCCCCTAGAAGTTTTGGAATTTGATGAAAATTTGTGAGGATGATCATCTTACCCTAGACAACACCCTCATCAAATTTCATCAAATTCCAAAGCTTCTAGGATGGTCAAACAATGTCTCAAAGCAGCAAAAAATGCTGCTTTGATAGGCAGCATCCCATTCCTCTATATATATATATATATATATATATATATATATAGAGGAATGGGATGCTGCCTATCAAAGCAGCGTTTTTTGCTGCTTTGATACATTGTTTGACCATCCTAGAAGATTTGGAATTTGATGAAATTTGGTGAGGGTGTTGTCTAGGGTAAGATGATCATCCTCACAAATTTTCATCAAATTCCAAAACTTCTAAGAGGGTCAAATGGTCGAAGCAAAATCTGCAGATTTTAACGGTAACTGCAGATTTTGCAGATTTTGCTTCGACCATTTGACCCTCTTAGAAGTTTTGGAATTTGATGAAAATTTGTGAGGATGATCATCTTACCCTAGACAACACCCTCACCAAATTTCATCAAATTCCAAAACTTCTAGGATGGTCAAACAATGTATCAAAGCAGCAAAAAACGCTGCTTTGATAGGCAGCATCCCATTCCTCTATATATATATATATATATGATAACGATCCCGTGAGATAACTCTTCTATGAGATAACTTTGAGAAACCTATCTAGAGGTTTTAGAATTTGATGAAAATTGATGAGCATGCTCTCTATGGCAAGTTGATCATCCTCACAAAAAACCATCAAATTCTAAAACTTCTAGAGACATCAAATACACAATTCAAATTATTGATTTAATGGAAGATCGATAAATCTTCTAACATTTGATGCCCTTAGAGGTTTTAGAATTTGATGATTTTTTGTGAGGATGATCAACTTGCCATAGAGAGCATGCCCACCAATTTTCATCAAATTCTAAAACATCTAGATAGGTTTCTCAAAGTTATCTCATATATATATATATATATACAGAATACGGGGTATGAGCTGACATCCCATTTGGGCATTTGGGCTGTCAGCTCACAGCCCTCTGATCGTGTTCACCGACCATCCGTTTAAAAGAAAAAAAAACCGAACCCACTACTCTCTCTCTCTCTCTCTCTCTCTCTCTCTCTCTCTCTCCTTCGCTGAAGCACAAACCCCCCTGATGCCGTCACCCTCAAACCCGACCCCGATGTCGTCCCCTCCGACCCCGGTCCCCTCCGGCGCCCCCGGCAGCTGCGCCCGCCTCCGGCCCGGCCCCCGGCCCTGCGTCCATCTCCGACCCCGGTCCCCTCCGGCGCCCCTAGCAGCTGCGCCCGCCTTCGGCCTCCCTGGCAGCTGCGCCCGCCTCCGGCCCTGCAGCCCCTGGCAGCACGCCCATCGCTTGCGCCCCCCTCTGGCCCGACCCCCGGCCCTGCGCCCGCCTCCGCCCCTGGCAGCTACCCGCCGTCCCCCGGCCGGATCCGGTGTCGGTGCCGGTGCCGGAGGGGGCTGCGCCCGTGGCAGCTACACCCGTCCGGCTGCGTACCGTCCCCCAGCCGGATCCGTTGCCGGTGCCGGTGCCGGTGCCGGAGGGAGCAGCTGGAGCGGGAGGTCGGGGACGGGGCTGCCGCTGCTGCTCACGAGAGAGAGGGAGAGGGAGAGAGAGAGTAGTGGGTTCGGTTTTTTTTCTCTCTCTTTTAAACGGACAGCCGGTGATCACGATCGGAGGGCTGTGAGCTGACAGCCCAAATAGGTTGTCAGCTCATACCCCGTATTCTCTCTCTCTCTCTCTCTCTCTCTCTCTCTCTCTCTCTCTCTATATATATATATATATATATATATATATATATATATATATATATATATATATATATATATATATATATATATATATATATATATATATAGGGCTGGGTTCCTATGACATGTCATAGGGAGTACCCTATGACATATGGCAAATTAGTAATGCTAGAATGTTTAGAATGTACTGAATTTTTTTGAGGATGATCACCTTACCTTAGATAGAATGTCTACAAAAAATCAAAGCATTCTAAAACTTGTTGGGGCATCAAATGCTAGAAGCTTTATCGACCATCCATTTTAACCGTTAAATTGAAAATCATATTTGATGCCTTTAAAAGTTTTAGAATGAGCCGATTTTTTGCGGGGGTCCTATCTAAGATAGGGTGATCATCCTCATAAAAATTCAGAACATTCTAAATATTCTAGGGCTACTAACTCACCATATGTCATAAGGTACTCCCTATGACATGTCATAGAACCCATTTCCCTATATATATATATATATATATATATATATATATATATATATATATATATATATATATATATAGAGAGAGAGAGAGAGAGAGAGAGAATACGGGGTAAGAGCTGACAGCCCATTTGGGCTGTCAACTCACAGCCCTCTGATCGTGATCACCGGCCGTCCGTTTAAAAGAAAAAAAAAACCGAACCCACTACTCTCTCTCTCTCTCTCTCTCTCTCTTTCTCTCCTTCACTGAAGCTCAAACCCACCCCAATGTCGTCACCCTCAAACCCGACCCCGATGCCGTCCCCTCCGACCCCGGTCCCCTCCGGCGCCCCCGGCCCTGCGCCCGCCTCCGGCCCGTCCCCCAGCCCCCGGCCCTGCGCCCATCTCTGGCCCCGGTCCCCTCCGACCCCGGTCCCCTCCGGCGCCCTCGGCAGCTGCGCCCGCCTCCGGCCTGACCCCCAGCCCTGCGCCCATCTCCGGCCCCGGTCCCCTCCGACCCCGGTCCCCTCCGGCGCCCCTGGCAGCTGCGCCCGCCTCCGGCCCGGACCCCGGCCCTGCGCCCTCCTCCGCCCCTGGCAGTTGCGCGCCGTCCCCCGGCCGGATCCGGTGCCGGTGCCGGAGGGGGCTGCGCCCGCCCGGCTACGCATCGTCCCCCGGCCGGATCCGGTGCCGGTGTCGGAGGGAGCAGCTAGAGCGGGAGGTCGGAGACAGGGTTGCCGCTGCCGCTTGCAAGAGAGAGGGAGAGGGAGAGGGAGAGAGAGAGTAGTGGGTTCGGTTTTTTTTTTCTCTCTTTTAAACGGACGGCCGGTGATCACGATCGGAGGGCTGTGAGCTGACAGCCCAAATAGACTGTCAGCTCATACCCCGTATTTTTTATATATATATATATATATATATATATATATATATATATATATATATATATATATATATATATATATATATATATATATATATATATATATATATATATATATATATATAATACGGGATATAGGCTGGCAGTCCATTTCTTGGTTTGGGCTGTCAGCTAACAGCCCTCCGATCGCCATCATCCTGCCGTCCTTATTTTTAAAAAAAAATCAATTTTTTTTAAACATCTGTAACCCCCCCCCCCCTCTCTCTCTCTCTTGATCTCGAGCTCGAGTAGCAGCCCCCTCCGGCACCGGTACCCAGATCCGCGCCGGAGGATGCTGTCGGAGATCGGAGGGGGTGACGCCGGAGGGGGAGGAGAAGGAAGCCGCGGGGGAGCCGGTGCCGGAGGGGGCAGCTGGAGCGGGACATGGAGGTGGTCGGGGATGAAGCTGCGAGAGAGAGAGAGAGAGAGAGAGAGAGAGAGAGAGAGAGAGAGAGAGAGAGAGAAAGAGGGGGGAGAGGGAGAGAGAGAGAGGTGTACGATGTGTGTTTTGTGTGTGTGTGTTTTTTTTTTAAACCAACGGTTGATGATGGGGATCGGAGGGCTGTAAGCTGACAGCCCAAATTAAGAAATGGGCTGTCAGCTCATACCCCGTATATATATATATATATATATATATATATATATATATATATATATATATATATATATATATATATATATATATATATATATATATATATATATAGAGAGAGAGAGAGAGAGAAAGAGAGAGAGAGAAAGAGAGAGGGTCGATCTAGTGAGAAACCCTTTATTTGCGAAACCTTGTGCGAAACCTCCCTAGAGGTTTCAGAATTTGATGAAACTTTGTAGGCATGCTACCTATGCCATGTTGATCATCCTCACAAAATTTCATCAAATTCTAAAACCTCTAAGGGCATCAAATGTTAGAAAATTTATCGACCGTTCATAAAAACTGTTAACTTGATTATCAAATTTGATACCTCTAGAAGTTTTAGAATTTGATGAAATTTTGTGAGGATGATCAACATGGCATAGGTAGTATGCCTACCAAGTTTCATCAAATTCTGAAACCTCTAGGGGGGTGTCGCACAAGGTTTCACAAATAAGGGGTTTCTCACTGGATCGGCCCTATATATATATATATATATATATATATATATATATATATATATATATATATATATATATAGGGGAGGGATACTCTTACTCATGACCTCTTACTCATATAGTTACCTATGATCCAGGCCGTCCATTAGATTTCGACGTACGGTTCAGATTAGATGGGGAGTTAAAGCAATGGTATCCGCATTAAATGCCCGTATTAAAAGCCCATATTAAAAGCCTGTATTAAAAGCCCACATTTAATGCGGACACCATTGTTTTAACTCCCCATCTAATCCGAACCATACGTCGGGATCTAATGGACGGCCCGGATCATAGGTAAACTATATGAGTAAGAGGCCATGAGTAAGAGTATCCCTCCCCGTATATATATATATATATATATATATATATATATATATATATATATATATATATATATATATATATATATATATATATATATATATATATATATATATATATATATATATATATATATATATATATATATATATATATATGGACAAGGAAAAGAGCAATCAGATTGAATGTATAAAGGGTATAGGTAAGATGCACTTGTTGTGGTTGTGTGTAAAAGTATTCTACCGTGCATGATAGGGAATGGCCCAGAGGGACTTAACGCTGACTGTAAACATAATCCATCTTTAACCTTAAAAGGAACTTGTTATAGGGACTAATCACTAAGTTTTCTAATTTTTTTATTTTAAATAGAATTATTCTATTCACAACAACTGTCACATTGTACTAAATTGAAGAAAGTAACTCCTGCAATTCCCACTTCCAGTGCCCTGGAATTCTCCGGTCAGTATTTTACATTACCAAACATTTTGATCCTTTGAACATGAATGTGTTTTAAGGCAAAATCTTTCCACATTAGTTGGAAGGAACAATAAGATTCCAAATGCAAAGAGATCAAACCATATATATAACTAATAATGAAGCGCAAATTGAGTTATTGTGTCACAAGTCGCAACAAATATACTATAGTTATCGCAAGTATACATGAACTGATAACGGGCCAGGAGTCCCTTATAATTGCTGCATGACAGGCAAGTTCATGAATATTCTTTTGGGGATCGATTCGGCATCCAAGGCATCGAATTCCGTTGAGAACTCACATTACCAATGCAGCATTTCTCTCAAAATGTCAAAGAATTGCACAAGCTGCAGACTTCCATGGCAAGCAATAGCCAATGATACTTCCTCAAGATACCTAATTTCCAATCCATTCCACCCATGTCTCACAAACGAAGCCTTGATACATCAATGGTAAAGCATCCATGATGCACACCATCCATGGATTTTCATGGGTGAGCGGGTGGTCTCGAGCTTAAATTGTGTAACCACGAAGGTAGGTCTGCCTACCCACATGACCTCTTAGGTTTCTTCACAATACCTCTCTCATGTCAAGATCAACACCAATCTTAGACGGTTGACACCAAGTTCACAACTAGTCGAAATTAGGTGTCAATCTTCCTTATAGTTGACCACATCTTGGTAGGATAAAGACTTGGATGATGATGACCGAGCAGTCTTGAGGGGGCCTCTTCCAGCCTCACTTGCTTTAGTGATTCAAACACTTCGAGCATGATCTAGAAATGATGATCTCCTTCGGCAATGTCGCCCAAATTTTAAGGTCCTACAATATGCTTATACAATGTACATATTGCTTCTGAAGGAGGTAAATGTCACTTTCATGTCCACACAAAACTTCAATTAGCAACTTGCTTTCTGATTCCAGATCATGTCGATGGGTTGTTCAGATTCTTGTCTCCATGTTGCAACCAACTTCCATTTTATGAAACAACATAGCAAATTTTCTCTTAGCTTGTCTCCCCAAAGTATGATTTGCATATGGATTGTGTAATGCAATACATACTCAGCATGAGCACCTCATCTTGGCAACAGAAAGTGCCCGATACACGGAATCACTTGGTTGTAGGCCTGCCACTACCATCTCATTAAGCAAAACCTCAGCCTCTTGCCACTTCCCATCATTGCAAAGGACACGAATTGTTACGCCGTAGCTAGCCGTATTTGGAACCATTTCGTTATCAGCCATTTCCCGAACCAACCTCAGAGCTCTGTATGAGTTGCCTTCTCTGCAGTAGCCATAGATCATCATGTCGTAGATCACGTTGCTTGGCATCAACGCCTTCTCACCATCAATCTGAACAGCTTCCATGCATCCTTCATATTACCCCCAATGCCACAACCCGCGTATCAGAACACCATAGGTATAAACATCTGCCTCAAACCAGCTCTCTCCATGGAACGGAGCATCTCAAAGGCCCTCTCAGTGTCGCACTCTTTAGCAAAGCATCGATGAGAATTGTATAAGTTACTTTACTAGGAGCTAATCCCCTCTCCTTCATCTCTCTGTAGGCCTTGGCGACTCCACTAGATCTCCAACACGAGAGAACCCCCGCAATGAGGACATTATAAGTAATGCAGCTCGGAGAACAACCGCTCGCCTTCATCTGCCCCAACACCGCCAAAGCATTCGATATCTTCCCCGCTTTACAATAACCATCGATAAGAAGATTAAATGTGACCGAACTCGGCCTTAATCCATCTCCTCTAATCCTCCCCAACAACTTCTCAGCTTGCGAGAACTTCCTTTGCCGGACAGAACCCACCGATCAACGTGTTATACGTCACGACATTGCAAGTGACACCCTTCTCACCATTTCGTCGAACAGCTTGAATGCGGAACCGAAATCACCGCCCTTGCAGCAGCCAGAGATAAGGGAATTGTATGTGTAGAGATTGGGAGGGACACCTTTCAGCTTCATTTCATCGTAGAGATCGAGCCCGTCCTTCCGAAGCCCTTTCTAAAGTACCCGTTAATCATCACAGTGTAAGTGTACTCATTAGGGGCCAAACCCATCATCCTCATTTTGCAAAACAACCGCTCGGCCGCTACCAAGTCGCCACTTTTCCAGCACCCATCGATCAGGGTCGTGTACATAACCACATTGGGAGCCTCTCCCCTCTCCTCGAAACGCGCGAGCAGGCCGGAAGCCTTGCTGAGTTCTCCGCCTCGCAGAGGCCTCTGATCATGATGTTGAAGCTGTAGGCGTCGAGCTGGACCCTGCCGCTGGCGGCGTCGAAGAGGGCGCGGGCTTGCTCGAAGCCGTTGGTGTGGAGGAGGAGGTGGAGAAGGGTGTTGAAGGTGTTCGATCTGGGTGTTAGGCCGCGGTGGAGCATCTGATTGACGCACAGAGCCGCGGGTGCCGGCTGCCGGGATTGGATGTGGGCGTTGATGATGAGGTCGAAGACATGGGCGGTGGAGTCGGTATTCAAGATGGGCTGCGTTTTCACCAACTTCTGAATGAGATTGAAAGGGCTGATGGGTTTGAGGCATCTTGGACCTTGCGTGCAGGATGAAAGGGTTGAAGCCTGTGCATACTTTTTCCTCCCAAACCTGTGGTACTCAACTTACAATGGGACAACACACTGCCTCGGCACGCTCAAACAGTCGACGGAGGCGACGGCCCGCGATTGTTACACATGGTGTCTTAGGTTTGCCGCCCCCCTCTTCACTGACGATACGACCAGACATGCTGGCACTACATGGCACCTGCAAGTAACTTTCTGATGGGAGACAACCTTAACCTTAACCTTAACCACCATTGTCTCCCTCTATTCCCTCTCTTGACTCTTCGATCTCTCGCTCTCCTCCCCTAGTTGAGGTCTAATACCGTCCGGATTGTTTGAGAACTCGAGAGCTTGCAGTTGCACATCCCGTCCCACCGAGTGCATTCCTTCCATTAACTCCCTCTCTTGACTCTCAATCTCTCGCTCTGTGGCTCTATCTCCTTTGTTGAGCTCTGGGGTCGTTAGAGAGCTTGATCGGCTCATTGTCACTGTCTCCAACCCCCGCACACCCAAGGTTTTGGGCTCTCCTTTTTATGGATTCAACTATTTATCCATGCGTCTTACTTGGTTATATAAATGTTGTGAACTTTTTGATGTTTATTGTTAATGTTTTATATATAAACATATCCTACTTTTTAAAGAATTGTCGTGTTTGTGTATCTGTATATATTGTATACGTATCTCGTATCCTTATTTATGCTTCATTCATCATCATTCAAGTCTTATGCCATCAAGACGGAGTTGACTATAAGGAAGATGGACAAGAATTTTTTTTGACCGGCTGTCAACTTGACGTCAACCCACTACCATTGGCATCGCAAATTTGGCCACTTGTCAAGAGAGGGGCATGCCAAGAAATCTTAAAGTCTAGTTCATGATAGGTGAAAGATCCTACACTAAACAATTCTAATTTATGAGAACCACTAATTAAGGGGCCACAAAGTGCTAGATAGATTGAAAAAAAATATATGAATAGAATAATATCATATATTTGAGCTTTCATTTAAATGGCTTAACCAGGGTATACCATGAATATTAATTGCGAAACAAAGTAGAAATTCTTTTTAATCTCTCACACATTGCACGTTAATTTCCAATCAGGGATTCAGATTTTTGATTTTTTGACCTAGTAGTCTATTGATTCAGTTTTGAAATTGATTTTGGTCAGCTTAGGGACATGATAGTCCACCAATTTGGCTTTGGAACTTTGGTGTTTAGGTTTAGTGATTCATAGAAGAAGATCAAGGGGGCTTATCTTGCTTGCCAAGAGGAAGAGGAAGAAGAAGAGGAGGAGGAGCAAGCAGTCATTGAAGAAGATCAAAGGGCTTATCTAGTTTTCCAAGGAGGATCGTCGGTTATTTTAACAATTCAAGAGGAGCCCACTATACAATTGAATCCTTTGAGATCTTATTCGCAACTGAACTTCTATTTCTTTTGAACTTAATGCTTACCATTATCAAGAAACAGCAATTTTAGTGAAATAAGGACTTTCACTTTTTCTTCCCAAAAAAAAGGACTTTTACTTCGAGTAGGAGTTCTAGTTTGAATGAAATTGGGGTCTTAGTGTATGTTGAGTAAAAATTTAAAGTTGTTTTTGGATACTTATTATCAATGTAAATTTTAGACCTATTCTTGTCATTTTAAAATTAGTTCATGAGTAATACTCTAAAAGGAACTTATTTAAAAGAGTCCTAGATTAGTAGAAACTAGTAAATTTCCGTGCCCGTCGGCACTTGGACAGCCGCCTTCAATGGCGACATGTCTGTCGGCACTCAAACGGTCGTCTTCGGCGGCCACGGCTGCCTTCGGGGTGTGATTCACTTGTTAGAGAGAGAGAGAGAGAGAGAGAGAGAGTCCTAAGTACCCTTCAAATTAAGTACTAATTAACATCAAATGACCATTAAGTGCATTGAATATGTCTTTATCATCTTTATAGTAGGCTTTTAATATCTTTATAGTAGATTTTTAATTGAATTTGATTCCAAATTACACTTAATTATGACTTGAACATGTCCAACATTCAACTGTCGCACCATTTATCACGGCCCAACTTCATTGTGGAGGGGACTCTTGTATTTTTTTTCACTTAGCACATTGAAATTGAAAATTATTTCGATGCTATTGCACTTGTACGTAAATCGAAGTCATGGTGATGACATGTCTATTATTCGACTTCCTCACCATTGAACTTGTTTCGGCTTCAGTCATCTCTTAGATCTCTACACTGGAAAGACTAAGCTCTGAAAGCTAGTCCTCATTAAGGGAAATTTAAATTTTAGCTTCTACGTAGATCTCGTTCTCATAGGAGTAGGGTGAGGCGCGCAAAATTTGAAATCTTTGCATCTTGTACGTGGAGACGTGAGTCTTTAAATCAAGGATCACAATTCCTATAGATCGAGAGACTGAAGTCTCTCAAAATCCTTAGTCATTTTTGAAAATATTGAAACACTTTGAAGCTAGTAGAGCTAGACCAAAGTCTCTCATTAGGTCTGAATCTTCTTATAGAGGTGTAGGACCTCCCTTTCATGTGGTGTTTTGTTCTGTAGACCAAATTGTAAAGACCATATATTGTGTTTGGGGAGGACAATGGTTGGGTCTCTGTATTGCAAATAGGAAGGTTAATTCCCATTGTTGAGCTGAAAAGCTCTATATGAGGTGGTAAACAAGAGTCTCACTGAAGGAGGGGCCCATGAAGACTTCTTGTAAAACAAGTGATGGACATATGAAGAGAGAGATTGATTGAGGTTCTCTGTTTACGGAAAGAGGATGGTCTCTCTTTTGAGACCGATGGGGTCTCTGGCTCTTCCTATTCGTGGAGGACATCAATGCCTCTGCAAGGGGAAGAGAAGGTCCAGAAGGGGATGTCTTTGTGAGATTTTTTCTATCTCAAAACCCAGGTATTGAGATGAGGTCTCATCGTACATATAAGGATCGTTTCCGCCCTCTTCTTTACCGAGGTGGGACTACGCTTCCAAGACTCTCCCTCACGTGTAGGCTAATCATTTGTGATCCTTGTCACGTGGATGACAGATGTGTGGGGACCACACTCGGCAGGTGAGTGTACGGTTATGCTCTGATACCATATGAGCTATCCTCAATCTCAAAACCAAGGTATTGAGATGAGGTCTCATCATACATATAAGGATCGTTTCCGTCCTCTACTTTATCGAGGTGGGACTAAGCTTCCAACAGTCTTCTGTTTCATAGGAAGAGGCACCACGATGGTTTCTTCAATTTCAAGAGACTGAAAGTCTTATTGTTCATCCCTAAGCATTCGCAGCTTGTTCTCATTGATCAATGCTAGGCTGTGCTTTTCCTTGAGCATTTATACAGACATGGTTTAGCATGTTCTCAGCCATATCTAAGATTTGAATTGATGGAGTGGTTGATGAACTTCTACATACCATACATGTGTTCATACCCCCCCCCCCCCCCCCCACCCATGTTCGTAATTGGACTTACCCCCAAACCATCTCATTCCGCAAGTCAAATATGTTTAACTGTTATTCAACCCTCCTAGATGTTTTTTGAATTTTGCTCCTCACTATCAAAAAACCCAATCTTGGGGAAGAAGATGAAGAAAATTTTCCAAATTTGGTATTAAAAATACTTATTGTAAGGAAAATCTTTATCTTCTTCCTTAAATTCGGAGATTGTAGTATTTGGGGAAGATCATCACATTTCTTCCTAATGGGTTCCTTACTCATGAATTGGTTTTATCTTCTTCCTCCCGAATGAGTTTCATTTCTTTTCTTACGAATGGATCCCTACATCCGGAATGGGTTCATATCTTTACTCACGAACGTGTTTCATCTCTTCATCCCAAATGAATTCTTTCCTCACGATTGAGTTTCATCTCTTTTTTAACAAATGGGTTCATCTCTTCCTCCCAAATATGTTCCTTCCTCATGAATGGTTTCATCTTCTTCCGCTGAATGGGTTTCATTTTCTTTCCCCCAATTGGGTTATTCATCGTAAATGAGTTTCATCTTCTTCCTCACGAATGAGTTCTTCCTCACGAATGGGTTTCACCTTCTTCCTCACTAATTGGTTCTTCCTCACAAATGAGCTTCATATTCTTCCTCAAGATCCCTCACAAATGGGTTTCTTAGCACCGGATCTAAAGAAGAAGACAAAAGTCTTCCTCACTAATCAATTTTTAATACTAAATTTGGGTATTTTTTTCATCTTCTTCTTCAAGATTATGTTTCTATCAATTGATAGGGAGGGACAAAACGGTCTAATAAAAAAGCTGGGAGAATGGAATAACATTCAAATATTTATAACTGGCGGAATATGACGGTTTGGGGGGTAAGTCTAAAAAACTTTTTTTTCAAAGTGGGCTTTGTGATGGAGGATCCTGTCCACCGATTATCCTCAGATTCGTCGGTCCGCCGGCTGGACTAGTGGGTTACCTTTGTTCTATAAAACAAAGAGGGTTAAGGCATCTTTGGTAGCAATGGTGGGAGTCGGATAAACTAATTGTCTTGATTATGCCATGGGTTGGACAATGGAATAGGATTAATGAACGGCTAAGATTAAGACATTTTTCGTAGCGCTGTTGGTGGGAGTCAGGTAAACTAATTAAATTGAGTATGTTATCGGTTGGGAAATCGATCAATAGGCTTTGGCTTTGACAAGATCTTATTACATGGATGACATTGCTCGCAATTTCACTATCTGATCAAAATAACAAGAAATGCAGCATAAACTAAAAACAGGTGAAGAAGCCAACATCTTATTGTCTCCATTCGACCGTCAGACCTCAAATCCCTTACTAAAAGATATTGAATTTGTGCAAGAACGGTCTTGGTATCCTCTGCCTTGAGTTTGAAGCCGATGGAGGAAGGCTATTTCCATGATGATGTTATCCTCCAACCTTTTGAAAAATTATTTAGGGTAAGCTATTCAGTGATTCAAGATTTATGTAGTCATGGACATAGATGATTAACCGATCATCGTTGGCTGTGCGGGCATCCATCAATGAAAGCTTATATGCCATCATCTTGTGATGTAGCCATAGCATGTCTTTCGATTTAGGACGATGGGTGCTATCCCTCACACCTACTTCTATCAACCAATGGTGGTTGATCAGTCTTCAACACCACCCACTCCCTTTCTTAACCTGTTGCCTCAACCCTCAAGTTGTTTGATCTGCTTTTACCTTCTGAGTAACAATGACAGAGGGTCAGCTCTAATACTCCTGCTTTTATCTCAAGTGAAACGATTGTGAACAAAAATAGCACTGTCACAGCTTGTTATAGAGCTGTGGTTACATAGTTTTCTAGCCTTTGATCTTTCATCAGAAGACTAGTAACAAAGTTCGGGATTTGGCACTAATTCAAGGAAGATTTTGGGGGGAATCAGAAAGTTTTGGTAGTTTTTTCAGTATTACTTAGAATTTTTTTAGGGTTTTTTATGAAGGCTTTATGATGTTTCATGTGTTTTTGAATAAATATTAGTGAATTTTCGAGTCTATTCAGCAATTTTCAGGATTATTCAGAGAGCTGATGAATTAGATCGAAGATTAATCGGCTGTTTATTCAGTAGAACCTTAATTCGTGAATGTTCGGAGACTTTTCCAGAAATTCGGAGAACTTTGTGTCTATGATCAAAAGCTCTCCCTTGTTTTCAGCATACTCTCCAGTTTCATTATTTTCATTTATGTGTGTGTGTGTGTGTGAGAGAGAGAGAGAGAGAGAGAGAGAGAGAATAACTTAATAGTGCTAGGTTAGTTGACTGTAACCTTGATTTGATTAGTAAAAAGGGGAGGGGGGGGGGGGGGGGGGGGGGGTAATGAGAACAGAAACTGCACCCAACTTTTCATCAACTTCCTAAAAGAAAGTTAAGAGGTGGGTTATCCTCAATATAAACTATAGAGTGGATGAGCCCTGTAAATGTGGGGTCACATGATGCCATTGGAGCAAAGAAAGTGAGAGAATATCTGCCTAAGTAGAAAAACAGCATAGGTTTAGAGCCCCAAACAACACAAAGACACCCCCCCAACAAGCAAAGACCACCCATTAGGGCCATTACCATGGAAGAGAAGGAGAAGAAGAAGAAGAAACCCAAGCACAAGCACCAAAACCAACAGCAGCAGCACCATACCAAGGACCCTCACTTCAAGCCGAGCTCCGACGTCAAAGGCATCCGCTTCGGCAGCCAATTCGTGGTGAAGTCCTTCACCGTCCGGCGCTCCTCCCCCCTCGAGCTGCTCCGCCTCCTCGCCATCCCACCTTGCCACCACCGCCAAGACCCGAACCAAGGCATCCCCTTCCCTTCCACCACGACCTACCTGCCCACCAACTTCACCATCTTAGCACACCACGCATGGCACACCCTCACCCTCGGCCTTGGCACGAAGAAGTCCAAGGTCCTCCTCTTCGTGTTCGAGTCCGAGAGCATGAAGTCCGCGGTGGACCGTCTCTGGCCGCCCATGATTCCGTTGGGGGACGTGAACAAGAAGCTCATCAGGGGTCTCACCGGATGCGAGATGGCGCGGTTTAAGTTCAGGAAAGGATGCCTCACGTTCTACCTCTACGCAGTGCGGCGGCTGGGGGTGCCTGGATTCTCATGCGCCGATGATCTGAGAATCATTCTGGAGTCGATCATTGCGCTGCAGGATTTCTTGGATCACACGGCTATGCTTGCTTTGCCAAGCCAGCGGAGCATCGGCTTCCAGCCTCCGGTCGCCATGGCTCACTGATCTTCTCCCCGCAACCACAACCCAAATTTCTCCTTCTCTAATCCGATGACTGCCGAAAGATGGAGCATGTTGAGATTGTTTAATTTTTTTTTCCCTTCTATAAACTCTTCTATTTTCCTTTTGTGTGATCCAGTCATTCCAGTGTGATCCTTGAGTACAAAGTAAAACTGGCTCTGTAAGTCATGTTTTTGCAGAGAATTGCCTCTCTCTCTCTCTCTCTCTCTCTCTTAAACTTTTGATCCTTGACAAAATTTATTTGTATATTTTGTTCAAACCATGAGGAGGTTTGTTTTCAGACTAGAAAATATGTCGTTTGATTCATTTTGGTTGTAACCAACTTGGGAAGTGATGAGCTCTCTCTTGTGTGCAGTTTCAGCAGTCCACATGGGCTTAGCATTGGCTTCCAGGGCTCTCAATGGCAGCAAGATGTTCCTCTCAATGTTGATGGGGAACTGAATTCCATAGGGAAGGGAAAGTGACTTCAGTACAAGAATATGAGGAAGTGGAGGTGTTGCGTCCTTTGTTGTCTATATGGGACTGTGAGGGGACCTCAACTCAGTGTTGGTTGGATGTTGAGAAGGTTGGTTGGCATGGATGCTTTCAAGAGGGTCTAATTGGAGGGATCGGATCGTCTATATTTCGGATTTATCCGAGCTCCGGGATTCGGATTCGGGGCTCGATAGCATCACAGCCATCTCGGGTCGAGTTTGATTTACAAGTCGGGCATGCTGCTATTGAACCCTAGGCTCTGTTAGGTTCGAAGTATCAAGTGCAGTAAGTCGCTTTGAGGTACTTATTCAAAATTCCGTGGATGACTTACCTCATTTGTTTTGCAGTATCTAATGCAGTAAGTCGATTTGGTGCCTATGGAATGCCTCGTAACTGAGGCAACTCAATACCACAAAATAAACGGTGAGACGAATACATGAATACAATATACATTATAACCAACTAGCCATAATACCTTACAGGATACTTCGAACCAAACGGAGCCTAGGGTTTTACTGGAGGAATCGACTCGTCTGTATTCCGGATTTATTCGCGTAACCTGGATCCAGACTCAATGGCAGAATGCCCAACAAGTAAATCGCACTCGACCCAACAGCTCACCGCCCAGATGGCTGTGATGCGATCGAGCCATTGATCCGGGAGACTCGAATAAATCCGGAATTCAGACAAGCCGATCCCCTAACTGGAGAGGTAGAGAGGAAGGAGGTGTGAGATATGGGCTGACAGGGGTGGTTGGGTGGTGGATGTGATGATGTGGGGAGGGGGTAAGATGAGGCCCACTGATGCAAAAGGTAAAGGGTGAGAAGGACAGACGAATCCAACAATCTCACCTGTTTCCACTCATTCTGGTCTACCAAAGTGAGGGACAACTTCTTTTTCCTTTCAGAGCTCTTTAATCATGCTTGCCCTGCAGGGTCCAACCACAGCATTGGGCCCATGTTCAAAAACTGGCTAGCAATGAATGGCTAAGATGGTCAAGTCAGAGTTAAATCCCATTTGGCCCAAACCTGCTAGATTGCCAAAATATATCATGCTTGGCTTTAGGCAATGGCTTCGTCATCGCATCGGATGCATCCATCCATCTTCCATCTGGATCTTCTCTCAAGTTCTAACAACTCTTTCTCCAACATATCATGGATCCAATGGTATCGTACATCAATGTGCTTGCTCCTAGGATGAAAGCTTGCATTCATGCTCGAGTGGACGACACTTTTGACGGACAATCTCAGTTCTTCAATGAATCTCTTCATCCGTAGCATATACTTGGAAGCTTCTGCGGCGGCATGTACTCTGTCTCTGTGATAGATAAAACCACACATTGTTGCAGCTTGAACTGCCAAGATGCAGCTCCCTCTGCAAAAGTAACCAAGTAACTCGATGTGGACTTCCTAGATCAACAACTCCAACCATGTGAAAGAACTTATATTTCCGATGGAATGAATGACTCAGTGTGCTTTCATTGATTTGACCTCCCCAAATTGATGTTAGATGTAACATCCCAAAACAATTTTTCACAGAAAGATATGCCGAAGAAGTTGAGCAGGATGCTCATAGGGAATAGAGGTTTTAGGAACATTTTGAAATTTTTGGTCGAAATTTGGAAATCATCGAAAAAGTTTGGACATATAACATATAATCCAATTTTCATTCGAAATATTTCGAAACACTCCCCCCCCCCCCCCCCCCCCTAGGGTGGCAATTAACGGTTTACCAGATTACCCGAACGATTGGGATGGGTTTCGGATACTCAAAAAACAGGTTTGGGATGGATTCGTGATTTCAATTTAAAACCCAATCGGTTCAGGTTTTACTCCAACCCACCCCGACCCAGTTATATAACGTATATGAGTAACTCCGCACGAGTGCATAATATTACGTTCGTAAAACATTTATTTTTGGATTTGTAAATGATTCTCCATTTATTCATGAATTAGTATTTATTGAATGATTTTTCCTAAATCACGCAGTCACAATACTTACAGATCTGACCAGACCTGTAAAGCATAAACGGGACGTGCACGGGTCTTTCTAGTGCTAATTGGGACGGGTTTGGAAATTACCTCCAAAACCCGATGCGGATTTGGGATGGGTATGGAGCGGGATAAAATATAACGGGACGGGTTCGAGATAGGGCCGCCCCGTTGCCATCCCTACCCCCCACCCAACACACACACACACACTAGGGGTGCAACTTGAGTCGGGTTTGAGCCAACCGGAACTGAACCAAACTAGTTCGGTTCTACCATATTGAAACCCGAACCAACCCAACCCACACTATGGTCGGGTTGGTTCGGGTCGGTTCTCGGGTTAGTAGTTGGTCTAAAAAAATAATGGTCATCGGATATTTACTTGCAAGCCGGATGTCCATGTTGGGCTTTAGGCTTTAGCTAGCCGTTGAGTTCTCTTGGTAGTTGTTCTCCTTCTTCTGTTTGGTGTGTCGACCGGTATCTTCTGCTCTCTCTAACTGGCCACCATGAAACATGCCGCTTCTAATAGACATCCTAACCCTATCCAACCCTTGTATAATTCTTCCTGCCATTGATAACTTCGTCGTCGCTTATCAAAATTCTTCGGTAACTTCGTCGTTGCTTATAGAACATCATGTATATGAAAAATAAAAGAATCAATGAAATCATCTTTTTATATATGTTATTTATATTTTTTGTATTTATTTAATATTTTAATTAAATGTTGTGAGATGATTTACGATTCGATTCACGATTTACGAACCTTACTTTTATATACATTAAGATTCCCTTTGCAACAAGCCAATGTGATTCTTTGTGTGCTTTCATATACCAACTCACAAGACCAAGACCATGAACTATGCCAAGCTTTGTGATCGTGTTCGTGAGGTATCTCAAGCTTCCTACCAAACTCTTATTAGAGTTGGTTCGATAGTTTTCATTGAATTATTATGTGCTTCCGATGTGTGTATGTGTGTCAGGATCTGTTGACCTATATTTGACCCATCATCCTAATCATTGGATTCGGAATTCAGAATGTGTTGGTTTTTTGTAGAGGTGCTATTTATGGTATGTTGATCACCCTCATAAAAAATCAATGCATTCTAAAACCTCTAGATGCGTCAAATGTGCTCTTCAAATCAACGATTGAAGTTGACGGTTGAAAAAACTTATAACATTTGAGGGCCCTAGAGGTTTTAGAATGTGCTAAATTTTTTTGACGATGATCAACAAACCATAGATAGTACATCTACAAAAAAATCCGCACATTCTGAAACCCGAAACCCGAATCCAACGATTATGATGATGGGTCAAAATATAGATCAAAATTTCATGGGTCATCCGATCCTGACCCTATATATATATATATATATATATATATATATATATATATATATATATATATATATAGAGAGAGAGAGAGAGAGAGAGAGAGAGAAAAGATGCTACCTTTGAAGCAGCGTTCTTTGCTACTTTGACAGGTCGCCGGTAGCTATCAAAGCCATGAATGACGACAAAGATTATCCGAACTTACAATCAGGATGTGCTAGAAGTCATCGGAGGTGGTTGCCGACTGCGGATGTCATCGGAGGTCGCCGAATAAGATGAGGTGATGAATGGACGGCTCACAATATAAGTAGTCATCGGAGTCTCTTATCGGTGGACGTTGACAGGTGGTGGTGTTAGTGGAGATCACTGATGGAGGTGATAGGAGGTTGTTGGTGTTGATTATGGCCGGAGATCATATCTGGTGCGGCCGTGGTGAGTTGTCAAAGCAGCAAAAACGCTGCTTTGAGAGGTAGCGTCCCGGCCCTCGTATATATATATATATATATATATATATATATATATATATATATATATATATATATATATATATATATATATATATATATATATATATATATATATATATATATAAAGAAATGAAAATAGTAAACATGAGCACCATAGAGACACCAACCACCATGTCCACCACCAAGCACACGCATTTTAACCGATACTTGGTTATTTGAATAGCCTAAATCTATATAACATGGCACGTCGGTTTTTTGCTGACTAGATAAAACGGAAGCTGACTAGGACAAGCTGACTGGACAAAAATGAATCGAATAAATCTAACCATTCGTTCAAAAATAAACACACGATCTCTTATTGGTTTCAAATCCCAACCCATTTAAACTGCACTGAACCCCTAAAATCCCGGCTCATTGAAATTGCACTAAATCTTGACCAAAACGGAACAAAAAAGCTGACTAGGACAAGCTGACTGAATAAAAATGAACCGAATAGATCTAACCATTCATTCAAAAATCAACACACGATCTCTCCTTGGTTTCAAATCCTAACCCATTTAAACTACACTAAACTCCTAAAATCCCAGTCCATTGAAACTGCACTAAACCTTGATCAAAACGGAACAAAAAAGCTGACTAGGACAAACTGACTAGACAAAAATGAACCAAATAGATCTAACCATTCATTCAAAAATCAACGCACGATCTCTCCTTGGTTTCAAATCCCAACCCATTTAAACTGCACTAAACCCCTAAGATCCCGACCCATGGAAACTGCACTAAACCTTACCGTTCATCCCGTGATCGTTGTTCGCATCAACTGCTATAAACCCGTCTGCTGAAATTTCGACCGCCCCAAACCATCGGGTCGATCTCGAGGAATCCGTTCGAACAGAGACATCTGTGATTGGTCGATTATAGGGGGAGGGGGAGTTGGTCGCGCCGAAGGCGCCTGCTTCGTGCCAATCGGCACAGGCGGGGAAATGGTTGTCCCTATGAATGCCAGTGTTGTCCTTGAAAGGGTTTTGTTGTCGAAGGCGATCAAGTGTGTTGCCATCGAAGGCGGCCCGCTGCAGTGCCGATAGGTGTGTTGCCACCAAAGGCGGCCCACTGCAGTGCCGACAGGCACGGGCAAGCATGAAAGAGGGAAAATACTACCATGATCACATCCATGCATGAAAGAGGGAAGCTGCATTGGTATATTGTGGCAAGTGGCAACCATGATCACATCCACGCACGAAAGAGGGAAAATGCTCCTGATTTCGGAATAAAGAATCATTTAACTTTATAAATCAACATAAAAGAGGCAAAAAGAAGAAAGTTAAGAACAATAGCTCGAAAAACACCGTAGTAATATAGTCTAGTACGAAGAGCAATGCGTATTTGAGGTAACATTATAAAGTTGACAATGAAGCTGGAAAAACATAAGATAAGATGTAGTAAAGGAACCGCCAGAGACAATCCGATAGAATCATAGCCGATACGAAACTGAAATAAACATGTGTACAATTCCAGCGCATACACCATGCAAGAACCTTAATTATAACAACTTAAAATAAACCCAGTCAAGGGATGCAATAATATACCTAAAACGTAATAGAGAAGAAAATCCTTACAACTTGATATGAAATGATTCCATGATGTGGCAAAGTAGTTTTGACTTCAAACATGATGATCAGGTCCATATAGGTCGCGCCTGTTACATGCCACGCGGAGCTTTTAAAAATCTCAAGCAACATTCAGTCCTCTTTGAGGAAGCAAAACAGAGTTTGGGTTCCTGGGGGAAAAAAAACACATCATACTTGTACTGCTTCGAGATGCCGTAATCCATGAGGAGCCATCCGTCGTCGTCCAAGAACCAGTCTACATCCAAGTCACGGTACTTAAGTTGTTGCTTCCCTCTGGGAATGCCAGTCACATCCTCAAGCCTCTCCTGCAGCATACGGTGTCGTAGCACCTCACGTCAACATTAGTGCTTAGCTCGCACTCAGGTGCAACGATACATAGATGGAAGGATGCCCTCTCAAACAGCAGCATAGAACCCATGTGCCTGACCCCGATCTCAGAGAGGGTGGTGGAATCATCCTTAAGCTGCTGCGTATTGAAAACGAGCACAAACAGCCCCTCTGTGATATAACTTTTACCCAGTCGGAAGCACTTGTCAATGACTGCTCCTTTCCTCATGGCGCCGATCTTGTCTGTACTTTTAGCCGTGAGTGGGAATCGCAATGGCATGTTTGGGATCTCAACAGTAATCTGCAGCTGTGAACATATCAGAAGTGAAGATTAGATAATACACTAGAACTCTTTATTAAATGGAATTGTTAATATCACAAATCAGTGAAGGAAACTAACGTCTGTGCTCGACTCCTTCAAGGATCTCCGTGGTTTTTTTTTGCCAGGGGAAGCAAGAAGAAGGAAGTAGAATCTCTAGGAAACGATCCCAGAAGCGGTCGTTATCATAGTCGTTACGAGCAATCGACTTGTCATATTTGACCGGCTCCACGATGCCATAATACTCCAGGCGCCTGTCCTCGTCGTCGAGATACCAGCCCTTGTAAACCAGGCGCTGCTGCTTTTTCGGAATGCCAGTCACAGTCTGAAGCTGCTTCATCAGCATGCCGACAGTGTCGAAGCACTTCACATCAACACACGGCAGTCCATGCACATTAATCGGAAACGATAAGTCCTCGAAGACCTGGATAGAATCCATGTGCTTGATGCCACACTCGTCTAGGGTGGCAGATTCAACCACGAGACGCTTCCGGCCAAAAAAGATGGCGAAACGCCCCTCCTGGACGTATCTCTGGCCTGCGATGGCACCGCATCGGTTGAACATACCGGCGATGCCGGTCCTAATGGCACCGATCGTGTCGGTGGGCTCACACAAGAGAAGGGACTGCCACGGCATGTTAGGGAACTCGATAGCAATCTGCAACTGCTAGCGATTGTGAGAAGAAAAAATAAGGAGAATAAGAACATATAACAAAACTTATTAGAAGAGTGCTAGCATCATGAAAATCACTGAACAAACTTTTGAAGCAGCAACATCATCCTCCACAGAGTAGGGGAGGTCATCATAATCATCATCCTCATACCCAGGTTCATTATCCGGGTTGCGATAAATCCAGTGCTGGGGCCAACCGTAATAGTCATCATCGGATGCGGTCTTGTAGATACCAAAGGAGAGGAGGGTTCGATCCTCGGGGGCGGACAGCAACACCCGTGGGAAATCCTCTTCCCTCACCGGCTCACCCGCGGCCTCCAGGATCCTTTGCTTCAGGGCACCGATGGTTTCGTAGCAGCGATGATGTGGCCGCCTCGGCTCCAAGTTATGCATCAACTTGCTCGCGATAATACATGCAGAATTTTCGAGGAGAAAAAAAAGCTGACGTCAAAATTGGATTCTAAGCAACAAGTACTTGATGAGAGCAATAGACAGCTCGAAAAACTGGACAGGAGGAAGTAATTGGTAGCAATCTTTTTATCTCAAAATCTAGATTATATTTTTAACTCTTAAGTAATTCCAAGCTATTTACACCATATTGTTTAGGGTATTGGTTTAGGAACCACAATCGGTGCTGTAAAGACTCCAACGTCCATTATTATTCTGGGCGATACAAGAGTATGCGAAATACTTCCTGATAATGTTGTAATAGGTACCCCTCCCCCCACTTATGTCAAATCAATTTTAAAGTATGTTTTGGTGTAGGCGAAACAACGAGTAAGATCATGCATTTGAAGGAGAACATCACGATCCTACGTGTCAGAAAAAATGGCTGACTCATTTGTTTAGGTGAAGAAAATTCAGGACATTGTAAGATATACAACTTGTTGTATATCTTCATAAATTTCAAACTTAAATTTTGTTTTTGTTAGGTGAACGAGTATAATAATTAAGGACTGAATACACCTCTGGTGATTACATATTAAACCCTATCGAACGCTTTGTTAAGCTGAACAAACATTTGGTAGCATCACTTATTATCATTAATGGACGGTGCTTATATTCAAATTGGTTAAGTTGCATCTTGCCAGTCTATCAGACTAAAGTATGCTTTTTATGTGCATTTGGTTTGTCATGTGCGAGGTCACTAATTGTCATTGGTTTGTGATTAACTCACCTCTTCTAGGAAAGAAATATGCTCCGGATTAGAGTTCACAATGGCATCATGATCCCCCTTTATGGTTCCAAACTATTTTGCGGTTGAGGTGGTGAGCATACTACTGGTTTTCTTTGGATCACCATCATACAATGAGCAAGATAGATGTGGCGTTGAAGGCTCTTGAGTATGCTGCTAGTAAGGACTGAAAAAGTGGGGGACACGCTCAAGGTAGCTATATGAGCAGAAATTATGAGTATTATGCATATTTTACTTATTTTGTATTTTAATTTTTTTTTTCAGTTTTGAAAAAAAAAATAAAATACAAAATAAGTAAAATATGCATAATATTCATAATTTCTGCTTAGATAGCACCTTGAGCGTGTCCCCAACTTTTCCAGTCCTTACTAGCGGCACACTCAAGAGCCTTCAACGCCACATCTATCTTGCTCATTGTATGATGGTGATCCAAAGAAAACCAGTGCTCAGCATGCTCACCACCGCTACTGCAAAATAGTTTGGGACCATAAAGGAGGACCACGATGCCATTGCGAATTCTAATCTGGAGCATATTTTTTTCCTGGAAGAGGTGAGTTAAACACAAACCAATGGCAATTAGTGACCATGCAAATGACAAACCAAATGCACATACGGAGCATACTTTAGTTAGATAGGTTGACAAGATACAACTTACCCAATTTGAATATAAGCACCGTCCATCAATGATAATAAGTAATGCTACCAAATGCTTGTTTAGCTCAACAAAGCGTTTGATAAGGTTTAATATGTAATCAACCAGAGGTGTATTAAGTCCTTGATTACCCGTTCACCTAACAAAAACAAAATTTAAGTTGTTTGAAATTTATGAAGATATACAACACGTTATATATCTTACAATGTCCCGAATTTTCTTCACCAAAACAAATGAGTCAGCTCTTTTTCCGGCATGAAGGATCGTGATGTTCTCTTTCAAATGCATGATCTTACTCGTCGTTTCGCCTATACCAAAACATACTTTATAATTGATTTGATATAAGAGGGGGAGGGGGTACCTATTACAACATTATCAAAAAGTATTTCGCAAACTCTTGTATCTCCCAAAATAATAATAGACTTTAGAGTCCTTACAGTACCGATTGTGGTTCCTAAACCAACACCCTAAACAATATAGGATAAATAGCTTGGAATTACTTAAAAGTTAAGAACACAATCCAGATTTTGAGATAAAAGAATTGTTACCAATTGCTTCCTCTTGGCCAGTTTCTCGAGCTGTCTATTGCCCTCACCAAGTTCTTATTGCTTAGAATCCAATTCTGACCTCAGCTTTTTTTTCTCCTCGAAAATTCTGAATGTATTATCGCGAGCAAGTTGCTGCATTTTCCAAATTTCTGAAAAAACAAAAAAAATTGCAGCTATTCGTCATTTAATTAATGGTACGATAAATAGTTATATGAAAAACATTAACATGGTAAAGAAAGACCAAGTTATGATGCACCTACTAATGGAGCACTATCTAGTCGACAACAACAAATTAAATCCAAAGAAAATTGGATCTAGTAAAATTCTAAAATATTCAGCAACAATGAATATATTATTGATCCCATATAAGACCTCATGATTTCCACCACATTCAATGTGAAGGACTTATTTGAGTACTGACCCAGACTTTGGTCTCTTGATTTCCCAATGTCTTGGCCATTCAATCGTCGATGCAACCGGCAATCGCCCAATGCAGGTAGCCACTACCGCCACCCACCCTCCTTTCGTCCTTTGCCTTCGTTCACCACCACTGGTCGGCCATATCCCATCGTCGCCGTCGTCGTTAGCTATCAGTTACAGCCATCCTTGTCATTGCCCATTGCTGCCACTTGCCAGCGATTGGAAGTAAATTTTCTCGTCGCTCACTCCAATGGCTAAAGTTAAGAAAATCTAAGGAAAACATACACTTGAATTGGTGCACAGGTGGTGGCTATAATGGGTTTAGCAGAGGGCTGTGCCGGTGGGAAAGAGAAAGAGGAATGGGGTGCAATGGTGGGATTTAGTGTGGGGTGAAGTGGGAAGCCGAATATGGGTGCAACGGAGGCTGTAATGTGGAAGTGATGGTGGTGGTGTGTGTGGGGGGGGGGGGGGGGGGAGAGAGAGATATTGGCGCGGAATACCTCACGAGGTCTCGATCCACCACCTCATGCTCGCGGAAGCGATCTAGGGTTTTAGAATCTCCAACGATCCGAAGAGAATGATCGAATCCACCAAGAACGATACAACAATCACAGAGAGAATAAAGCAAAGAAACAATCCACACAACGCGAAGAGAATTGTTCACGCAATTCGAAAATCCCTACCTCTGTGGATATCGGTCACTGCCCTTGGAGCAATGGAATTAGAACTTGAAGATTACAACCCCCTTCTTCTTCCTCGCTCCACCGGATCTCAAGGAGATCAATTTCCTTACAAGATCCACGATCTTCTTCAGCTCTCAAACACAAGCGAGAAGCCCGAAGAAAGACCCCTAAAACGAGCTGTCAAACACAATGACAACCTCTCACAAAACCTAGGGTTAAAACCCTATTTATAACCCCCACAAACCGTGCGTCCGTGAGTCCAACCCGCGCACGAATCGTGCCTAGCGCAAAAGGCGCCAATTCCTGAAGCTGAGAAAATGTTGAAAATTTGGCGCCTAGTCTGGGGGCGCCAAACAGAGGTGGTGGCGCCCAACAGTTATTGGGCGCCACACCTGGCGCCCAGGGCGTCGGTCTTCCGACGGGCACACTCAGAACCCGCTCCAAGCCTTCCTCTCGCGCTCCGTCTTTGCCGAAACTAAGCCAAACTCCAACCAACTCCACCTGGTGAACTTTTGGCCATTGCTCCCGTTCCAGCGAACCTCCACCTTGGTGAGTCTCAACTCGCTTCCATTGCACCTTAGGTGGCGAGGTGCTTCTACTATGCTAGCAAGAGACAAGTTGGAGCAAACTTGAGCAATGTTCAAACTTCTCCCTGGTAACTGGCTTCGTAAGAAAATCTGAGGCGTTCTCATCCGTGTGAACCTTCTCCACCTCGATCTCACCATCCTCCAGCCAATCCCTGATCCTGTGGTACCTGATGTTTATGTGCTTTGTCCTTGCATGGAAGACCGGATTCTTTGCCAAACAAATTGCACTATGACTATCGCATTGTACCGTAACTGAATTCTGACTCAGTCCCAATTCGCCAGCTAAGCCCTTCAACCAGATAGCCTCCTTCGCAGCCCCTGTTAGAGCCATATACTCTGCCTCGGTAGTGGAGAGCGTCGTCACCGACTGTAGCATAGACCTCCAGCAGACCGGTCCTCCTCCACACGTGAACACGTATCCTGTGATAGACATTCTCCTATCAAGATCCGCTACATAGTCTGAATCAGAATATCCCATGATATTGATCTCTCCCTTCTCCCTAGCAAATAAGATCCCTCTATCTGCACTGCCCTTCAAATATCTTAAGATCAACTTGACCGCTTGCCAATGAATATTCCCCGGATTCGACATGAATCTGGACACGACGCTCACCGCCTATGCCAGATCCGTCCTTATGCAAACCATCGCATATATAAGACATCCTACCGCATTGGCGTATGGTGTCTTTTGCATCTCCTAGATCTCCTTCTCTGTAGTAGGACACTGTCTCTTGCTCAGAACAAAGTGTGAAGCCAATGGAGTAGAGGTTGGCTTTGCATCCTTCATCTCGAACCTCTAAAGAACCTTTCGGATATAGGTTCCTTGAGACAACCAGAGCTTCCCGGCCTTTCTGTCCCTCCTGATCTCCATGCCGAGAATTTTCCTCGCATTCCCGAGATCTTTCATCTCGAACTCCCTACTCAGCATCTTCTTGAATTCGACTATCGTGCTCTTGTCACATGTGATGAACATATCATCGACATAGAGCATCAATGTTACAGCCTCTCTATCCTCAAAGGTGTGAGTGTAGACGCAAGAGTCATACATCCCTCTCGAGTAACTGATCTGTACCATGAACGAGTCGAAGCGCTTGTACCACTGCCTCGGTGACTGCTTGAGTTCGTAGATCGACTTCTTCAGTCTGCACACGTGGTTCTCCTTGCCTTCTTCAATGAACCCGTCCGGCTGTGACATGTAGATCTCATCGAGATCCCCGTGAAGAAACATCGTCTTCACATCCATCTGCTCTAGCTCCATATCATGATGAGCAACCTGAGCCAGTAGCAATCAAATAGAGGTATGCTTGATTACGGGAGAGAAGATCTCATAGTCAATTCCTTCCCGCTGAGCGAACCCCTTTGCAACCAAACGTGCCTTGAACTTTGGGTCTTCATTCTGCATACTCTCCTTCCTGAGAACCCACCTGGAACTTATGATCTTCTTTCCCTTGGGCCTCGGAACTAACTCCCAGACGGAGTTCTTGTGGAGACTACTTATCTCTTCCTTCATCGCCGTCATCCAGTCTTGCCCCTTGCTACTCGTTGCAACCTCATCATAGCTTGCTGAACCATCATCACTGATGATGAAGGCATAGCAAGCCTCGTCATCCCAACCATATCTCCGAGGCGGTTTGATGTACGTTTTTGAATTCCTCAAAGCCATGCCTGTAGGCTCCACCTAAGCCTGTACCGAAGCCTTCACCTGAGTCTCCGGCTCTCCGCCGGTGTCTCCACCTGTTGCTGTTTGTCCACATCACCCTCGGATGTGCCGACTGCTTCACCCATATCTGTCAAGATAACTGGAACCTCTGTAGCAATCTTCTCTCCCTGACTAGATTTTGCCACATCGGCCTTTGCCTCTACCATAGGCATGGTCATCTCGTCAAAGATGACCCTGACTAGATTTTACCGCATCGGCCTTTGCCTCTACCATAGACATGGTCGTCCGTCAAAGATGGCATCTCTGCTGACGATCTTCTTCCGGTTCTTCGGATCCCACACTTGAAACCCTTCACATCTCGTTCAAAGCCCACGAGCAGGCACCCCTGTGACTTTGGCTTCAACTTGTTCCTCTCATTGCTCGGGATGAGAGCAAACACCTTGCATCTGAACACCTTTATCGCGGAAAGATCCATGTCTTTCCCGGACCATACCTCCTCGGCACACTTGAATTCCAATAGATTCGAGGTAGATCGATTAACCAAAAAGCACGCATTGTTAAGCGACTCTGCCCAAAAAGACTCGGGCAGATTTGCATGCACTCGCATGCACCTCTCTTTCTCCACGAAAGTCCTGTTCATCCTTTCTGCGGTGCTATTCTGCTGAGGGGTCTTCTTCACCGTGAAGTGCCTGACAATGCCTTCCTGCCGACAGAACTCGATGAATTTTTCATCCTTCTATTCACGTCCATTGTCGTTCCTCAAGTACTTAATCTTCCTCAAGTACTTAATCTTCCAAGTTTTGAACTTATCAAACACCTCGGACTTCTCGCGCATAAAGTAGACCCAAACCTTCCGGGAGTAATCATCTAGGAATGTAACATAGTATCGTGCTCCAACATGCGAACGAGTCGGAGCCGGTCCCCAAACATCGGAGTGAATGTAGTCAAGAGCGTCCGTCGCCATTTTCTCAGTAGAAGCAAACTTGAACGAAACATTAGAATGCTTCCCCATAATGCAAGATCTGCATAACTCCAACTTGTACTCGCCTACACCCTTCAGCAGCTTCCTTCTGTGTGATTCCTGCAGCCCCTTTTCGCTCATGTGGCCCAGCCTCTGATGGCATAGCAAAGCTGGGTCTTTCTCATAACTGACGTTTGTGGAAACTGTCGCTCCACCCAAGACTGTACTCCCAGACAATCTGTACAGATTATTCACCTGCCTCTCTCCTCTCATCACCACCAGTGATCCCTTAGTAACCTTGATCTTCCCATCTCTCGATGAATAGCCGTACCTGTTTGCATTCAGGGTACCCAAGGAAATATGGTTCTTTTTTAGAGCTGGAACGTGTCTTATGCTCCCAAGCAAATGAATCACATCGTCGTTCATCTTCAGTCTAACTGTTCACATGCCTACCACCTTGCAGGAGACGTCGTTCCCCATAAGAACTTCACCGCAGTTTTTCTCCTCATATGTGTCGAACCAATCCCTATTTGCATACATATGGAACGTACAACTACTATCAAGGATCCACTGAGATAAGGATGTACCTGAGGATACGAAGAGTAACTCGCCATCGCCATTCTGCGAAACGACACCCGCTGTGTCCGAGTTCTCCGTCTTCTTTCCCTTCTCTTTCGTCTCGTCTTGTAGCTCGAAGGAATGTCTCTTGATGTGGCCTTTCTTCTCGCAATGAAAGCACTTTAGATTCTTCGATCATCCCTTGGACATCGAACATCTCTTATCCCCGCTCTGGCTTCTGGCACGCTTGTCCTTCGATCGGCCTCGGTGCTTATGAGAACTCTTCACAACGAGTCCAACATCCTTCGCATCTTCTCCCGTATTCTTGCACATCTTCGCATGGGAGATAATAGCCTGGACGACCTCCTCGAACTTGAGTGTCTCCTTGCCGAACATCAGGGTGGTCCTGAATTGCTTGTAGGACGATGGAAGAGATCGTAACAAGAGCAGTGCCTTGTCGTCTCCCTCATACTTCACCTCAAGAACAATCTGTTCAAGAGGGATTTTCCTATGTACAGTGACTGCAACTTGTCCGCAGTGCCTTTAGCCGACGTTTCCTCCATGAAACAGTACATGACTTCATCCGACAGATGAAGCTCTATGGAACTCATCGCCTTCTGATCGGCTTTCACTCAGGGTTCAGCCGTCGTCTCCTTCGGTTCATGCTCTTTGCCCATAATGCACATGAGGAGATCTTGTTGTATCAAGATATTCCTCATCTTCTTTGCCATAGCGTGAAATTGGTCTTCCCGTCGAACGGTTTGAGATCAATCTTCATGCTACCCATGATGGTCTTCTCTTCGGCAAACATCCAATCTGTTAGATCATAATTATGACCATGGGAGCTGAAATCAAAGACATCACCAATTTCGTGCGTAAATGAAGCTAGGGGAACATGCCCAACACGATGTGTATTTGGGAAGCTCTCGAATAGTTATATACACCACTTCACAGATTTTGACATTGTTAACATGTCAACATTCAGCATTTCTGGTCTCTGAAATGCTTGCAAAAGTGTTCCCCTAGATTGAACAATATGGTCGTTTAGGTGCAATATACTGGAACATTCTGTTCCTCACATCTCATTCGCAAACCAACAGAGACAACTAACGTACCTTTCAAAAAAAAACAAAAAATAGAGACAAATAACGCAAAAATCATCCCCTACACCCGAAGAGGTTGAGGACTGTCATGCCCCATGATAAGAGTATCAATACATATGCGGTTAGTACTAGTATGATCTTCTACACCCATATAGGGCGCTAAAGGGGCGTTACCTTGTGCACATGACTGATTATTGCTTCCAGATGCTCCTTGGCATCCGAATCGCTCAGGAATGGTAGCACACTAATGCATGTGAATAAAACACATGAAAAATACAGGCCACGACATATAGGTAGAAGAATGCATGTATACTAATGAAATAATCCAAGTGCACAAAAAACACATCAATATGAATGGCAATTGAAGCAAAGATCATATGCAACTCTATGCAATCAACGGACCATCAAATGCAACCAACTCCCATTCTTTACCGGAACCAAAATAACAGCAAAACTTATCACCGTACTTGGAACTCTTCCATATATAATTGTTTCGAAAGAGCATAGAATCCTCACAAACACCATGAACAATGAATGATGTGCAAGAACATCCGCAGCTACGCCGCTCAAAAGTCGTCACAAGCAAGAGACGAGATACGTCTGCATGTTCAAACCAAAACTACAATTTCATAAATCTATAGGCATCCTTTAATTTTAAAGATAAACCATTTTATACCTCTTTAACTTTTTCACTGGATATATGCTACCTTTTTCTATAACTTCGGAAGGTACCTCAGCAAGGGTGGCGTCAGTGGTGATACCAGTTGTTGGCGAGGAATACCTCAGACGAGGTCTCGATCCGCCGCCTTACGCTCGCGAAAGCGATCTAGGGTTTTTGAATCTCCGATGATCCGAAGAGAAGGATCGAACCCACCAAGAACGATGCAACAATCACCGAGAGAACAACAATCACAGAGAGAATAGGGCAAAGAAACAATCCACACGATACAAAGAAAATTGTTCACACAGTTCAAAAATCCCTACCTCTACAGGTGTCGGTCACCGCCCTTGGAGCAATGGAATTAGAACTTGAAGATTATAACCCCCCTTCTTCTTCCTTACTCCACCGGATCTCAAGGAGATCAATCTCCTCGCAAAATTCACGATCTTCTTCGTCTGTCAAACACAAGCGAGAAGCCCGAAGAAAGACCCCTAAAACGAGTCGTCAAACACAATGACAACCTCTTACAAAACCTAGGGTTAAAACCCTATTTATAACCCCCACAAACCGTGTGTCCACAAGTCCAACCCGCGCACGAATCGTGCCCGGCGTCCAGTGGGTGCCGCCAAGGGTGCCAATTCCTGTAGCCGAGAAAACACTGAAAATATGGCGCCCAAGGGGCCAAATAAAGGAGGTGGCGCCCGACAGTCACCGGGCGCCACACACCTGGCACCCAGGGCGCCGGTCATTCGACTGACACGCTCAAAGCTCGCTCCGAGCCTTCCTCTCGCGCTCCGTCTTCGTCGAAACTGAGCCAAACTACGACGAGAGAGAGAGAGACCTCGAGAGAGGAAGATGCGAGAACATAAGGGAGGATGATGTAGACGTCTATAGATTTTGATCGAGGGAGAGAAAGAACCCCGACTGAGAAAAGGTAAAAAAAACATGAATCACAAACATTTAATAAACCAACCTCTTCAAAATTGGTCTCAACAAATGAAGTGTGCAACGAACTGGTGTGGAATGCCACTAGAGGACTGTCAAATGGGAGTCAGATGATGGTAAACAATAGTGAGTGTGAGAATGTGTAAGAGAGAGAGAGAGAGAGGGAGGGGAGGGGGGAAGATGGGTACTAGGGTTTGGTGTCATCGACTGCTAGCTAACAAACGTTCGGACCAGGGGAGGACAGACAAATTACCTTGATAGCTATCGATTTGCGACTCAAAGAAGGGATTTTCGAAAACGGGGGAGTAGCAATTTCATGGTATGGGCGTGTGTGTGGGTAAGAGAGAGAGAGTCCAAGAGAACCCGATGGATAAAACGTAAAAAATAAATAAAAAATAAAAAAGATAACGTCCTTGGATTTCGGAGGAATTGTGCGTATAGGAATTCAAAAAAGAATCGATTTGACCCAAGTCATAGAACCAACCTCTTCAGAATCAGTCTCAACAAATGAAGTAGAATCAGTCTCAACAAATTAAGTATGCAACGAACTGGTGTGGAATGGCATTGGAGGACTGTCAAATGGGAGTCAGACGATGGTGAGTGCGAGAGAGAGAGAGGGGGGGGGGGATGGGTACCGGGGTGTTGGGAGTTTAGTCCCACATCAGCTAGTGGGCTGGGCAGTGTCATCTGTATATGTATAGTCACCAAGTTCGGGTTCGACAATAAGTCGACGACGGTAAAACTCGAGAAAGTTCGGCGAAAATCGAAAAGTTCGGAAAAAAAAACCGGATAAAAGTCGGGGGTAAAAATAGGTTCGGGTTTTATTCGGTGATGGTGAAATTTGAAAAATATCGATAAGTTCAGGACCTTCAAAAGTCAAGTTAGCATAGATTTAAACAACTAAGACATTTCTAACGCTACTTATATAAAAATATAGGTCAACAACAACAAATCAACTAAATTAATCATGCAACTATACAAATTCAAGTAGGCAATAAAGCAATAACCCAACAAAGTAACACGTTACACACGAGTTACTAAAATCATGATAAGTTGATAGCGGCATCCCAAAAAAACATATTACAAAACTTAAGATGTCTATTGCCCGGCTAATAGTCACTAATCAAAACAAGTTTTTTTTAACTTTAAAAAAAATAATAGTCACTAATTAAAATAGAATAAAAAATAGAAACTAAGCATCCATCGTCGAGCACACCCATTGTCAAACTTGCATCATCCTCTATTGCTTCATTCTATTCATTCTCCATGAATTCAATGTCATCGGATTCATCATCGGAAGAAAGTTGAATTTCAGTGTCATTGGACTCATCATTGATGCAGTAACAAAGTTCGGCAAAAAATACGTTTTTTAACATTTTTTACAATAAAAATGCCAAAAAAACGATGAATTTGGTAACCTATAAAAATCGGAAGAAAAAAAAAAACAGGTAACAAATTAGTTGGTCATTAAGTCGCGTTTTAAACATGAAAAAAACGCCGAAATTTATGACTGTTTATATACCCTCTGTGGACCTCACCTTACGACCCGGGTTTTGGGGTGTGAGGGTATTTAATATGGTATCAGAGCAAGTTTGACCAATGCCTGCTAAAATAAGTGGGAGCCTACCCATGTGAAAGTACCAGATGAAACCGACCTGCACGTGAGGGGGAGTGTTGGAGCTTAGTCCCACATCAGTTAGCGGCCTGGGCGGTGTTGTTTTTATATACCCTTTGTGGACCTCCACTTATGACCCGAGTTTTGGGGTGTAAGGGTATCTAACACAGGGTTTGGTGTCGGCGACTGCTAGCTAACAAACGCACGGGCCATGAGCAGACAGACAAATAACCTTTGGCAGATATTGATTTGCGACTCAAAGAAAGGATTTTAAAAACGGGGGAGCAGCAACTTCATGGTGTGTGTGTAGGTGGGTATGTGTGTGCTGTGTTATCAGAACCGGACCGGCCGGTCGTACCGATGAACCGGTCCGATCAGCTTCTGGATCGGAAATACATATGACCCGGTGAAAACCGAGTAAACCGCCCGGTTTTCTAAAGAACCGTCGCCTGGTTGGTTTAGTTAAACCAGATGGTTTAATATCCCAATATAACATGCCTTCTTCGCTGGCCGTTACGTTTGCCTATGATCGACGACTCGAAAACCGTAATCTCAAAGCAGTGATGCCTGACGACCCAAGTCCTTGATGCCTGACGACCCAAGTCCCCAACACTAGCCGCTCGTCACTCACCCCGGCCTTGTCGCCCGACGACCCAAGTTCCCGATGCCTGTCGCTCATCGTTCGTCCCCCCCTATCGTCCGATGGCCCAAGTACCCAATGCCTAGCGCTCGACCCTTGCTACCCGCCGCCCATAACCATCCGCCCCCTCCTTCTATCCTCCAAATCTTTTGGTTATTGAAATCTAGTGGAAAAGGAGTTCGAGATATACCACATTGTAGTATAGTACAACACTATAGAATATAGATTCGAACATGTATTTCATATTTTTTTTAACTATAGATATTTTTGTAATAAAATAATATTATTAATACTGATTTATTCATTTAAATATATCATCGGTTCAATCGGTTGACCCGAATGTTGAACCAGAGGCCTGCGACCCGGGCTCTAGACCAGGTCAACATTCGGTCCAGATCTGATAACATTGTTAGGGGTGTAAACCTAGCCCATCGGCGTAAACCCGGCCTGACCCAAACATACCATTGGCTTGGCTCGGGCCGCCACCTTAAGCTTGTAGCCCGATACGAAAGGAAGCTAGAAAGCCCAGCCTAAACCAAATACTTTATATATATATATATGGGAATGCTTAGGTGCGGTCTGCGGTTCGTGCGGTCCGCGGTCCACAGCTGTCCGATGCACCACTCCGTGCATCGGATGCATGCGGCCGGTGCATCGAACGGCTGCAGACCGCGAACCGCAGACCGCACCTAAGCATTCCCCTATATATATATATATATATATATATATATATATATATATATATATATATATATATATATATATATATATATATATACGTGTTAGGTTGTGGCGTGCGGTGCGTGCGGTGCGTGCGGCGTCGCAGCGCAGCCGTCTGATGCACCGTTGCGGTGTGTGCGATGCACACAGCGGTGCATCAGACGGCTGCGGTGCGACACCGCACGCACCGCATGCCGCATTTTATCATTTCTCTCTCTCTCTCTCTCTCTCTCTCTCTCTCTCTCTATATATATATATATATATATATATATATATATATATATATATATATATATATAGCGCTATTAGGGTGCGGCTTGCGGTGTGTGTGGTCTCGCACTGCGTGCATCCGATGCGGTGCATCGGACGGCTGTGGTGCGAGACCACACGCACCGCAGACCGTATTTTAACATTATATATATATATATATATATATATATATATATATATATATATATATATATATATATATATATATATATAGGAATGTTACAGTGAGCTGTGAGCTACGGGTGGAGAAAATGAGCTGCCCTCATTTTGATCCTCCTAGGAGTTTTGGAATTTGATGAAATTTGGTGAGGGTGTTATCTAGGGTAAGATGATCATCCTCACCAATTTTCATCAAATTCCAAAACTTCTAGGGTCATCAACGTAATATAGTTGACAACGAAGCTGGAAGAAACATAAGATAAGATGTAAAGGAACCGCCAGAGACAATCTGATAGAATCATAGCCCATACGAAACTAATATAAACATCGTCCAATAAACGTGTACAATACCAGCGCATACACCATGCAAGAACCTTAATTATAACAACTTAATATATCCCAGTCAAGGGATGCAATAATATACCTAAAACATAGAAGGGAAGAAAATCCTTACAACATGGTATGAAATGATTCCATGATGTGGCAAGTAGTTTTGACTTCAAACATGATGATCAGGTCCATATAGGTCGCGTCTGTTACATGCCACGCGGAGCTTTTAAAAATCCCAAGCAACATTCAGTCCTCTCTTCGAGGAAGCAACACGGAGTTCGGGTTCCTGGGGGAAAAAAAACACATCATACTTGTACTGCTTCGAGATGCCGTAATCCACGAGGAGCCTTCCGTCGTCGTCCAGGAACCAGTCTACATCCAAGTCACTGTACTTGAGTTGTTGCTCCCCTCTGGGAATGCCAGTCACATCCTCGAGCCTCTCCTTCAGCATACCAACGGTGTCGTAGCACCTCACGTCAACATTAGTGCTTAGCTCGCACTCAGGTGCAACGATACATAGATGGAAGGATGCGCTCTCAAACAGCAGCATAGAACCCATGTGCCTGACCCCGATCTCAGAGAGGGTGGTGGAATCATCCTTAAGCTGATGCGTATTGAAAACGAGCACAAACAGCCCCTCTGTGATATAACTTTTACCCAGTTGGAAGCACTCGTCAATGACTCCTTTCCTCACGGCGCCGATCGTGTCTGTACTTTTAGCCGTGAGTGGGAATCGCAATGGCGTGTTTGGGATCTCAACAGTAATTTGCAGCTGTTGACATGTCAGAAGTGAAGATTAGATAATACACCATGGAAAGAACAATTTTTGGAAATAAATGTTTCCCTGCCATAGAGAAAGGGAAGAAGGCACAAGAAGAGAAGAAGGGTTGGTTTTCAATTTCAGCAGAAAACTTTAAAAGAAAAAAATGAATGAAATCTCTCCAAAGGGTGCACAAGAGAATTGAGGAATTCCCCTGAAGGTACTCATGCAGCACATTTCAAAGGAATTCATCATATCCAAAACTGGAAGTCCGGATATGTTGGAATACATCACCCACATAGATATGACCTATGAGATCTTTAAAATGTTCGATACTCAAAGAAAGTAATTTATCACAATTCATTGAAGTCGACTGACTCACCATAGGGCCAAAAGGATAATACTGGTCAAGAAGGACTGGAGGAAGAAGATCACGGATCTCCCACAAGAAGTAAGGTAGTTCTGATTTATTCTTGTAGTGAACCCCAGAGGGGCTTTTCCCACTGCTTACACTCATATGCTTCGTTTCGGGGGTTTTCCCAGGAGTTACCTCCATATGCTCCATTACTGTGGTTTTCTCATTGGTTACACGCAAACGCTTCGTTTCAGGGGCTTTCCCACGGGTTATGCCCATATGCTTCGTCTCGGGGGTTTCCCCAATGGTTACGCCTGTATTTTTCATTATGAGGGGTTTCCCAGGGTGGCAATCCACAACGCACCACTTACTCCCAGGGATCGGTAAAGTGACCTGCAATTGTGAGCATAGCAGATGTGAGGATAGGATAGTACACTAGAACTCTTTATGAAATGGAATTGTTAATATCACAAATCAGTGAAGGAAACTAACATCTGTGCTCGACTCCTTCAAGGATCTCCGTGGTTTTTTTTTGCCAGGGGAAGCAAGAAGAAGGAAGTGGAATGTCTGTTTGGGACGATCCCAGAAGCGGTCCTTATCATAGTCGTTACGAGCAATCGACTCGTCATATTTGACCGGCTCCACGATGCCATAATACTCCAGGCGCCTGTCCTCGTCGTCGAGATACCAGCCCTTGTAAACCAGGCGCTGCAGCTTTTTTGGAATGCCAGTCACAGTCTGAAGCTGCTCCATCAGCATGCCGACAGTGTCGAAGCACTTCACATCAACACACGGCAGTCCATGCACATTAATTGGAAATGATAAGTCCTCGAAGACCTGGATAGAATCCATGTGCTTGATGCCACACTCGACTAGGGTAGCTGATTCAACCACGAGACGCTTTCGGCCAAAAAAGATGGCGAAACGCCCCTCCTGGACGTACCTCTGGCCTGCGATGGCACCGCATCGGTTGAACATACCGGCGATGCCGGTCCTCATGGCACCGATCGTGTCGGTGGGCTCGCACAAAAGAGGGGACTGCCACGGCATGTTAGGGAACTCGATAGCAATCTGCAACTGCTAGTGATTGCGAGAAGAAAAAATAAGGAAAATAAGAAGATATAACAAAAAAACTTATTAGAAGAGTGGTAGGTAGCATCATGAAAATCACTGACTGAACAAACCTTTGAAGCAGCAGCAGCATCCAGCACAGAGTAGGGGAGGGCAACATAATCATCGTCCTCATACCCAGGTTCATTATCCGGATTGCGATAAATCCTGTGCTGGGGCCAACCGTAATAGTCGTCATCGGAGGCGGTCTTGTAGATACCAAAGGAGAGGAGGGTTCGATCCTCGGGGGCGGACAGCAACACCCGTGGGAAATCCTCTTCCCTCACCGGCTCACCCGCGGCCTCCAGGATCCTTTGCTGCAGGGCACCGATGGTTTCGTAGCAGCCGCTCACCTCGATTATGTGGCCGCCTCGGCTCCAAGTTGTGACCTCGATCGGAAAGGGGCCTTTGAAACCGAGACGCAGCCGGGCCCCGTCCCGGAGGCCGCAATCCGCGAGGGTGGTGGAGGGGGGGCCATCGAGGGGGAGTTCCCTCACGCCATCGAGGATCCCATTCCTCAACTCGACCAGATCCCTCCCGTCGACAACAAGCACGCGATGCTCCATTGCTTTGGGGTCGATGGGGAGGGCGACCTGGATCGAGGCCTTGAGGGCCCCGATCGTGTCCGTAGGCTTAACATCGATCGACAGCGGATCGCGTGAGGGGTAACTCCAAACTTCGATCGCCATCGTCGAGACGAAATCGGGCAGAGCAGAGCCGAGCAGAGCAGCGGAGGAGAAACAAATTAGGGATTTCTCGCCGTCAATTTCATATAGAATTAAGACCGGCAATTTCGGACCCGACACGGCAGACCTAACACGAAGTTAGCGGGTATGGGTCAAGGCTAAACGGGTTAGGGTCGTAAACAGGTCGACACGATAGACCCGTCTAATTAACAGGTCTGGTCCGGGTTTAGGGTCTGGACACGGTAGACCCAGAAAGACCCGTTTAAAATTCAACGGGTCGTGTCAATTCGGGTTGGGTCGAGTCTACCCACAATTCGATACTGTAATATATAGTATCAGCGGGTCTATCGGGTTAGGCCGGGTCGAGTCGGATCGGGTCGGATCGGGTCGACTAAATAAACCCATGTGGTAAGCGGGTCTTATAGGGTCTACCTGCTCATAAACATGTCGGGTACGGGTTTAGGATCTAGGCACGATTAGTTAAACGGGTCGGATCCGGGTCTAGGGGTTTTGGACACGACCCGAAACTAGACACGGCACGAACCCGACCAATTGCCACCCCTATATAAAATAGAAATCTAAGTCCCGATTTAAATAAAAACTTTCTAATATATAGTTAATTATTTTTTTTGTCTGTATTTATCCAGAGATTTCATCTTTGGCCTCAACATGTATCAAGCCAGTGTTGGAAATAAATCCATGGTAGAGGCCCGCAGCGGAAGCAAAGTGAAGGTCTGAGGACCGGGAGCGGTGTGCGTTACATATCAAAATTTTCATCGAAACAATCTACATATGCGTGTATGAATCTAGCATGGCAACTACGCGAACCCCTAACGACGATCTAACGCGAAAGAACAATCTAGCATGTATTCATGTTCTAATTATGTTAGATCTACTTGTTAGAGATCATACCTGCATGCGGATTCTTTCACCGCGACAAATTTCTTCTTTGTCGATGGAGACGGGCTCGGATCTGCTCGACATAGCTTTGATGCGACGGCCGTAACTTTTTGCTCCGAACTCCGATTGGGGCTGAAATTTGGACTGCATGTAGCCAACTTCGAAACGCAACTTTTGCAACAAGTTTCACCTCGTTTGGACTTCTGTAGCTCCCAGAATCGCAGAAACAACGTTGATTTTCTGTGCAGATTCTGGACAGCAAAAGGTTGCGGGAGATGCCTTCTAGTTCACCCGATCTCACACGATGCACGGCACCTCGTCGATAGATCTCTGAGTGCCTCCATACGACGAGCCTTCTTCTTCTACGAAACACCACGCGAGGAAGACGAGTCACTATCTAATGGCGCAAGCGAGGGAAAGAGAGACGAGATAGGAGAGGAGAAGAGAGGAGAGGGGCGGCTAGGGTTTCCCCATGCTTGCATGGCCGGCCCTAGGGCTTGCCCATGCATTAGGCCGGCCCCCCCTCTCCCCATTGCTCTATATATAGGGCCGGCCTTATCCGTATGGATAGGGCTAGTGCGGATAGGATTGACTGATTCAAACCTCTCCCTATATATCTCTTCTTTTATCTCTATCTTTTCCTTGTTTTTGAAAACGGTCAAAACCAGCCCTTTTTCTGCGCCTCATGACCGGCTCTTTCATAGGAGGCAACAACCTCCTGAAACCAATAGGGTCGGCCTTGACCAGTCTCTCAACACTTAGGGCCGACCCCCCCTAGTACATAGTGACGCATGGTATGACCAAAACGCCCTTATATCACTAGTTGGTCGTTCCTCGTGTACGAGACTTTGCAAGGCACACATAAGTGAAGTGCACCAGTGATTTCACTATTCTCTGAGATTCCCGTAGGGTGCCCCTAGTGAAGTCAACTAGTCAACTCGCAACATGTCCCGGTGCATCGCACCCATGTGGCAAAGTCCACTTATGATAAGGAATTGTTACATGCGTCTCTGCACTAACCTAGGGTTTCTCCTTAGTGCACACACGTAGCTACGCATCTACCGTGCACTAGTGCGAAGCACTCACGGAGCGTAGGCTTGGACTTCTCGCTTCCTCTAACTGCGTTCTATGTTTCGATGAGATGGTATAAGAACTGTACATAATGTCGATACGGTGGAACCTTCAGGGACCAGGGTTCATGGCTTCCAACTTAGACTCGATCGACACACTACCCGAGTGTACCATCGATCCTCTGAGTCCGAGTTAACCTGCGTAGCCACCCAGAGTGCGACGCAGGCTGCACTCCAATTCCCCCGGACTTACTATGTTCTCCCTCATACCCCTGCTCTCCGCTTAGTATGGTAAACTCGTTGTCCCTCCACTGGTGCCATGATGCAACTCGAGCGGTGGAGAATACCGTTAGACTCGAGTGCTCATATGACTCGGTTCCTTCCAGGTTGACCACATACATCGTATCTCCGATTACTCTTTCGAGCAACCGGATCCGTCACCAGTCCAACTGATAACCACCTGGCCAGGGTTTAATACGATGTAGGTCAGACCAAGGAACGCACCTTCCATTAGGGGTGTGGATAACCTGCAGTAGTGACATGCTGATGCAACGCCAGCCAGGTAACCCAGTACACCGTGGTTTTGGATCACTGCATCCGGATCCTCACACATTGGTGCGCCAAAGCACCACACAACTAGTTAGTCCACCAGACATGGTTCCTCAGGGTTTAGGACCGTTTTACCCTAAGCAGAAACACGGTTTAGTGCACCGGTATCTGCTCACCGATCTGTGCATCGTGTTGGTTCCGTTCGACCACAGACACTGTGCCTGATAATGACCGTGGTGGAGACACCCACGCTCTGTCATCCCAACAGCTTATCCTGATAGGGCGACCAACCCTAATCAGAGCTGCGAACTCATTAGGTTACATAGGACCAGTCCCTTGAGTCTTCCACTCAAGTGGATTACCATGTAGCTATGGCTCTCTATTATGTAATCAGAACACGTATTAAGGTACGTACCAATATGCAATCCTATACTATCAACCATACATAGCTAAACTATAGGTTTTTACGAGCTGTAGACCTTACCAATTCTAACAATCTCCCACTAGGTCTACCGAGGAATAACGGTGTTGAGCTTTGTAGCTTCTACATGCTGCCCAAAAGCCTTTGCAGGAATTCCCTAAAGGAATTGGCAACATTATCTGTAGATTCTACCTCAGTACCGCTACTTGCATTTTCTCCTATAACTGTCAGATTAAGTGGAGTTTGTACTTGATGGGTTTCCCCTCACGGCGGTGCCTAGTTTCCTTGGACCTTGCTTACCGCTCTTCTGTTGTAACAACAGATAACTGAGCCTCTGGTACGCGTCCCAAGTTCTCTAAGAACTTCCTAAGCCTTACCACCTGTTATACTACCTCGCACGCAACAACGTGCTAAGTCTCTGTGGTAGAGTCTGTGATGCACTCTTGCTTCACACTCTACCAACTACCGCTTCTAATCCCAAGATAAAAATAATCCCTAAAATCGATTCTCTGGAACGCACATTTGACACCAAAGTCAGACCTTGTGCGTCCAATCGATATCAGGACCTGTGAAGTACAAGCTAACTCACAATCCTTACTTAATGAGGATTTCTGAGTATACCCTTCACATCGGTCCAGAGAGCTGGACCCGGTTTCGACTGAAACCGACCCATTATTCCTACTGCACAATAGATATCTAGCCTCGTAAACCAAATCTGGCTAGAATCTTATCTTCATGCGTAGCCTGTGACAGCAAAAGAATCTTGCTCTGGTTATCTCGAGTTACCTTGATTCCCAGAGCATAACTCGCCTCACTAGGGTCTTTCACATCGAATTGTGATGACTACAAACCTTTACCGTAAACAATATTCTTACGTCATTTTTAATCAGTAGAATATCGTTAACTTAAAGTACTAAATACACCCTTGTAGCTATTTCACCTTTCTTGTACCAACTTGGTTTATCCTCATTCTGATCAAATCCGTTTGAGCGGATTCCCTTGATCAAAATAGACATTCCATCCTGGATGCTTGCATCAGTCCATAAATGGACCGTTGCAACTTGCATTCCATATCTTCCTGACCTACTGACACGAACCCTCGGGCTACATTATCCATATGTCCTTCCTAAATTCCCGTTAGGGAATAACTGTCTTGACATCCATCAACCAGATCTCCCAACTATAATGGACTGCGATTGATTTAGAGGATCCGTTATAGACTTAGGCATAGCTACCAGTGAGATGGTTTTGACATACTCAATCCCTTCTCCTTTGGTAACTAATCTAGCTACTTAAGTCTTAACCGGGTGCTCTTCTTATACACCTTCTACACCCTGAAGGGTGATAGTGCTATAAGTGTCAAGACTGTTCCAAGGGACATTGATGCAAATTTGCCTCCATGGTCTTTTGTCAGTCCGAGCTGTCGGAAGCTCCCACTACTTCTTCGTAGCTCTAGGGATCATCCTCCTGAAACTCTGGATTAACTATCGAAGTTTCTCCATAGTATCTTTTAGGAGCTCTGATGGTCCCACAACGACGAGGTGGTGGTGGTACAAAGGAAGCTCCCACTACTTCTTCGTAGCTCTAGGGATCATCCTCCTGAAACTCTGGATTAATTTTCGAAGTTTCTCCATAGTATCTTTTAGGAGCTCTGATGGTCCCACAACGACAAGTTGGTGGTGGTACAAAAGTGAATTGTTTCTACAGTGTCTGGTATACTAGTTTCTTGTATCATCTACTCCTACTACGTTTCTCAGATGCTTACTCTCTACCAGTACCCAGTAGTTCACCCAGATTTACCTTACTGATAAACTTATGGTCTATAATATAATCTTGGTCTAGGTAGATGGTGTTCGTAGAAACGATTACCTTCCAAACCTCAAGATCATAGAATAGTCCACCTTATGCCTCCTAAGGGTAACCTACAAACAGATATACCTGGAACTACATCTCCATCTCATCCCTCTTATCCTTTTGCACAAGTGCAGGACAACCCTATATCTCGAGACATTATAGTGTCAGCTTTCGCTTAGACTATAGCTCTCTATAGGTCTGAGGCACTGATCTAGAAGAGAGATGGTTTCAGATATAAGCTACTGTTTTAAGGTACAACCCCACCAAAGGTGGGTAGTACACTTGGCGATATTCATCATACTACGGACCATGTCAAATAGAGTCCGATTCCTTCTCTCAGAGACTTCATTCTGACGTTTCATCCTTAGAGCATTTAACTGGGAGATAATCCCATACTCCCTCAGGATCCTATGGAACTCGTCCGATAGTGACTTATTCCTTCGATTAAATCGAAGAGACTCCTATCGTCTGGACGCTCTTGGAACCATAGACGTCAAAATTAACTAACTCCAATACCTTCGTGGCCCTTTTAGTTATTCTGCCTTCCAGATTATACTCATAGGTTAGAATGATCTCCGATGAATCTGTGAACAGAAACTCGGCCTTCTTTTATCTCTGAATTTATCTAAGACAGAATATTTAAATCAGAGGGTTCACAAATGGGATAGCTTCTCCAAAGGATTTAGATGAATTTCAATTAGACGCCGCAGCTGTTATGAAATTTATTTCTGAATTAGGATTAAATACAAAGAGATTATTCTGATCTATTCATCTAGTAATGAAGCTATCTATTCAGTTTAAGATATACACCTATGGTGCTGTCTAAAACTAAAAACTTCATTTACTAAGGAGGAAACAGAACTATATCTCTAAAAAAAAACAAAATCCGTGTTTCGGAAAAACTAAGACAATCATATCTAACAGCTTCCGCAGTGGCTTATGGCATCAGTATCTATGTTAGGATTCATTCACTATAAAGTAGCTTTTTGCTTTCCTTGAATCTCTGTAGACCCGAAGTCTATATTCCAAGAAGCATAAGAACTGCTACTAGATAGCGACTCAACTCCTAACATCCTGAGGCCATACTCAATCTTCAAATACCCCCTACACTCGCCAAAGCAAAAACACTTCCGTCCTTAGCGTTACTAGACTTAGGAGTCCACACCAGTTTCTGCACTAGAATAGTTTTCGATCTCTTATAAGTTACTCCCTTAGGTTCTTCTAAAGAAGACCTAGGTTAAGCACTAAAGACATTACCTTTAATCTTGATCCCATCCTTTGTCTCTTGAAAATCTCCTTAGAAGTTCTGCGTTTATCATCTCTAACTTGTTAAAGCTAAAGTCTCTGACAACGCCTTCGAAGGTTCCAGACAAGGATGCAAGATATACGTCTTCCACCACCTCGTCATCTGGCACCATGTCTTTGGAATCTAGTTCGATCTGGAACTCAAAGATGTGTTCCCGAACAAGCATACCCACTGACATCTCGGTACCGACAAGTATCTTGGTGGATAAGCGATGAGTCTACCGACTTCGCCTTTCAAACATCTTATGTAAGTAAAACATTATTTGAGAAGACCCGGCATATCTCTGACTCGCATCTAAAGAGTTGTCCGCAAGTCTGCTATAACATAGCACTTGCACATCTCCTTAGACTCTCGCTAGTCATCATATGCCCTAGTTAGTGCCCTAGTGATATCTGGACCCGTTAGGTCTAGTAGAGGGATATTTAGATTGCAAGCCAATGTACGTTTACTACTCTAAGCATAAGCTAAAGATAGTGCTTCCGCTCTACGTAGTTAGAGACCCGATAATTGGTTCTCTTATGGGATAGCGGATAGGGGAACTATATGGTTGAATGAAAAAGAATGCATGAAAAACTTATTTTATGGATTTTTAAAACAAGCTAATTATATCCAAATATCAGTGCTACCCTCACAGCGAAGACACCTCTATGGATTAATTTAACCATGTATGTAAGATCTCGGAATAGGCTGCACCTGTCCGAGGGGGCAGTATGCAGGTCTTCCGCTTACACGGGTCTTTCCCTTGACCCTATCCAAATCTGCCAACTAAGGGCTTTGATGAACCATGGTTATCTTTTGGCCAGTACCACGTGATCACCATTGTCTTTGCAATGAATACCTCACGTATACTTCGGATGCTTAACCACGAACCTAGGCAATTACGGAACAGAAGTTCTGACGGCCCCCACGAGGGTGAGTAAAGCCTGAACCCTTGGCGTCATAACCGCCATATCCCAAGGGAGATCACTAAGTAGCTTGGCATGGAAAAACACAGCTCTCACCCGAGGGGGTTGTTGAGTTATGCCCTCCCACCCGAGCACGAAGTGATTGGCCGTGGAGGCCAGAGGATCTCTAAAAGTCCTCTCTTACATCCCTTATTAAATTTGAGGGTTATTTTATGCAAGTATGAGTGTACACTACGGTCACGACAACCTATACACTAGACCCTGGTCATACCGTGCTCCCACTAGCGTTTCAAGCCTTTCGCAAAGCATTAATGGATCTCGGAATATCATAGTCCCTGCCTCAAGTGAATTTCTCCACTCAATGGTCACATTACATATCCCAAGAACATCGATGTTTTGCAAACCTAGCTATCACACTAATGCTCTGGAGCCTAGCCTAAGGTCAGACTGACAGGACAAGTCTTCCACTACCATGGCGCCTCGCTTATAAATTTGACGAATGATGTCATAGTAGAATTCCAACTCATTCTAGGTTTCGATGCTGGCCAAATAGGCACACCCAACTAATCGGGTGTTGACCTAATGGTGGCATAACCAAATGTAAGGAATTCTTGCTATCATCAAGGGTCAATTAAATAATAGACGTCACTAGTGGAATCCTATCCTAATAAGATTTCTAGGACTCGAGAGGAAAGGGCATCCCTCTAACACAGATAATCAAATTATCGCATCGGGGTTCTCTACAGAAATATAAAGAACAGTAGAAAGAAACAACCACACAACTGAATCAAGTTCAGGGTCCGACCCCTGAACCTGACTGGCACAGCATAGGCTCTCTGTCTCCTTCGCAAGGCTCCTCGATCCGGTGCAAGCCTCTGTATACGATCTCCTGACGCTTTCTGCCCTTTACCGTCATCGTGTATGCTTCGCCGGATCGCCATCATCCTCCAAGGTTTCGCTCGTCCTTCCGGTGGTGGATCTCCACGGTAGGCCCTCCTTTTCAATCTGTAACCGAAAAAGCTCTAGTACGCTTCGAGCAAGTGCTCGCTCGTACACAATTTTTTATAACAAAAAGGAAAACAAACCTAGCAAAAAACCTGGGAATCAAAGGTGGTCAACTTCCACCACTTGCCCGACTATGGCTTTAAAACCTATCCACACACAGAAGAAAAACATCCAGACAATATTTGCTAACACGGAGTCCGACCTCCGGTAGCAAGCATTCACATATCCAGATTAATTTTAGAAGCGGCGCCCTGCAAGAACGATTCATAGAACACACAAAATATACTATGCATGATCTACTCGTAGAACCCCGATGGCGGCACATACTATTCATGCGCGCACATGACGGTTTCATGAAAAACATGAAACGCACACCACTAGCGTCCTCTGATACCAATTGTTGGAAATAAATCCATGGTAGAGGCCCGCAGCGGAAGCAAAGTGAATGTCCTAGGACCGGGAGCGGTGTGCGTTACATATCAAAATTTTCATCGAAACGATCTATATATGCGTGTATGAATCTAGCATGGCAACTACGCGAACCCCTAACGACAATCTAACGCGAAAGAACAATCTAACATGTATTCATGTTCTAATTATGTTAGATCTACTTGTTAGAGATCATACCTGCGTGCAGATTCTTTCACCGCGACAAATTTCTTCTTTGTCGATGGAGACGGGCTCGGATCTGCTCGATATAGCTTCGGTGCAACGGTCGTAATCCCAACAGCTTATCCTGATAGGGCGACCAACCCTAATCAGAGCTGCGAACTCATTTAGGTTACATAGGACCAGTCCCTTGAGTCTCCCACTCAAGTGGATTACCATGTAGCCATGGCTCTCTGTTTTGTAATCAGAACACGTACAAAGGTACGTACCAATATGCAATCATATACTATCAACCATACATAGCTAAACTATAGGTTTTTATGAGCTGTAGACCTCACCAATTCTAACAGCCAGCTCTGCCTAAACCTAATCTATAGGCCATGGGATAAATCCAAGACTCGTTGCAATGGGGATCTCAAACCAAACGGGCTGTAGTTTCAGCTACAGTATTTAAAATTACTTGTAGTTGTAATTACAATTACAAGTGTAATTACAAACACCCCTAACCAAACGGATCCTTTCTGTAAAGATGTCCAATTATACTCAAATTTCCATTAACCCTTGGTTTCTTAAGGAGTAAGATTTTAAGTTTGTGTGGAGCATCATTAATCTTTTTTCCTTTTTTTTTTTGTAATTGTTTTAGCGATCCGTTCGCAATTAGCTTTGCCATTGTAGAATATTATGCAGATGTGAATCACAAAATTGAAAGCTTATAGGCTATTTCAAGTTTTTTTACAATAAATGATCCAATGCAACCACTGGCTTGAAAATTATTAGGGTGGGGTGTTGATTCGTACAAAAGACATCTTGATTAAACAAGAGTTTTGGGATTTGCATAAAACAAGGGTTGAAGCCCCCTAACCCAACATTCGTTTCGGTAACACACCATTTGTTTCGGTTCGGTAACACACCATTTGTTTCAAGCCAATGCAACCATTTGTTAGGGGGTTGAAGCCCCCTAACACACCATTTGTTTCAAGCCAATGCAACCACTGGCTTGAAAATTATTAGGGTGGGGTGTTGATTCGTACAAAAGACATCTTGATTAAACAAGAGTTTTGGGATTTGCATAAAACAAGGGTTGAAGCCCCCTAACCCAACAAGAGTTCCGGGCTCCGCGACCCCTAGTGCGAGCCCGGAGGACTGCTCTCCGATCGGGATCCCCTGCTCTCCAGTCTCAGGCCCACCAGTGTCTTTCTACTTCCTCCCATGGTACACCGTTTTACACTCATTGTCAGACACCGGGTCACTTCGTGGACACTTGCTTCTCACTTCATCCAGAGAAGCGTCCTATCTACAGAGATCGAGGTCGAGGACGAGCTCGAGGTCGTGGTCGCCCTGTTCCTACTGCTGCTACTGTCTCTTCCGTCTCAGCTGGCGAGCTACAGTCTATTCGTGAGGAACTAGCTCAGCTTAGACTCTCTCAGCAGTTTGTCGCTACTCCTGGATCTTCCAGTGCCTCAGCCTTCTGTCTCTCCTGGTAGTCCCATTGTTTGGATACTGGATTCGGGCGCCTCACACCACATGACTCCGGACACCTCCCTGCTCACTGCTTGTCAGCCTGCGACGCACCTACCACCGATCCACACTGCAGATGGTTCTCGCTTAGCCATTTCACAGTCTGGATCCATTACTTCAGCCTCCGCCCCTGCTTGTCATCTCTCCTTATCCTCTGTGCTTCATGCTCCCACTCCACATGCACCTGATTTCTGTTAGTGCTTTGTGTGACTCTGGCTGCTCTGTGACATTTACCCCTTCCTCTTGTTCTGTGCAGGATCTGCATACTGGCCGACCGATTGGAGCAGGTCGTAAAGCAGGCGGACTCTACTAGATGGAGTTTCTTCACTCTTTGGATCCGTCATCATCTAAGTTTTATGGCGTTGTCTCTCCTAATGCCGACCTGTGGCATAGGAGACTAGGTCATGTGTCGGAACCGCGACTTAAGAGATTACTCCATTTTGGAGCTCTAGGTCGTGGTCCTTTTTCATCTTTATCTACTTGTACTAGCTGCAAGCTCGCAAAAGCTGTTGCCCTTCCCTTTTCATCCAGTACTTCTCAGAGCTCTGCTCCTTTTGATCTTATTCATTATGATATCTGGGGCCCCTCTCCTCTCCCCTCTATGACTGGATATTTATACTATGTCTCGTTTGTGGATGATTACAGTCGCTACACGTGGGTCTACCTTCTTCGCCGTCGATCGGATATCCTCCAAGTCTATAAGGACTTTACCTCAATGATTCACACGCAGTTTAGTAGGTGCATCAAGATCTTTCGATCTGATTGTGCCCTTGAGTATCTATCAACCGCTATGTGCAACCTTATTCAGTCCCATTGGACTATTTTCCAGCACTCGTGTCCTCACATCCATGAGCAGAATGGTGTTGCTGAGCGCAAGTATCGCCATATTCTTGCGACTACTCATGCTCTCCTTCTTTCTGGTTCTGTTCCTCGGCGCTTCTGGGATGAGGCTCTCCTCACCTCAGTCCAGCTCATTAACATCACTCCTTCGTCGGTTCCTCCGGACGACTTATCTCCTCATGAGCGTCTCCTCTCTACCACTCCTAACTACAGTCATCTTCGCACTTTTAGGTGCACCTGTTTTGTTCTTCTTCCTCTCCATGAGCGCACAAAGCTGTCTGCTCAGGCAGCTAAGTGCATCCTTCTTGGGATCAGCACTGAGCACAAGGGATACCGCTGCTATGACCCTGTTACTCGTCGCTTGCGTATCTCTCGACACGTCTCATTTGTCGAGGATATGCCCTACTACTCTCCTGAAGCTCAGGATCTCACATTTCTCGAGGTTTCTTCTCCTCTATCATCGACACATATGCCTTCCTCGTCGCCTTCTCTGATTCCCCTGGCTCCGTCGGCTCCTTCCCCACCACCTGCTCCCTCGGCACCACTGGCTCCTTTGCCAGTTGTTTCCCCAGCGTCTCCAGGGGACTCCTCCGAGGCTTCCTCCTCTATGCACGTGCCTCTCTCTCCTCCCCGGGTTGTCTCTCCATTTCCTCAGGTCTACTCTCGCCGTCCTACCTCTGTGTCTCCGTGTCCTTCATTCTCAGTGGATATCGGCTCCCCTGCTATTGAGGTTACTCCTACTAGTTTTTCGCCTCCTGCGCCTGCTCCGTCATTGTCAGTCGTGGATCCAGGCCTACCTCACTACCCTCAACGCCAGCATCACCCACCTGACCGTTTTAGCCACGACACTGGGCTCCTGATCGTTTTGGTTTTGCCTCTGTCTGCAGTTGCTCGTCTCAGTTTACTACATTTCTTACTGCTGTGCACGCAGATCAGGAGCCCCGGTCCTACTCTGAGGCAGTTCAGTTTCCTCAGTGGCGTCAGGCTATGGATGAGGAGTTTCAGACCTTTCAGCAGACTCAGACCTGGGATGTTGTCCCTCTGTCATCTGGCGTTGAGCCTGTCAGCTGCAAGTAGATTTATAAGGTCAAGCACCGCCCTGAGGGTTCCATTGAGCGCCACAAGGATCGGGTGGTGGCTCGTGGCTTTACTCAAAAGTATGGCATTGATTACGAGGAGACCTTTGCTCCGGTGGCTCAGATGACCACCGTTCGCACTCTTCTGGCGGCTGCAGCTGTTCATCGATGGGCCCTTCTTCAGATGGATGTGAAAAATGCCTTTCTTCACGGTGACCTGTCTGAGACTGTCTACATGGATCCTCCTCCTGGTCTCAGTGTTCCTTCTCAGCACGTTTGTCATCTTCGTTGGGCCATTTATGGGCTCAAGCAAGCTCCTCGTGCTTGGTTTGAGCTATTCCGCCGTGCTGTTAGAAAACTTGGTTACTCAGAGAGCAGTCAGGACCACTCTCTGTTTGTCAGGTCGTCCCCGCAGGGCCGGGCGATTCTACTGTTATACGTGGACGACATGAACATCACTGGAGATTACTCTGCTGTGATTGCTAGTCTTCAGCAGCACTTGCGAAACCAATTTCAGATGAAGGATTTGGGTACGCTTCGCTACTTTCTTGGTCTTGAGGTAGCATACAATGCATATGGCATTCTGCTCTCTCAGCAGAAGTACCTTTCAGACATCCTTAGTCGTGCTGCCCTCACAGATAACCGCACAGTAGACACCCCTCTTGAGCTTCACTCGAAGCTACGTCCTACAGATGGAGTTCCTCTTTCAGATCCCACTCGGTACAGGCAGATTGTGGGACAGCTTGTCTATCTTTGCATCACTCGGCCTGACATTGCACACGCTGTCAGCATTGTCAGTTAGTTTGTAGCTACTCCCCACTCAGTTCACTATGGTGCTCTTCTTCGGATCCTCAAGTACCTCAGAGGAACAGTTACTCACTCTTTGTTTCTGTCGTCGTCCTCCTCTCTCAGACTTCGAGCCTACTCAGATGCAGACTAGGCTGGAGATCCGACTACACGCCGCTCCACCACAGGTTACTGTTTGTTTCTCGGCGATTTTTTGATATCCTGGCGCAGCAAAAAGCAAAAAGTGGTGTCTCTCTCTAGCACTGAGGCTGAGTACAGGGCAATGGTCTACTTCAGCCACGGACTAATCCCTTCGGAAGTGAAGCCCAACCCACTCACAATTTCCCACCGCACTCCTAGATAAATCGTGGAAGGGTAGGCACAAATGCTGCAACCAGAAATTGCTGATTTAAATTTTTAATTCATCAGTATCCAACTGTGCATGCGAAACCTACTGTTAGAATATCTCCAACGGGCTCCGCAAATGAAAAATTGAGCCAAAGATAACGTGTCACATCAGCCAAATATCCCTTCAAGAGACTCGTCAAATGGCAAGTTAAATTTAACTTTGCTAAACCCGCACCGCAAACGGAGGAGCGCCCACCACCTCAATAAATGGTGGGGGGGCACGATCAAATGAATTTTCTTTTATACTTTTACCCTTTTCGACTCCCTCGTTTGAAGTTGAGGTCTTACATTTCAAAATGATATGAGTTATTTGGTCTTTTGGAATGATAGTGGTTGACTTTTAATTTTTTTTTTTTTTAAATCCATTTAAAAACCTACCATAAAGATGATAAATTTTTATTCAATGGCATTTAATGGTCATTTGATGTTAATCTCTCTCTCTTTCTTTCTCTTTCAAGTTAATCACTCTCTTAAGATTTCACACTTCTTCGAACAGTTGCGATGTCGTCTTTGCCAAATGACGTGCCTCAAACATATTCGGACATTGTCCGGGTTTCTTACTAGTACAGAATAGAGAAGGAGCTGGTTGGAGATGCTTTTTTTTTTTTGGTACACCAAATTGGATCACACCACGACGATCCGCAAGTCCTTCAAAACAAGGACCGTTAAGACCAGTGGAAAAAAACCCAGTAGCCTTCCATCGACCCCATCATAGCGCCCTGAAAATGCAAATCGGTCACGCGGTCTGGCACTATAGCATCGGTTTCCCATCTTACCTAAACTAGTCAGATCCCGGGGCGAGGCCCCGGAAACCCATGGCTGCCTGATAAATTTTCATAGCAAGTCAGGCTAAGTTTTCCAGGCCCCACTGAAGGTGTCAATCACGCCCTAACACCGCGATCGATCTCCATCGAACGGTACCTGTCGACTTTCCCCAGATTACTGTAACACTACAGTAACAAAGGGTTTGCTATAATATTATTGATAGATCCCCTCATGTCTACCAACTGACTTCAAGAACAAGGGAATGGGTTCATTTCATGAGAATTTCAATACCCATGAAAAAAGCACAGCATTAAAGAGAAAGAAGTTGGTACTGAACAGTTCAATTGCCAAACAGTAGTTACTGATCTTTGGATGAAGCACATTCTGCAATTCCATTCAAATCCCCCTAATTATAATGCATTGTTGACAATAACAATCAGCAAAACAAATCTGGGATGCAAAACAATTGAGCATAACCCAGATCTTTTTTCTTTAACTCATAGAACACTGATGTTCTCTTTAAGAGGACAACATTCTCTCACTAAGATTCAGAATCGGCAGGAACCTATGGAACCGCATGCCTCAAGCTATGTGCTCAGCCAGAGTCAAGATCTTGACATGCTTCTTCCTCCTGAGCTCATGGGGTACCGGACCGAACACTCGAGTCCCGATCGGCTCTCCCTGCTTGTTGACGAGGACGACCGCATTGTCATCGAACTTGATCTTGCTGCCGTCGCAGCGCCCCCGCTGCATGGCGGCACGGACGACCACACCATACACCACCTCTCCTTTCTTGACTTTACCGCGAGGTTGCGCTTCCTTCACGGAAGCGATTATGGTGTCCCCCAACCTTGCCCCTTTCTTCCCCTTCAAGGACTGTATGCACATGACCCTCTTTGCGCCGGAGTTATCGACCACTTTGAGGTTGGTCCTCATCTGTATAAATGTTCTCTGCTGCTGCAACAATGTAAAGGTGTCTTAGTTATCTTAACCTAAATGGCATGCTAGTATAATCAATGGATTTTTTTTTGTGCTATTTGAAATATTTAGGATTGGATCGGACAATAATCTCCCTGATAAGCAAACAAGCTATGGCCCAAACCTCGATTGTGATATTATGTAGGGTTGATTAAAAGAGAATCTCAACAATAGGGCAGACATTTCTCTGAAAACGCCTAGGCTAATTGAAAGGGTGAGGTACATACAACCCACGTTTTACCTTAGGTAGCTCACGTCTAAACCCCCATACCTCCCCTGACCAAATGCGACCCCATCTAAAGAACACCCTATCTTTTCCTCCGTTGTGCACGTGTCATTGCCATGTGTCGGTCTCCGCCTCCTTCCTCCTCCCCTAGTTCCTCCTCCTCCTGGAAATCGCGATACTCGACCACCCTAGGTCGAATGCACCTTCTGTGCATTCGGCCGCCAGAAGGTGCATTCGACTCGAGTGACTGAGTATTGCGATTTCCAGAAGGAGAAAGAAGGGGAGGAGGTGGGAAAGAGGAGGAAGAAGAGAGGGAAAAAGAGGGAGGAGGGAGGAGGGCAACAGTGGTGGTGGGTTGCCAGCGATAGAGGCGGACGGCGACCTGCACATGGCCGGCGACAGCCGCAGTGGGTATGGGTTTCCTTTGGGATGCTATGGGGACATATTGGATATTTTTTCAATTTTAAGTTAAGATTACCTCTAATATTTCATGGGCTGTATATAACCTCACCCTAATTGAAATCAGCATTGTGAATTATGCTAAACTATTAAAGTCTGTTCAATGTAACCAAAGTTCAAATTTCAGGAATTATGGAATTGATATTCAACCCATTGTTTTATAATTCTTCCACCTACTTGACTAACTTTGCTGGATGGACACACAAATCTATCATATATTGATAAAATTAAAGACATCAATATCATCCAAATGTGCGGAAGTATCAAAATAATGGTTGAAAAATCAATACCCAATATTTAACCAATAAGAAAAAAGGTGATGAGACAAAAAAGGTCAGTATTTTGAATCTATAATAAAAGCATGCATACAATCAAAAGACTAAGTTCACCCTCCATAGAACAAGACATGCAAAAACCAAACACCAGTACAACTGCTAGTTAGCTTGTAGTACAAAATAAACAAATGCAATTCACACACGACGACATAAAGGAAATTGCAAAGAAGATAAAGAAAGAGTAACAGCAAACCTGAGAGAAAAGATTGTTGTGGCTTAGCCCTGCCATTGCCTAAGGGGCTGTTTGCCATCATTATGGAAAAATTTATTACCCGTTTCTTAAATACATGCGATACAGACCACAAGGAACCTAAGGGGGTGTTTGCCATCATTATGGAACCCCCCGTTTATATTTTCAGTTCTAGATTTTAAAAGTGACTAATAGTATTTGTTCCGGTGGAATGAAAGAGTAGGGACCGAGTTATCACTTAGTGCGTTTCTTTACTAACTGGAACTTTGAACCATTCAATAACATTAGAAATAATAATTGACAAAATTACCCTCTTCTAAATAAGAATTAAGCGGAACAACTCTTCCTCATGCCAAACACCCCCTAAAGCACCACTCCACTTCATCCAACAAAACTACATCTCTTGAATATATTAGCATCCATATCTTTAATCGCAGGGATAATAAATCCAAAATATTGAAAACAACCATATTGTTGTATTTCTTGCCCATCAATAAGAATGTTGCATATCAAATAACAACCGGAATTACGATCGGGCAGTTGCATTGCGCCACATAGCCCACATAAAGGGTAAGGAGGTAATTAAAAGACCTAAGGGTCAATGCTACTAACCAGTCGTAATTTCGATCGTCAATTTTTTTTCTCAATATAGGAGGGGATGCAGGATCACTTCTATAGGTTAGTACCACAGTTTAGATGGTCTCTAGGTTGTCTGACAGACGTAAGTACTTTTTTTGAGGTTATGATTACAGAAGATCGGATAGGTTAAAGCCACAGTCGTTTATTTGGAGTTGAGTACTCGTCCTTTTGTCCGACATTTATGGCTAAGTACGATTCACCAATTGGGCTGGATATAACGGACGGTTGCGATTCAATTTTGGCCTCAGCCTATGTTGATCTTATGAGGTTATAAGTTATTAAGTTATAACCTCAGGGGATCCGATGCCTTTTTAATAGGATGGGGGTGGATCTACAGACATTGTGCAAATTTTTAGGTGGGGCCCACGTTGTTGATGAGAAGGGTCTTAATTTCGTCCAGTTTACGGGAAACCACAAGGTTTTGCTGGATTATACCAACCAACTGATTTGTCCGTACAAGGTTTGGCTGCGCTCCCCGTAAGGACCAACCAGTCATTTTGGTTTATTGAATAAATAGGAATATAACAACATATCTTTCATAGCCCGTCTAGCTCAGTTGGTAGAGAGCAAGGCTCTTAACCTTGTGGTCGTGGGTTCGAGCCCCATGGTGGGCGTCCTTTAGTTTTTAATTTTTTTTAGTTTAAAGAAGATTAGAATTTTTTTTTTTTGAAGATCGGCATGTCTCTCAAAACCTTTCGGGCAATGGTCTAATTCAGCCTCGGACTAATCCCTTCGGAAGTGAAGCCCGACCCACTCACAATTTCGCACCGCACTCCTAGATAAATCGTGGAAGGGTAGGCACAAATGCTGCAACCAGAAATTGCTGATTTAAATTTTTAATTCATCAGTATCCAACTGTGCATGCGAAACCTACTGTTAGAATATCTCCAACGGGCTCCGCAAATGAAAAATTGAGACAAAGATAACGTGTCACATCAGCCAAATATCCCATCAAGAGACTCGTCAAATGGCAAGTTAAATTTAAATTTGCTAAACCCGCACCGCAAACGGAGGAGCGCCCACCACCTCAATAAATGGTGGGGGGGCCCGATCAAATGAATTTTCTTTTATACTTTTACCCTTTTCCACTCCCTCGTTTGAAGTTGAGGTCTTAAATTTCAAAATGATATGAGTTATTTGGTCTTTTGGTATGATAGTGGTTGATTTTAAATTTTTTTTTTTTAAAATCCATTTAAAAACCTACAATAAAGATGATAAATTTTTATTCAATGGCATTTAATGGTCATTTGATGTTAATCTCTCTCTTTCTTTCTCTTTCAAGTTAATCACTCTCTTAAGATTTCACACTTCTTTGAACAGTTGCGATGTCGTCTTTGCCAAATGACGTGCCTCAAACATATTCGGACATTGTCCGGGTTTCTTACTAGTACAGAATAGAGAAGGAGCTGGTTGGAGATGCTCTTTTTTTTTTTGGTACACCAAATTGGATCACACCACGACGATCCGCAAGTTCTTCAAAACAAGGACCGTTAAGACCAGTGGAAAAATCCCAGTAGCCTTCCATCGACCCCATCATAGCGCCCTGAAAATGCAAATCGGTCACGCGGTCTGGCACTATAGCATCGGTTTCCCATCTTACCTAAACTAGTCAGATCCCGGGGCGAGGCCCCGGAAACCCATGGCTGCCTGATAAATTTTCATAGCAAGTCAGGCTAAGTTTTCCAGGCCCCACTGAAGGTGTCAATCACGCCCTAACACCGTGATCGATCTCCATCGAACGGTACCTGTCGACTTTCCCCAGATTACTGTAACACTACAGTAACAAAGGGTTTGCTATAATATTATTGATAGATCCCCTCATGTCTACCAACTGACTTCAAGAACATGGGAATGGGTTCATTTCATGAGAATTTCAATACCCAAGAAAAAAGCACAGCATTAAAGAGAAAGAAGTTGGGACTGAACAGTTCAATTGCCAAAGAGTAGTTACTGATCTTTAGAAGAAGCACATTCTGCAATTCCATTCAAATCCCGCTAATTATAATGCATTGTTGACAATAACAATCAGCAAAACAAATCTGGGATGCAAAACAACTGAGCATAACCCAGATCTTTTTTCTTTAACTCATAGAACACTGATGTTCTCTTTAAGAGGACAACATTCTCTCACTAAGATTCAGAATCAGCAGGAACCTATGGAACCGCATGCCTCAAGCTATGTGCTCAGCCAGAGTCAAGATCTTGACATGCTTCTTCCTCCTGAGCTCATGGGGTACCGGACCGAACACTCGAGTCCCGATCGGCTCTCCCTGCTTGTTGACGAGGACGACCGCAATGTCATCGAACTTGATCTCGCTGCCGTCGCAGCGCCCCCGCTGCATGGCGGCACGGACGACCACACCATACACCACCTCTCCTTTCTTGACTTTACCGCGAGGTTGCGCTTCCTTCACGGAAGCGATTATGGTGTCCCCCAACCTTGCCCCTTTCTTCCCCTTCAAGGACTGTATGCACATGACCCTCTTTGCGCCGGAGTTATCGACCACTTTGAGGTTGGTCCTCATCTGTATAAATGTTCTCTGCTGCTGCAACAATGTAAAGGTGTCTTAGTTATCTTAACCTAAATGGCATGCTAGTATAATCAATGGATTTTTTTTTGTGCTATTTGAAATATTTAAGATTGGATCGGACAATAAAGTTGTGAATCTCCCTGATAAACAAACAAGCTATGGCCCAAACCTCGATTGTGATATTATGTAGGGTTGATTAAAAGAGAATCTCAACAATAGGGCAGACATTTCTCTGAAAACGCCTAGGCTAATTGAAAGGGTGAGGTACATACAACCCACGTTTTACGTTAGGTAGCTCACGTCTAAACCCCCATACCTCCCCTGACCAAATGCGACCCCATCTAAAGAACACCCTATCTTTTCCCAATCTTTTCCCTATCTTTTCCTCCGTTGTGCACGTGTGATTGCCATGTGTCGGTCTCCGCCTCCTTCCTCCTCCCCTAGTTCCTCCTCCTCCTGGAAATCGCGATACTCGGCCACCCTAGGTCGAATGCACCTTCTGTGCATTCGGCCGCCAGAAGGTGCATTCGACTCGAGTGACTGAGTATTGCGATTTCCAGGAGGAGAAAAAAGGGGAGGAGGTGGGAAAGAGGAGGAAGAAGAGAGGGAAAAAGAGGGAGGAGGGAGGAGGGCAACAGTGGTGGTGGGTTGCCAGCGATGGAGGCGGACGGCGACCTGCACATGGCCGGCGACAGCCGTAGTGGGTATGGGTTTCCTTTGGGATGATATGGGGACATGTTGGATATTTTTTCAATTTTAAGTTAAGATTACCTCTAATATTTCATGGGCTGTATATAGCCTCACCCTAATTGAAATCAGCATTGTGAATTATGCTAAACTATTAAAGTCTGTTCAATGTAACCAAAGTTCAAATTTCAGGAATTATGGAATTGATATTCAACCCATTGTTTTATAATTCTTCCACCTACTTGACTAACTTTGCTGGATGGACACAGATCTATCATATATTGATAAAATTAAAGACATCAATATCATCCAAATGTGCGGAAGTATCAAAATAATGGTTGAAAAATCAATACCCAATATCTAACCAATAAGAAAAAAGGTGATGAGACAAAAAAGGTCAGTATTCTGAATCTATAATAAAAGCATGCATACAATCAAAAGACTAAGTTCACCCTCCATAGAACAAGACATGCAAAAACCAAACACCAGTACAACTGCAAGTTAGTTTGTAGTACAAAATAAACAAATGCAATTCACACACGACGACATAAAGGAAATTGCAAAGAAGATAAAGAAAGAGTAACAGCAAACCTGAGAGAAAAGATTGTTGTGGCTTAGCCCTGCCATTGCCTAAGGGGCTGTTTGCCATCATTATGGAAAAATTTATTACCCGTTTCTTAAATACATGCGATACAGACCACAAGGAACCTAAGGGGGTGTTTGCCATCATTATGGAACCCCCCGTTTATATTTTCAGTTCTAGATTTTAAAAGTGACTAATAGTATTTGTTCCGGTGGAATGAAAGAGTAGGGACCGAGTTATCACTTAGTGCGTTTCTTTACTAACTGGAACTTTGAACCATTCAATAACATTAGAAATAATAATTGACAAAAATACCCTCTTCTAAATAAGAATTAAGCGGAACAACTCTTCCTCATGCCAAACACCCCCTAAAGCTCCACTCCACTTCATCCAACAAAACTACATCTCTTGAATATATTAGCATCCATACCTTTAATCGCATGTATAATAAATCCAAAATATTGAAAACAACCATATTGTTGTATTTCTTGCCCATCAATAAGAATGTTGCATATCAAATAACAACCGGAATTACGACCGGGCAGTTGCATTGCGCCACATAGCCCACATAAAGGGTAAGGAGGTAATTAAAAGACCTAAGGGTCAATGCTACTAACCAGTCGTAATTTCGATCGTCAATTTTTTTCTCAATATAGGAGGGGATGCAGGATCACTTCTATAGGTTAGTACCACAGTTTATATGGTCTCTAGGTTGTCTGACAGACGTAAGTACTTTTTTTGAGGTTATGATTTCAGAAGATCGGATAGGTTAAAGCCACAGTCGTTTATTTGGAGTTGAGTACTCGTCCTTTTGTCCGACATTTACGGCTAAGTACGATTCACCAATTGGGCTGGATATAACGGACGGTTGTGATTCAATTTTGGCCTCAGCCTATGTTGATCTTATGAGGTTACAAGTTATTAAGTTATAACCTCAGGGGATCCGGTGCCTTTTTAATAGGATGTGGGTGGATCTACAGACCTTGTGCAAATTTTTAGGTGGGGCCCACGTTGTTGATGAGAAGGGTCTTAATTTCGTCCAGTTTACAGGAAACCACAAGGTTTTGCTGGATTATACCAACCAGCTGATTTGTCCGTACAAGGTTTGGCTGCGCTCCCCGTAAGGACCAACCAGTCATTTTGATTTATTGAATAAATAGGAATATAACAACATATCTTTCATAGCCCATCTAGCTCAGTTGGTAGAGCGCAAGGCTCTTAACCTTGTGGTCGTGGGTTCGAGCCCCACGGTGGGCGTCCTTTAGTTTTTAATTTTTTTTAGTTTAAAGAAGATTAGATTTTTTTTTTTTTAAGATCGGCATGTGTCTCAAAACCTTTCGGGCAATGGTCTACTTCAGCCTCGGACTAATCCCTTCGGAAGTGAAGCCCGACCCACTCACAATTCCCCACCGCACTCCTAGATAAATCGTGGAAGGGTAGGCACAAATGCTGCAACCAGAAATTGCTGATTTAAATTTTTAATTCATCAGTATCCAACTGTGCATGCGAAACCTACTGTTAGAATATCTCCAACGGGCTCCGTAAATGAAAAATTGAGCCAAAGATAACGTGTCACATCAGCCAAATATCCATTCAAGAGACTCGTCAAATGGCAAGTTAAATTTAACTTTGCTAAACCCGCACCGCAAACGGAGGAGCACCCACCACCTCAATAAATGGTGGGGGGGCACGATCAAATGAATTTTCTTTTATACTTTTACCCTTTTCCACTCCCTCGTTTGAAGTTGAGGTCTTAAATTTCAAAATGATATGAGTTATTTGGTCTTTTGGCATGATAGTGGTTGACTTTAAATTTTTTTAAAAAAAAATCCATTTAAAAACCTACCATAAAGATGATAAATTTTTATTTAATGGTCATTTGATGTTAATCTCTCTCTCTTTCTTTCTCTTTCAAGTTAATCACTCTCTTAAGATTTCACACTTCTTCGAACAGTTGCGATGTCGTCTTTGCCAAATGACGTGCCTCAAACATATTCGGACATTGTCCGGGTTTCTTACTAGTACAGAATAGAGAAGGAGCTGGTTGGAGATGCTCTTTTTTTTTTTGGTACACCAAATTGGATCACACCACAACGATCCGCAAGTCCTTCAAAACAAGGACCGTTAAGACCAGTGGAAAAAACCCAGTAGCCTTCCATCGACCCCATCATAGCGCCCTGAAAATGCAAATCGGTCACGCGGTATGGCACTATCGCATCGGTTTCCCATCTTACCTAAACTAGTCAGATCCCGGGGCGAGGCCCCGTAAACCCATGGCTGCTTGATAAATTTTCATAGCAAGTCAGGCTAAGTTTTCCAGGCCCCACTGAAGGTGTCAATCACGCCCTAACACCGCGATCGATCTCCATCGAACGGTACCTGTCGACTTTCCCCAGATTACTGTAACACTACAGTAACAAAGGGTTTGCTATAATATTATTGATAGATCCCCTCATGTCTACCAACTGACTTCAAGAACAAGGGAATGGGTTTATTTCATGAGAATTTCAATACCCATGAAAAAAGCACAGCATTAAAGAGAAAGTTGGGACTTAACAGTTCAATTGCCAAACAGTAGTTACTGATCTTTGGATGAAGCACATTCTACAATTCCATTCAAATCCCCCTAATTATAATGCATTGTTGACAATAACAATCAGCAAAACAAATCTGGGATGCAAAACAACTGAGCATAACCCAGATCTTTTTTCTTTAACTCATAGAACACTGATGTTCTCTTTAAGAGGACAACATTCTCTCACTAAGATTCAGAATCAGCAGGAACCTATGGAACCGCATGCCTCAAGCTATGTGCTCAGCTAGAGTCAAGATCTTGACATGCTTCTTCCTCCTGAGCTCATGGGGTACCGGACCGAACACTCGAGTCCCGATCGGCTCTCCCTGCTTGTTGACGAGGACGACCGCATTGTCATCGAACTTTATCTCGCTGCCGTCGCAGCGCCCCCGCTGCATGGCGGCACGGACGACCACACCATACACCACCTCTCCTTTCTTGACTTTACCGCGAGGTTGCGCTTCCTTCACGGAAGCGATTATGGTATCCCCCAACCTTGCCCCTTTCTTCCCCTTCAAGGACTGTATGCACATGACCCTCTTTGCGCCGGAATTATCGACCACTTTGAGGTTGGTCCTCATCTGTATAAATGTTCTCTGCTGCTGCAACAATGTAAAGGTGTCTTAGTTATCTTAACCTAAATGGCATGCTAGTATAATCAATGGATTTTTTTTTTGTGCTATTTGAAATATTTAGGATTGGATCGGACAATAATCTCCCTGATAAGCAAACAAGCTATGGCCCAAACCTCGATTGTGATATTATGTAGGGTTGATTAAAAGAGAATCTCAACAATAGGGCAAACATTTCTCTGAAAACGCCTAGGCTAATTGAAAGGGTGAGGTACATACAACCCACGTTTTACCTTAGGTAGCTCACGTCTAAACCCCCATACCTCCCCTGACCAAATGCGACCCCATCTAAAGAACACCCTATCTTTTCCTCCGTTGTGCACGTGTCATTGCCATGTGTCGGTCTCCGCCTCCTTCCTCCTCCCCTAGTTCCTCCTCCTCCTGGAAATCGCGATACTCGACCACCCTAGGTCGAATGCACCTTCTGTGCATTCGGCCGCCAGAAGGTGCATTCGACTCGAGTGACTGAGTATTGCGATTTCCAGGAGGAGAAAGAAGGGGAGGAGCTGGGAAAGAGGAGGAAGAAGAGAGGGAAAAAGAGGGAGGAGAGAGGAGGGCAACAGTGGTGGTGGGTTGCCAGCGATGGAGGCGGACGGCGACCTGCACATGGCCGGCGACAGCCGCAATGGGTATGGGTTTCCTTTGGGATGCAATGGGGACATGTTGGATATTTTTTCAATTTTAAGTTAAGATTACCTCTAATATTTCATGGGTTGTATATAGCCTCACCCTAATTGAAATCAGCATTGTGAATTATGCTAAACTATTAAAGTCTGTTCAATGTAACCAAAGTTCAAATTTCAGGAATTATGGAATTGATATTCAACCCATTGTTTTATAATTCTTCCACCTACTTGACTAACTTTGCTGGATGGACACACAAATCTATCATATATTGATAAAATTAAAGACATCAATATCATCCAAATGTGGGGAAGTATCAAAATAATGGTTGAAAAATCAATACCCAATATTTAACCAATAAGAAAAAAGGTGATGAGACAAAAAAGGTCAGTATTTTGAATCTATAATAAAAGCATGCATACAATCAAAAGACTAAGTTCACCCTCCATAGAACAGGACATGCAAAAACCAAACACCAGTACAACTGCTAGTTAGCTTGTAGTACAAATTAAACAAATGCAATTCACACACGACGACATAAAGGAAATTGCAAAGAAGATAAAGAAAGAGTAACAGCAAACCTGAGAGAAAAGATTGTTGTGGCTTAGCCCTGCCATTGCCTAAGGGGGTGTTTGCCATCATTATGGAAAAATTTATTACCCGTTTCTTAAATACATGCGATAAAAGACCACAAGGAACCTAAGGGGGTGTTTGCCATCATTATGGAACCCCCCGTTTCTATTTTCAGTTCTAGATTTTAAAAGTGACTAATAGTATTTGTTCCGGTGGAATGAAAGAGTAGGGACCGAGTTATCACTTAGTGCGTTTCTTTACTAACTGGAACTTTGAACCATTCAATAACATTAGAAATAATAATTGACAAAAATACCCTCTTCTAAATAAGAATTAAGCGGAACAACTCTTCCTCATGCCAAACACCCCCTAAAGCTCCACTCCACTTCATCCAACAAAACTACATCTCTTGAATATATTAGCATCCATATCTTTAATCGCATGTATAATAAATCCAAAATATTGAAAACAACCATATTGTTGTATTTCTTGCCCATCAATAAGAATGTTGCATATCAAATAACAACCGGAATTACGACCGGGCAGTTGCATTGCGCCACATAGCCCACATAAAGGGTAAGGAGGTAATTAAAAGACCTATGGGTCAATGCTACTAACCAGTCGTAATTTCGATCGTCAATTTTTTCTCAATATAGGAGGGGATGCAGGATCACTTCTATAGGTTAGTACCACAGTTTAGATGGTTTCTAGGTTGTCTGACAGACGTAAGTACTTTTTTTGAGGTTATGATTTCAAAAGATCGGATAGGTTAAAGCCACAATCGTTTATTTGGAGTTGAGTACTCGTCTTTTTGTCCGACATTTACGGCTAAGTACGATTCACCAATTGGGCTGGATATAACGGACGGTTGGGATTCAATTTTGGCCTCAGCCTATGTTGATCTTATGAGGTTATAAGTTATTAAGTTATAACCTCAGGGGATCCGGTGCCTTTTTAATAGGATGTGGGTGGATCTACAGACCTTGTGCAAATTTTTAGGTGGGGCCCACGTTGTTGATGAGAAGGGTCTTAATTTCGTCCAGTTTACGGGAAACCACAAGGTTTTGCTGGATTATACCAACCAGCTGATTTGTCCGTACAAGATTTGGCTGCGCTCCCCGTAAGGACCAACCAGTCATTTTGATTTATTGAATAAATAGGAATATAACAACATATCTTTCATAGCCCGTCTAGCTCAGTTGGTAGAGCGCAAGGCTCTTAACCTTGTGGTCGTGGGTTCGAGCCCCACGGTGGGCGTCCTTTCGTTTTTAATTTTTTTTAGTTTAAAGAAGATTAGAATTTTTTTTTTTTTAAGATCGGCATGTGTCTCAAAACCTTTCGGGCAATGGTCTACTTCAGCCTCGGACTAATCCCTTCGGAAGTGAAGCCCGACCCACTCACAATTTCCCACCGCACTCCTAGATAAATCGTGGAAGGGTAGGCACAAATGCTGCAACCAGAAATTGCTGATTTAAATTTTTAATTCATCAGTATCCAACTGTGCATGCGAAACCTACTGTTAGAATATCTCCAACGGGCTCCGCAAATGAAAAATTGAGCCAAAGATAACGTGTCACATCAGCAAAATATCCCTTTAAGAGACTCGTCAAATGACAAGTTAAATTTAACTTTGCAAAACCCGCACCGCAAACGGAGGAGCACCCACCACCTCAATAAATGGTGGGGGGGCACGATCAAATGAATTTTCTTTTATACTTTTACCCTTTTCCACTCCCTCGTTTGAAGTTGAGGTCTTAAATTTCAAAATGATATGAGTTATTTGGTCTTTTGGCATGATAGTGGTTGACTTTAAATTTTTTTAAAAAAAAATCTATTTAAAAACCTACCATAAAGATGATAAATTTTTATTCAATGGCATTTAATGGTCATTTGATGTTAATCTCTCTCTTTCTTTCTCTTTCAAGTTAATCACTCTCTTAAGATTTCACACTTCTTCGAACAGTTGCGATGTCGTCTTTGCCAAATGACGTGCCTCAAACATATTCGGACATTGTCCGGGTTTCTTACTAGTACAGAATAGAGAAGGAGCTGGTTGGAGATGCTCTTTTTTTTTTTTGGTACACCAAATTGGATCACACCACAACGATCCGCAAGTCCTTCAAAACAAGGACCGTTAAGATCAGTGGAAAAAACCCAGTAGCCTTCCATCGACCCCATCATAGCGCCCTGAAAATGCAAATCGGTCACGCGGTCTGGCACTATAGCATCGGTTTCCCATCTTACCTAAACTAGTCAGATCCCGGGGCGAGGCCCCGGAAACCCATGGCTGCCTGATAAATTTTCATAGCAAATCAGGCTATGTTTTCCAGGCCCCACTAAAGGTGTCAATCACGCCCTAACACCGCGATCGATCTCCATCGAATGGTACCTGTCGACTTTCCCCAGATTACTGTAACACTACAGTAACAAAGGGTTTGCTATAATATTATTGATAGATCCCCTCATGTCTACCAACTGACTTCAAGAACATGGGAATGGGTTCATTTCATGAGAATTTCAATACCCATGAAAAAAGCACAGCATTAAAGAGAAAGAAGTTGGGACTGAACAGTTCAATTGCCAAACAGTAGTTACTGATCTTTGGATGTAGCACATTCTGCAATTCCATTCAAATCCCCCTAATTATAATGCATTGTTGACAATAACAATCAGCAAAACAAATCTGGGATGCAAAACAACTGAGCATAACCCAGATCTTTTTTCTTTAACTCATAGAACACTGATGTTCTCTTTAAGAGGACAACATTCTCTCACTAAGATTTAGAATCAGCAGGAACCTATGGAACCGCATGCCTCAAGCTATGTGCTCAGCCAGAGTCAAGATCTTGACATGCTTCTTCCTCCTGAGCTCATGGGGTACCGGACCGAACACTCGAGTCCCGATCGGCTCACCGTGCTTATTGACGAGGACGACCGCATTGTCATCGAACTTGATCTCGCTGCCGTCGCAGCGCCCCCGCTGCATGGCGGCACGGACGACCACACCATACACCACCTCTCCTTTCTTGACTTTACCGCGAGGTTGCGCTTCCTTCACGGAAGCGATTATGGTGTCCCCCAACCTTGCCCCTTTCTTCCCCTTCAAGGACTGTATGCACATGACCCTCTTTGCGCCGGAGTTATCGACCACTTTGAGGTTGGTCCTCATCTGTATAAATGTTCTCTGCTGCTGCAACAATGTAAAGGTGTCTTAGTTATCTTAACCTAAATGGCATGCTAGTATAATCAATGGATTTTTTTTGTGCTATTTGAAATATTTAGGATTGGATCGGACAATAAAGTTGTGAATCTCCCTGATAAGAAAACAAGCTATGGCCCAAACCTCGATTGTGATATTATGTAGGGTTGATTAAAAGAGAATCTCAACAATAGGGCAGACATTTCTCTGAAAACGCCTAGGCTAATTGAAAGGGTGAGGTACATACAACCCACGTTTTACCTTAGGTAGCTCACGTCTAAACCCCCATACCTCCCCTGACCAAAAGCGACCCCATCTAAAGAACACCCTATCTTTTCCCTATCTTTTCCTCCGTTGTGCACGTGTGATTGCCATGTGTCGGTCTCCGCCTCCTTCCTCCTCCCCTAGTTCCTCCTCCTCCTGGAAATCGCGATACTCGGCCACCCTAGGTCGAATGCACCTTCTGTGCATTCGGCCGCCAGAAGGTGCATTCGACTCGAGTGACTGAGTATTGCGATTTCCAGGAGGAGAAAGAAGGGGAGGAGGTGGGAAAGACGAGGAAGAAGAGAGGAAGAACGAGGGAGGAGGGAGGAGGGCAACAGTGGTGGTGGGTTGCCAGCGATGGAGGCGGACGGCGACCTGCACATAGCCGGCGACAGCCGCAGTGGGTATGGGTTTCCTTTGGGATGCTATGGGGACATGTTGGATATTTTTTCAATTTTAAGTTAAGATTACCTCTAATATTTCATGGGCTGTATATATGCTCACCCTAATTGAAATCAGCATTGTGAATTATGCTAAACTATTAAAGTCTGTTCAATGTAACCAAAGTTCAATTTTCAGGAATTATGGAATTGATATTCAACCCATTGTTTTATAATTCTTCCACCTACTTGACTAACTTTGCTAGATGGACACACAGATCTATCATATATTGATAAAATTAAAGACATCAATATCATCCAAATGTGCGGAAGTATTAAAATAATGGTTGAAAAATCAATACCCAATATTTAACCAATAAGAAAAAAGGTGATGAGACAAAAAAGGTCAGTATTTTGAATCTATAATAAAAGCATGCATACAATCAAAAGACTAAGTTCACCCTCCATAGAACAAGACATGCAAAAACCAAACACCAGTACAACTGCTAGTTAGCTTGTAGTACAAAATAAACAAATGCAATTCACACACGACGACATAAAGGATATTGCAAAGAAGATAAATAAAGAGTAACAGCAAACCTGAGAGAAAAGATTGTTGTGGCTTAGCCCTGCCATTGCCTCGTGAGGTGCTTTCGCCATACCCAACAAATTGTTGCCCAGGCTCCCCATCAGTGAGCGACACACTATTTACGGTATAATATGTGTCAATGAGATTGCAATTATCAAATCCCACATTTCCACACTAGAATTATTTGCAGTACCCATATTCCCACGGTTTTTATGTTGCAGATATGAAGCAACTAGGGTCAGAGTCCAATCTAGAAAGAAATGAAACTTCAACAAAAGCTAGAAAAATCATGATTAATAATTGAGAATTTTGTATCATCCAAAATCCTACCTGATTACTAATAATAGCTTGATATTTGGAAACCACCTAAAACATAAGTCACTAACTGGATTATATTAATTTAAAAAAGACCAAATTTACTTTGATATAAATCTTGCTAAAACAAGAACATGCATCTGTCATGCCCAGTCACATGAAACCAGGTTTGTTAGTATCTTACGATACGATACAAGAGAAAAGCAATACAGTACAGACGCATGTATTATTTTTCACCGTATTATATGATACACGAAATGATACAACGATACAATAAAAGTGAGGGATTTGGGGTTTTGTTTGGTTTGTTTTGAAACTTCTAAAATGATTTTTAATAATTTTTTTCTCTTAAGTTCCGAAAGAAATATATACATTCTTCTGAGTTAGATAAAACAATTTATAATCCTTTCTAACCGTGGGTGAAAAGAGAAGTTATCCTCCGTTGTGTGAGACCTTGAATACGCCTTCTCCCATCCTTGTTGGGAACACTAATATTCACATGCATCGACTCAGAAGTAGGAATGTTATTTCCCTTATAATACTCCGTCTCCCTTCGGGTATACACGTTATGAAAAGGATCAGGATTTTGTTCGAAAAAACAACAGTAATAGTCTTGGAGGGTCTGACCTCTGTCATACCACCCTTAGGATTGTGTTCGGTCAAGCTATTAAAGGAAAAAAAAAATGAAAGAAAAAATGAGACTGATATAAACAATTACACAATGCACTTTGGGCCTTGAGCATGGGGTTTTAGAGGGGAATGTCTTACTCATCAATTGTATAGGTCAATATTACGTTGCTGGGAAATAAGATGGAATGTCTTACTCTTCTACTCTAAACTTTTCATATTAAATATTCTAAAATTTCTTATAAACTTATCTATGAATATATACATACAAACATACACAAATTTAACTGTATCTTACGATACACGATACACAAAAAAGAAAAAATGATACACGATATGACAACCTTATATGAAACCCTAGGAAGCATGGACACTTCCCCAGGCCTCCCGTACCCGTGTCGGACACGTGTCGGACACCGACACTCGTCGGACACTCGCCGGACACGCACCGGACACGCATGTGCCGTGTCCTACGTGCTTCCGGGAGCCGGACATGGTCGGACACTTCTCGGACACTCGCCGGACACTCCTCGGACACTCGGGACACTGTGGGTTGACGGATTGTTCGATATAGGGTCGAGTTACAAGCTGTGGTGATTCAGCTTTGGCTTCAACCTATCTGATCCTCTGAGATTATAACCTCAGAGAATCAGATAGGTTGAAATCAAAACTGAATCGCAGCCGTTCTTTTGCATACCATTTGGGCCTGAGTCTGATTCACTTGTCAGGATGGTTATGATGGATGGTTACGATTCAGGTTTGGCTTTAACTTATCTTATCCTCTGAGGTTTCAGATAGGTTGAAGTCAAAACTGAAACACAGCCATTATTTTCCATACCATTTAGAGTTGTCTGCGATTCACCGATCGGGCTCGATGTAACTAACGATAGCGATTGAGTATGTATTAAATTTTCATTTTAGTTGTTTTCTATGAGGTTTTTTCGGTTAGTGAAATATATATGAATTACAAACACACATAAAATATAAATTTAAAAATATTAATTTATTTTGCCGTGTCCCCGCCGTACCCGTGTCCTCTTTTTTTAGGATTAGCCGTGTCGGCGAACCCGTGTCGTGTCGTACCCGTGTCCCCGTACCAGTGTCAGTGCTTCTTAGATGAAACCATATCGGACTTTGAAATATGCGTAAACCATTCACTCTTTAATATAAAATTAAAGCTCATTAGACCACATCTATAACGGGCAATCGTATGTTACATGCATCCAACTAAAGGGCAAGCATGTGTTTGGACATGCACCTCACAACTAGAGCCTATATCCATATTGATTCATCATCCAAAATCAGGCACATGTGCACCCTCTAACACCAATCCTACCCTACGCTCCCCAGGCTACCCTACAACAACCAAACCTTATCCCAACAAGATGTGGTCAGCTATGGAACACAACGCCATCAAAGAACACTCCAACAAAGGATCACCACCTTTATTTTTTTTTTCTTTTCGCAAAAAATAATGAGCAACCATAAATTTTAAAATCGGTTGTCCTAACTCCAACCCTTTGCAAGCCAAAATATTTTTGTATAAATGAGAAGATATATGAATAGAAAAAGTAAAATATATACATATATCCCACCAAACTCAAGGTGGGATAGCTTCATAGAGTTTGCAGAGGAAGAAGCAATAAAATATCAGGTTGACCTGCAGCTGCAAGCTGGCCGACCATATAACCAGCCCAACTGCACGTAGGCTGACCTGAAATCAGGTCAACATAGTGATATCTCGAATACCTCCACTTGCATGGAGAAAGAAGGACTAACCACTAAGAAACATGGGATCCACCGACAGGAAAGGACTACCGAGAGAAAACTTAGCACTTAGCAACCAAGGAGAAGTAACTAAAACTGGTGGCCAAAGTGTTGAGCCCGCATAACAAGTTGAAAAAACGCATGACCTTGATCTAACCAGAGTATGAAGCATCGACCGGTAATAGTGATGGCTAGGAAAGCCACAGACAGCAGACTCTGTAAAAGAGAATTGCATACTAAAGAAGCTCTCTATCAAAGTTAACTGACAACAAAGTGCAGCTCAATGAAGAGTGACAACGCGGTTGGAGGTAGGAAAGCACACTCTCATGGACAACAAACACAACAAGCAAGCACGTATCTTGAGAAAAACAAGTGTGGTTTGAGGACTAAAAGAGTGACTCTGATAGATATAAGCAAAACATGGCTCATGAGCAAAGTGTGGCTCCAAGATGCAAGTGCACAGTCAAGGAAAATGCACGTGTGAAAAGGGCTAAGCATGGTTAGAGGCAAGCACATTTCGAGGAAGAGAAACGCGGCTGAATGCAAGTGCACATCTCGAGAAGAAAAGGCAAGGCTCAAAAGAGGATGAAGTGTGAGGGAATAAACGTGCAAGGAGTGTGGGATGGAGGGCGTGCGAGGTGCAAAGTGAAGCTGAACACGTTCATTTGCAAGGGTCGTTGATGCCTGATGCTGAACATGTTGTGTGTGCAATATTATTTGTCGGTGATGATACTTCCTCGATTACACATCTTAAGCAACATCTCCAATAGTAGTTTGAGATGAAAGATCTTAGCCCTCTTCTCTACTTTTTGGGTCTTGAGGTTGCCTTCTCCTTGAGAGTATTGTCTTTCTCAGCAGAAGTACACCTCGGATATTAACAGCCATTTCCACCTGACTAATACTTGCACCGTTGATCCTCTGATGAAGCTTCATTTGATGACAGTGAGTTACTTTCTGATCCTACAAGGTATCAGGAGCTTATCGGTGGTCTTATCTACTCGACTTTTTTGACCTAATAATGCACATGTCGTTCGAGTTGAGAGCCAATTCGTTTGTGCACCTCGCTCTTTTACTTTGCGGTTGTTCTACGTATTCCTTCCTACCTCTATGGGACTATTCTCACACACTTTTTTTAGCATCTCTACTCTGGAGATGCGGCTTATGTGGTTGTCGATTGGGCTGGTGATCATATGATCGGTGTTCTACCATGGATTTCTGTGGTTTTTGGTAATTCTTTGATTTCCTAGAAGAGCAAGAAGTAAGTGATCGTCTCTCGCTCGAGTATTGAGGCCGAGTATCATGTGATGTTCTATATTGTTGCAAAGGTTGTATGACTTCGCTGCCTTCTTTTTGAACTGGGTGTTGTATTGACTGCTCATACTCCCTCCAATGTGACAATTAGAGCGTTATTCAAATCTCTAGTTCACAAATGGACAAAGCATATTGAGAATCTGATATTGATGATCACTTAGTTTGTCACTACTATCTTGATACTTGGTCGCTTCTCTTCATTCCGTTTATGGAATAACATTCTAACGTTTTCATCAAATCTTATACATTGGTTCACTTCCAGTATTGACTTTGCAAACTCTTTGTGTTTAATCCGTCGTAAGTTAGGGATGGCAACGTTGCAGTTATGGGCAAAACCGAACCGCACCGCAACACCGAAACCGCATCACACCGCGATGGTTGACCATTATGCAATATCACACAATGCGGTGTAGTGTGGTGCGGTGCAACACGGTTTTGCATTATAATAGCCTAAACGTTACGATTTTATGCAGTTTGGTCAAAACTGAAACTGCACTGTTGCACCGAAACTGAAAACCGAAATCGCACCGCAATGATGTTATATTTTGCTAAATCAAAACCGCACCATACGGTGTGGTTTATTGCGGTTTTCAGTTTTAAACCGCACTGCTGCCACCCCTATCGTGAGAGAGAGAAGAGAAAAGGGGGTTAGATGTATATCATGTATAGGAGTTTTCCTTTCTTTTAGTCCCATATTGCTTATTGGTGATTGGTTGCATTGTACATCTTGTTATATATAGAGCATGTTGCCCCTTGAAATAAGACATCTTTTTTAGTTTCTAAAAAAAAAAGGCATCTCTTTTCCAAATCTTACACCTTTGGTATTTGTTTGTTATACTCATGCAATGTATCAATTACTAAGAAGATGCCATCCTCCTTTGCTTCTTGTTTCTAATTTTTCCAAGTGAAAATTAAGAGTTAACCCACATAAGTAATTTTGATGCCCATTAATTGATGGTAGATTGTACAATTTTATTGCTCCAGTAAATTGTTTAATCAATTATGCATCTCCTCATTTTACGAAAATTACCTTTTTATGTTAAATCTAGATTTAATTTTAGGTCATACCATATAATCAACCTTTTAAATGATTAAAGCATATTAGAAAACCTACAAGGTGTAGGGGTTTAAAAATTGTACAAAGCAGTAGCCCAATGACGGCTACTATTAATATCATTGAGGTGGATAGTTAATATGTATTCTGGTAATGCTGGAGGAAAGGAAAAACGAACATGACAGGAAGAAGGATAAAGACAAAAATATACAAAAGACGACCACTAGGAGATTGAAGTAGAATATATCAAAGGAGTTCAGTGTACAGTTACTATATGCAGGCAATGAAGGATAAGGATCGTCTTAGAGGAAAAGCTCAGGAATTTGATATTGAAGCTCTATAATGGCAACAAACTGGTGGGTAAGTTCAAACTATCATGGTTGAGGCCAGTGTAGTCAAGACGCCGCCTAGGCCATCGCCTAGGCGTTTTGGATCTCCGACCACCTAGGCAAGTAGCTAGGCGAGCAGTGGAGTCTGAGTGGCCGCCTAGGCGCCTACTTTAATAATTGGATTTTTTTTATTTTTTTTTAAATTAGTCGTGTTCAAATTGAGTTTTCTTGGCTCCTGTTTGGATTTATAGGGTCCATGTTGCTTTATATATAGCCAACATCATGCAATCAGTAATGGAAAAAAAAACTATTGTGTCCATGTTCTTATGGTTTGAAGAGGAAAAAGACGAAAGAGGCATATAAGGATGATTCATATAAGAGTGATGATAATATAGATGGTTAGGTGATTTAGATGGGTAATTTTAATTGTTTTTTTTTATATGTGGATGCAATATGTTTCAAAAAATAATAAATTACCCAATATGATTATTTTTATGCTTATGATATTTGTTTGAATTTATGGGTATGATAGGGTTATGTTTCTTTTGCGGATATGTGATTCATATTTGTTGCAATATATAATTATTGTGGTTGATGTGTGATTCCTATTTGCAACAATAATAATGGTTTTATAGGTTACCATAGCCTTTGTATCATACCCATTATCAAATATTATTATTTCGACCATCTCTCTCTAGAAAATAAATTTTACTATGCATAAAACCACAAATTACTTATGTATATATTACTTATATTTATTTAATATATTTGATTTTTATCGCCTAGGCTTCGAAGCCTAGGCACTGTCTCACCTAGGTAGGCCAAATTGCCCAGGTATCGCCTTGACGCCTTGACTACACTAGTTGAGGCCTATGGCACTATGGTTTACCTAGAGTACACATCTAGAAAGAAAAAAATGTGGTTACGACTAATGATGCAAAGTGATATTTCTTTAATTTTTCAAGATTAAGATACTTGGACAACAATTGTACGTGGAAATGTGTTCATATGCATCGTCACCTAAGCAAGAATGCTGACATAATGTAACAAAGGATGTATTGAATAGAAATTGTCTCGCCGCTTTATCAGTACTAGCTTCTCTCAAATATTACTTCATTCTTGCATTGTTTTTTAAAGGCACTTCAGGTTATTGCTATCTTTTCATACTTTATACTTTTGATATCTTTTCATAATATACTACAGCTTATTGCTATCTTTCATACTTTATACTGCAAAAATTAATGTTAAAGAGAAAATGTAAGAACTTGTTGGAAGGATCTGACATTGTGGGGGGGAGAAAAACACAATTCGCATTAGCTTGGACTTCAACTCAAACCAAATGAATACAGACACATCTTAGAAGCATATACCTGTAGGCCATTTTGAAGTAAAGCATGTACTCATTCTCCTGGAAAATGTGCTACGGAAGGTAAAACTTATTTGGCTCTTCCCTGTCAAGAACAGGCAATTCCATTATATCTTAGGTATGTGAAAGCAAAACATACAAGTTACACAAAAAGGAAAAGATAATTTGGATAAAGCCAACTACCTGCTTGTGAAGAATATCTAATCGGTTTACATTAATTGGTGAAGTATATTTACGTGGATTAGTAGTTAGAAGATGTGAGTCATGTGACAACCAGATTCTTACCAGTATAGATCAGAGAACTTATAGAACATCGAAAACTGCAGTTAACAATAGCAAAAAAAATAGAAAAGAAAGGAGAAGCACATCTTTGTGAACAAAAAGGAGAGAAACCCCATTACACAGACCCTACTCCACTGGAAAGATGAGGTCAGGAGGCCCCCCAAGAGCCGATGAGAGCACCACAACACTCATCCAAATCACCGCCTCATGCAGACAAAAACTAATGAGTTCCTAGAAGCAATTGAGCAATTCAGGATTAACATGAGTCATGGCAAAATTTTAATTGTCGACTAACATAAAAAAGTAAGCTGCCAATTCCTGGTAGTCTCAATTTACTGCAAAAGAAAGCACCAAACCAAAGCATAATCATTTGATGCTGAATATTCCTAAGGCATGCATACAAGCTAAGAATTTAGGCACAAGATGAAATGTTGGGAAACGATTTTTCTAAGAGAATTTTCTGAGCCTACTTAGGAGTTCATAGGATTGAAATATTATTAGGAATGGATAAACACAAATAGAAAATTTTATCAATCGATTTAAATTCAGCTTTATAGATCATGCTCCGTTAAGACCTATAGGAGGACGAGCCAAAAATGGGCAACTATCATTGGATCTCTTCATACTACTTTATTCAAGTCTAGTCTTTCCGAGTTTCCCCTTTCTCTTTCTAAACCCTTTCAACCGAATTCCGGGGTCCCAACCCATTAAGATTTGTCGCAATCCTTGTTCAAACAAGTCAGCACGAATCATTTCCTTCTGTTTATCCCTCACTAGTGCAATTCATATGCTTTCATAGTTAACGCTTGTGACAAACCCTAGAAGAAAGGGAGAGAGAGAGAGAGAGAGAGAGAGAGAGAGAGAGAGAGAGATGCTAGGGTTTGGAGAGAGAATGGAATGAATCACTAACTCCATTACCCCAAATCAAAGCTAGAAACCTTAGAGAGAGAGAGAGAGAGAGAGACGCACCTGTGGGTGGTGGAGACCTTCGGTGGCTGAAGCGGTGGTGGGAGCTTGGAAGGAATGTAACCGGAAACGATCTATATCACTCATGGAATTAGTGTTGGCACCCAAAAATTTTTAAGTTTTCTTAAATTCCTAAGTTACCCTCAGCCCTAACCTCCTCAACCTCCATTTCACCGGCACTGCCGTTGCATTGTCGGCCGTTGGGTGCCATACGTTAGGGTTTAGATAAGAAAAAAAAAAAGAATGAAGAGGGAAAAGGAGGAACTATCAGGGTTCAGACGGGAAAGAAGAAGGAGGAGATTAGAGACGTGTTATGAAGGGGTTATTATGGGTGCTATTACATGCCCATAAATGGGTTGGGGCCAAAAAAAAATATGGATGCCAACATTAAAACCGGGGGTGCACATAGAGCATCCGTGGCAGGAGGAGGAGGAACTTAAATTCAACTTCAATGGAGCTTGAACAACCAGGTAGCAGGGCGAGTTTCTTTGTTCACGATTTTCATGGTGTGATCGGATTTTTGAATTAACCCATTGGCGTTTGTGTGCACCACTAAGACACGCCAACCTTGTTTTTGATGGATAAATAACGGCGAAAACAAACAAGAAAATACAAGCACAAGGAGAAGCAAATAACAATCCCAAGAGAAATAAGATTATATGGTTCACCCAATCTTGAGCTACGTCCATAGATAAAGCTTGGAGCTTGGCGGGGCTTCACTATGATGGTAGCAAGAAATGAAGAAACATCAACTCCTCCTCCTTCAAAAAAACAAACCCAAAGCACTTCTCCCTCAACCTCCATGGCTTCACAAAGAAGAACCTTGTGTTGAGCACAACAAAAGCGAGAGCGTCACATCCACAAACCGGGAGCATAATGATAAGCCAAAACATCCAGAGGAGACACGGTGGTGCGCACACACAAAAAAAAAAATTAAGTGGTTCATTCCCACGGGACCTCGTCTAGATTGCAACCTTCAAACTCATCAAATAGGTTAAGTCAAAAGAGTTATGCTCACCAAAAGAGATCATCTCTCAACCAAATTGGGCTCCATGCTCATCTGCGCTTGGTCCTCCAAACAAATACAGCTAGATCGCTGCCAATGCGACTGTTGTCATAACCAAAGCTGTCAACAACCAAATGAATGTCATCTGTTGACGACTCCAAACAAGTGGTTGTCCATAGACGACTCTAATGTCTGCTGCATTGTAGACACAAGCAATTGGCATCCGTCGATGCCTCCGAATTAGTGCATGTTGGCACCTTCACCAATAGCGCCTGTCAGCACCTCCAATCGGCATCCGTAAATTCCTTCACCATTGGTGCCCATCGGCACCTCCTTTCGGCATTCGTAGATGCCTCCATCAATGGTACCCGTTGGCACCTCTTATCGGTATTCCTTAATGCCTCTGCATTGATACCCGTCGATACCTCCAATTAGCATCGATCGATGCCGCCACCAATGACACCCGTTGACACATCTAATAAACATTCGTAGATGCCTCTACAATGATATTCGCTGACACCTCCAATCGGCATCCATCGATACCTCCACTAATGGCGCCCGTCGGCACCACTGATAGGCATCCTCAGATGCCTCTGTAAATGGTGTCCGTCGACACCTCCACCATCGCACGTGCCGTTGGCCTTCATGCTGACCGCCAAAGCCACCCCCCCCCCCCCCCCCCCCAATGACTAAAGAAGTCCCAGATAAACAAGGAAACCCGACCCTAATCTGTGCAACTTGGCAGGATTTTGCCCATGCGAGATTAGGTTTTGTTCTGGGTATCCGTCTGCAAGCAGATTTCGCCCAGGCAAACCCTGTGGGCACCCGAGCCAATTCGCCAACACCTTGGACAAAACTCTCTCTCTTTCTCTCTCTCTCTCTCTCTCTCTCTCTCTCTCTGAATAGGCCTTGTGGGAAAAACCAACCTAAATGGCCGGGGGTTCGCACTAGTTAAATCTAAAATTTAATATATGGATTGCTCTTTCAATTTAGTTCACAAAAGGCCTATTGGATTTTGCTAATGTATATTGTAGGTTATACATATGAGTTAGGTGTATAGGACTCATTCCCACACATGTATGTGCCTATATATTCGTGGTTATTGTCCTAATGAGAATCGTTCGTCATTCTCCCAAACCCTAGCCGTTTCTCCCTCCCTCCCTCTCTCTCTCTCTCTCTCTCTCTCTCTCTCTCTCTCTCTCTCTCTCTCTCTCTCTCTCTCTCTCTCTCTCTCTCTCTCTCTCTCTCTACCAGGGTTGTGGTAACATGGTATCAGAGCAGGTTTAATCCCCTAGCCATCCCCCTCCGTAGCCTTCCTCCCCGATCCGGCGACCTTGCATGTGCCTGCAACAAGCCCGTCACCTTGCGCCTTTCATCCGAGCCCGCGCCTGATCGGCCCTGTGTCGGTCCTCTAGCCCTCCTGCAGCCTGTCGACTATCCATCGATCCTCCTGCAGCCTGTCAGTCATCTGGCAGCCCTTCCTGTAGAGCCTACCGACTATTTGTCGGCCCTCTTATAGTCTGTCGGTCTTCCATCGACCCTTCCAGTAGAGTGTCGACTATCTGTTGGCCCTCCTGCAAGCTGTCGGTCCCCTACCGACCTTTCCTACGGCCCGTCAGCTATCCGCTGGCCCTCCTACAGCCCGTCAGTCTTCTGCTAGCCTCTCCTGCAGCCCGCCAGCTATCCATCGGCCCTCCTGTAGCTTGTCGGTCTTCGATCTGCCGGCCTCTTCTGCAGCTCACCGTCGACCTTCCTGCAGCCTGCCGACTATCGGTCGGCCTCCCTTTGAGCTCGTTGGCCTCCTGAGTGGCCTCCCGTGCCCTGCCCTAGTGCCCTTTGAGCATGTCGGCCTCCTCTCGAGCTCGTGGGCCTCCTGTGTGGCCTCCCGTGCCCTGTTTGCGGGCCTCCTGTGTGGCCTCCCGTGCCCTGTTTGCGGGCCTCCTGTGCGGCCTCCCGTGCCCTGCTCTCGAGCTCTACTCCTGCGCCTGCCGTATTGGAATTAAATCCTATTATCAGAGTCGCAGCGGAAGCAAAAGATAGATCCAAAGATCTCATGGTGTATGTTTCATTATAATTAATTCTACAAAATAATTTACATGTAAATCTATGATCTTAGCATATGTGCGGACACCCTAGAGGCATACTACGATTTACGGAAGACATGCATGCATCTAGTTAGGTGTTTAGAATCATCATACCTTGTGGATCTATGATCCGAAGAGAACGGAATGATGATGAACAGCACGTGAATCGAAAGGAAAGCTGTCGGATGGCACATTGTCCTTTGCGAAGGGAGGAATCCCCGAAGTCCTATCTCTGAGTGTAAGGACTACGAGCCGACGGCGGAATTCGTTGCGAAGACGACGGCGAGCCGCGAGATCTCCTCCTTCTCTTTCTCTCTTCTTCCTTCTTCTTCCTTCTTCTTCCTTCCTCCTTCTTCTTCCTCTTTCTTCCTTGGTCGAACCACAAAGAGGGAGAGGAGAGAGGGGGTTCGGGTTTTTGGAGAGGGAGGCACTAGGGTCGGCCCCCTCTCTCTCTAATCCTCTTATAGGGCCAATCCCCAAGTGCTTTACGCAAGCTAGGGCCGGCCCCAAGGGGATTGGGATGAGGGGGGGTCGGTTTTAGGGTTTCTCTATGTCTATCGTGAAGCCTGAACGAAAACACCCTTCACGAAAAGTGAAACAATGTACGAAAGATTGAGTAAGGTGTGCTACTCGGAATCGAGTTCCGACAGTGCCTATAAGCTCCTGGAATTATTCCGCTCATTTTACGATCCATATTCAATATGTTCTGAGCCATATTTCAGTATTTACCAAAATACCCCTACGGCCCTCAACACATGTGAATTAGGTTCTTAGGCTCCGGACTTGCGCTCCATCGCGCTACTTCACATCCAACGTATCCAACCAGATCGGGGAATAATTCTTATATGTAACGACAAGGTGGAACCTTCAGGGTTCAGGATCTCTAGCTCTAATCGGATCCCTGATTAACTGTCCCAGTGACACACCGAAAGTTCCATTAATCAGCCCTAATCCAGTTAACCTGCATAGCTACCCAGAGTGCGACGCGAGTTAAACTCTAGTGATCCTAAACTTATGTTACTCCCTCATAACCTTGTTCTCTACTATACTCTGATAATGCTTAGTCCGTCCTATTACTGGTGCCATGATATGACTCGGGCGGTGGGGAGTACCATCAGATCCTAATCGATCATCTGACTAGGATTTGATAACTTGTCATTTATAACACCACACACCTTCTGGTACTATGCCTAGTATCCGGAACATCGTCAGTCATACTGACAACCACCAGGCCTGGGTTAATTGTGTGGACATATTGACTCATCAAAACGCACCCATCCAATACTGAACGTCGGATAACCTATAGGGATTGCATTAAGCGCCAGCCGGGTAACCCAACGTACCGTGGTATTGGACTATAGATGGTCCGCACACTGTGGGTGCAAATTTTGGTAAAAAGTCTGCAAACAGCGGGACCCGCCGGCCCTACCTGGTGGGCCCCCGAAGACTACAGCAGGACCCACCGGCCCTGCCTGGTGGGCCCAAGAGTCTGTGGAATCCCCCAGAAGACGGTAGCAGGGCCCACCAGCTTTACCTGGAGGATCCCCAGATATGACAGCAGAAACCGCCATTTACCACCAGAAAATTCTCTTTAAATAGCAGACCCTTCGAATGTAAAAGGACCGATTTTCAGTTTTGAGATCTGATTTTCAGAAACCCAGAGCTCTGGAATTTCTCAGCTCCCCCTCCTCCTCCTCTCTTCGATCTTCCTCTTGTCTTCGAAGAGATCAGAGTGGATTCAGTGATACTCGACCTGTCGAGATCACTTCAATACAAGTGTTAGTGAATTCGGGTTGCTCCCTATAGCACGGAGACGTAGGCTTCGGCTGAACTCCGAGATCACATCTCTCGTGTTAAACTCTCTCTGTTTGCATATTGAAAGCACTAACTTCAATCAACAGATCGAACAACGATCATCGACTCGAACCTCAATTGACTGGTACGGCGAAGTCTTCGGGTCGGCACAAAGATTTTCCCCCAACAGTTTGGCGCCGTCTGTGGGATTCGAACGAAAAGCCAAGTCCTCTCTACGACGACTATTAGATCGGTTGAGCAGACAACCGATCGATCGTCAAACTTCCTCGCCCCTTCGGTTGAACAGACAACCGATAGAACACCGGCACTCTCGTTGTACCCTTCGCTCTCTAACTAAATGGCAAGGACGAAGCATCAGTGTAACGCCCCGATATTTTACGGATTTATTTAATCCGTATAATACTGAGGTGTTAGAAAATAAAAGCTTGGTATAACTAAGCTCCATAAAAATTTGGAACTTAAATGAGCCATTCCATTAAAATAACCATTGTTTAATACATTTTAGGAGAACAAAAGCCTAAGGAAATAAATTTATTCTTTTATTTCGATGACACTTCATTCTTCAGCTTCGGCATCTTCGTAGAAAGGGGTGTACAGCGGGTCCTCCACTCCTTCTGGGTCGTTCACTACTCGCTCTCCGTTCTCTTCCAGTTCTGCAGGTTTTGACTCTGAAGGATGCACAACATCTGTAGGGGGGTGAGTCCAAACCACTGACTCACCTTATGACCTAATTTATTTCATGCTAAATATTTGTACGGAAAAACAGTAAACTTGACTACGAAAGGTAAATAATAGAACACATGCATCACCCGATTCCCTTTTTGGCTTCTTCCAGCCAGGGTAGGAATCTCAATCCTTACCCGGGTACTTTTAGTCCGCAACAAGGCTAGCCCCACACCTAGGTACTTTTAGTCCTCAGACTAGGCTAGCCCCACACCTAGGTAACTTTTAGGCCTGTAGCCAGGGCTAGACCCACACCCAGGTACTTTCTGGCATTCCGCCAGGGCTAGACCCACACCCAGGTACTTTCTGGCATTCCGCCAGGGCTAGACCCACACCCAACAAGTGATCACGTACTTCACAATTTACTACTCATAGTAATTTACCGATGATCTATAGCAGATATTTAGCATGAAGAAACTTGGTTAAAACTCCCCTACCTGAACTGTTGCAAACTCTTATTCTTGATGAAGAAGCCTTATCACGCTCGAAACCTGAAAATATGTTACTAATATTTTGTTAGTTTTTCCTAAATTTTTCTGGGATTTTTCCGAACATTTTTCGATGTAAATTAGTGGGTTTTCCCTTTTAAGGGGTATTTTTGTAATTTTCAAAAATACCTTAAATCTATACTATTATGTAGATCGTTTCATTACGGACCCGTGGCCGCAAACGGAACTCAATTCCGAGTTCGTTTGCTCCTGGTACGGTCAAAACAAATTGGCTATTAACGGATTTTTAATTCGGGTCTGCCCTTAGTAATATAGTTTGGTTTTCTTTAGTAATACTGTTTCAGTTAATAATAACTAGAGTTGTTTTAACAATCTTTCATCATTGATTAAATGGGCCTGGCCCATTCCTTAATGGGCTTAAGCCCATGAATTTTAGTGGGTTTCACTTGTCTAAATGGGCTTCAGCCCACTTATATATATTATATATATATAATAAAAAAAACTAACCGGATTTTCTTTGGGAGGAGGAGCCCGGCGGCAGGAGGTGGCGGCCGGCGGCGGGAGGCGGCGGCCGGCGGCGGCGGCAGTCGCCGGCGGCGGTTGGCGGCGGTCGGCCGGCGGCGGTCAGTCGGCCGGGGGCGGTGGTCGGCCGGCGGCGGTCAGTCGGCCGGGGGCGGTGGTCGGCCGGCGGCGGGCGGCGGTCGGCCGGCGGCGGCGACGGTCGGCCGGCGGCGGGCGGCGGTCGGCCGGCGGCGGGCGGCGGTCGGCCGGCGGCGAGCGGCGGTCGGCGGTGGTCAGGGTGGTTGACGAGGGGGAGGGAAGTGGTAGGGCACGGTTTTCGAGACGGGCTAGAGTGAAAAACTATTGTGGAGGGGGGGGGTTTATATAGGGGTTTTGAGAATCCTAAAAGACACAGGGTCTTAATTGCAAATCGGCCATTTAGTGCGTACTGCAGCTGTAACCGTCCGATCGGGAACGAAAGGTCGCCGACTTCGGTTACGTCTGCGCGACCCTTTCCGTCCGATCGGAAACGAAGGGTCAACGACCGTTGATCTTCCCAGTGGTATGTTTATTAATTATATTGGCTGTTTTTTATACAGAAAAGCACTACGGGTCTTTTGGCTAGAGGAAAAATCTTTAAGAGTTCAATTGAAGGGTCATAGGTTCAAATCCTTCTATCGGCTAAATATGTATACATATATATATTTTTTTTTTTCACAATTTTTTAAATACTCTAAATGTGTCCAAATCAAATAAGTTTGTATATGTTTTTCGATCGTCTCGGCGAGACGAACGCAATGGCGCCATCCGATTTTTATTTTGAATTTTTTATAAAAACTTTCTTTTAATGACATTTAAATAATTTTTGGGTTGTTACATCCTCTACTCCTAATAAAAATTTCGTCCTCGAAATTTAGAGATATAACTCAGTGATTGAATTCGAGCTCATACCTCAGTTGTTGAATAGATGTGGATATTGCTTTTGTATTTCTGATTCCAATTCCCAAGTAGCTTCCTCCTCGTTGTGATGTTGCCATAGTACCTTTACCAGCCGAATAGTCTTGGTTCGTAATTCTTTATCCTTGGTGTCTAAAATTCTCACAGGTACTTCTATATATGTGGCATCTGATTGAATACTGATCTCTTCATCTTTCAGAATGTGAGAGGGATCTGGTTCATACTTGCGAAGCATGGACACGTGAAAAACTGGATGTATATTTGCCAATTTTATAGGTAATGCCAGTCGATATGCTACTGGTCCAGCTCTTCCCAATACTTCGTAGGGCCCAATATATCTGGGTGCAAGCTTTCCCTTGAGATCAAAACGTTGAATACCTTTCCTCGATGAGATTTTTAGAAAAACAAAATCTCCCACTTCAAATTCGAGAGGTCTTCTTCGATTATCTGCGTAACTTTTCTGTCTGCTCTGTGCTTTTAGTAAATTGGCCCGAATAATTTTTATTTTGTCGGTTGTTTCTTGGATTATTTCAGGCCCCATTATACTTTTCTCTCCCACTTCCGTCCAACAGACTGGGGATCTACAGGGTCTTCCATATAAGGCTTCAAAAGGTGCCATTTGTATGCTGGACTGATAGCTATTATTATAAGTAAATTCTATTAACGGCAGGAAATCTTCCCAACTACCCTTGAAGTCCATCACACAAGATCTCAACATGTCTTCTAAAATTTGTATTATTCTCTCTGACTGCCCGTCAGTTTGAGGATGATATGCCGTACTCATATTTAATTCTGTTCCCAAAGCCTTCTGTAAACTTCTCCAGAACTTAGAGGTGAAGTGAGGATCCCTGTCGGACACAATAGTCACCGGAATACCGTGAAGTCTAACAATTTCCTTCAGGTATAGGGTACTATCGTCTCTAGTGGATGCAGTTGTCTTTCGCGGTAGAAAATGAGCTGATTTTGTTAATCGATCCACAATTTGATCCAGGAAATTTTTAAAGATCCGATTCATCAAATCCATAAATGCCGCAGGGGCATTTGTTAGTCCAAAAGGCATCACCAAAAATTCGAAATGCCCATACCTAGTTCGGAAGGCCGTCTTTGGTATATCTTCTTCTTTGATTTTTAATTGATGATATCCTGATCGGAGATCTATTTTGGAGAAATATTTTGCTCCCTTAAGTTGATCAAATAGATCCTCTATTCTTGGGAGTGGATATTTATTTTTTATAGTCACCTGGTTCAATTTTCTATAATCGATGCACATCCTTTTCGTTCCATCCTTTTTCTGAACAAATAATACAGGTGCACCCCATGGGGATGAGCTAGGTCTTATAAACCCAAGAGTAAGTAACTCATCCAACTGCTTCCTCAGCTCTTTTAATTCTACTGGTGCCATTCTATATGGGGCAATTGAAATAGGAGCCACTCCTGGCATTAATTCTATCGAAAAATCTATCTCCCTTTTCGGTGGCAACCCTGGAAGATCTTCCGGAAACACTTGCGAAAATTCCGATACCACCAAGATGGTATTTTGTATAGGACTCTTCACCTCCTCTTCTAAAAGTTGAGCTAAGTAACATACTTTCGCTCTTACCTTTCCGAACTTTCTTCCCCGAAATATTATTTCCTTACTATCTGTTGTTTGTAAAGTAACCTTCTTTCTGTAACAATCCATCATCGCCCTATACTTGGATAACCAATCCATTCCTAATAGAATGTCAAAAGTTTCCAACTTTAGTAGAATTAAATTCGCCACCAATTCCTCCTCTTCAACCCGTAGTATACAGTTTCTGCAGATTCTGTTTGTTTTGGCCGTATCGCTAAGTGCTGTAGTAATGGCTAGTATATACCCTAGCGGTTCAGTCCTTAATTGTAAATCCTTAGCCAAGTGAACTGATATAAATGAATGTGTCGATCCAGGGTCTAGTATTACTCGTGCTAGACTTCCATAAATAAGAATAGTGCCTACGAAGAATTTACTTTTGCGGTTAAAACTTACCGATGAAATAGCAAATTCTTGAAATGAATAGTTCGTACCTTCAATGACGTCGTTTGATTCCTCCTCCGTGGATATCGCAAAAGTTTTTCCAGGTACCTTTGGAGGTTGAACAGGGCGATTTCCGAATAATTGCGGATTATTCTTGAAGGGAGGTCTTGCCGGAGCGTCTTTATTCAGACGAGGGCAGTTTCGTTGGAAATGATCCCGCGATCCACATATGAAGCAATTTCGAGGTCCCGAAGTCACTAGAGGGCCATTATTTCCTGTTGGAAATTCTTGCATCCTCGGCCTTTTGTTTGCCTCTATCCCTGGTGCACTCCTTTTCACCCTATTTTTCTCAAATATTTTACGCGTTTCTTCCCATTCACGTTCTGCCACCATTGCAGTCTGTACTAGTTCACCATAGTTTCTTATACGGAGTACAGCCACTCGGGTTCGAATATGAGGATTCAAACCCTGTTCAAATCTTTTGGATTTTAGTTCCTCTGTGGCTATAAGATAATGAGCAAATCGTGATAGTTCGATGAATTTAGCTTCATACTGGGAAACACTAAGTTTTCCCTGATAAAGTTCTAAAAATTCTGCAATCATTCTATCCTTGGTTGCATCCGAAAAATACTTCCCTAGGAATGCTTTTGTAAATTCCTCCCAAGTGAAACTTGCTTGAGTTCTTTTGACCGTATCCCACCAGTAGTCCGCCTCTCCCTCTAACATGAATGTAGCTAAGATAACTTTTTGTTCATCGTTTGCCTTTAAAGTCTCCAATACCTTCTCTATTTGTTTGAGCCACCTATCGGCAATCAAGGGATCCGGTTCTCCTCTGAAAGAAGGGGGTTTTAATTCCTTGAATTCTTTCAGCATCACTCCCATCCTTGAACTATCCTTAGAGGAGTTCATTCTTTCTATCAGTTGGTGTAATGCTCCTAACACCTTTGTCAAGTCTTCATTGGAAGTATTGTTTTCGTGAGAGTTCATTTTTCTGAAAAAAATATAAAAGAACATTTTCAAACACAAACTTAGAAAGAACATACTCATTCATTACTTATACTTTTCTTATCATTCTACATATAACCAACAATTATTTTGAAAAACATCGGATGTTCACAACGATTTTCATCGCCCACTTTCCCGCAGATACATCGATAACGTTTATAGAAGACATTCCCGTTTTGGTTAGGTGCAACCGTTTTCTTCGCCTTCTTTGTCTTCACGATTTTCTTCTTAGGTTTCACCTTTGCTCCCGATGAATTACCTTCAGACATTTGTGACTTCATACTTCTGTTTAAAGGAAAAACACATTTACTTTGTAAATATTAATATTTAAATCTTTGGTGTCTACCCTATCGATGTCCTTAAATATTTTTTTTTTTTTTTTTTTTTTTTTTTTTTCTAGGATCTATTACCTAGGCTCTGATACCAAGTTGTAATGCCCCGATATTTTACGGATTTATTTAATCCGTATAATACTGAGGTGTTAGAAAATAAAAGCTTGGTATAACTAAGCTCCATAAAAATTTGGAACTTAAATGAGCCATTCCATTAAAATAACCATTGTTTAATACATTTTAGGAGAACAAAAGCCTAAGGAAATAAATTTATTCTTTTATTTCGATGACACTTCATTCTTCAGCTTCGGCATCTTCGTAGAAAGGGGTGTACAGCGGGTCCTCCACTCCTTCTGGGTCGTTCACTACTCGCTCTCCGTTCTCTTCCAGTTCTGCAGGTTTTGACTCTGAAGGATGCACAACATCTGTAGGGGGGTGAGTCCAAACCACTGACTCACCTTATGACCTAATTTATTTCATGCTAAATATTTGTACGGAAAAACAGTAAACTTGACTACGAAAGGTAAATAATAGAACACATGCATCACCCGATTCCCTTTTTGGCTTCTTCCAGTCAGGGTAGGAATCTCAATCCTTACCCGGGTACTTTTAGTCCGCAACAAGGCTAGCCCCACACCTAGGTACTTTTAGTCCTCAGACTAGGCTAGCCCCACACCTAGGTAACTTTTAGGCCTGTAGCCAGGGCTAGACCCACACCCAGGTACTTTCTGGCATTCCGCCAGGGCTAGACCCACACCCAGGTACTTTCTGGCATTCCGCCAGGGCTAGACCCACACCCAACAAGTGATCACGTACTTCACAATTTACTACTCATAGTAATTTACCGATGATCTATAGCAGATATTTAGCATGAAGAAACTTGGTTAAAACTCCCCTACCTGAACTGTTGCAAACTCTTATTCTTGATGAAGAAGCCTTATCACGCTCGAAACCTGAAAATATGTTACTAATATTTTGTTAGTTTTTCCTAAATTTTTCTGGGATTTTTCCGAACATTTTTCGATGTAAATTAGTGGGTTTTCCCTTTTAAGGGGTATTTTTGTAATTTTCAAAAATACCTTAAATCTATACTATTATGTAGATCGTTTCATTACGGACCCGTGGCCGCAAACGGAACTCAATTCCGAGTTCGTTTGCTCCTGGTACGGTCAAAACAAATTGGCTATTAACGGATTTTTAATTCGGGTCTGCCCTTAGTAATATAGTTTGGTTTTCTTTAGTAATACTGTTTCAGTTAATAATAACTAGAGTTGTTTTAACAATCTTTCATCATTGATTAAATGGGCCTGGCCCATTCCTTAATGGGCTTAAGCCCATGAATTTTAGTGGGTTTCACTTGTCTAAATGGGCTTCAGCCCACTTATATATATTATATATATATAATAAAAAAAACTAACCGGATTTTCTTTGGGAGGAGGAGCCCGGCGGCAGGAGGTGGCGGCCGGCGGCGGGAGGCGGCGGCCGGCGGCGGCGGCAGTCGCCGGCGGCGGTTGGCGGCGGTCGGCCGGCGGCGGTCAGTCGGCCGGGGGCGGTGGTCGGCCGGCGGCGGGCGGCGGTCGGCCGGCGGCGGCGACGGTCGGCCGGCGGCGGGCGGCGGTCGGCCGGCGGCGGGCGGCGGTCGGCCGGCGGCGAGCGGCGGTCGGCGGTGGTCAGGGTGGTTGACGAGGGGGAGGGAAGTGGTAGGGCACGGTTTTCGAGACGGGCTAGAGTGAAAAACTATTGTGGAGGGGGGGGGTTTATATAGGGGTTTTGAGAATCCTAAAAGACACAGGGTCTTAATTGCAAATCGGCCATTTAGTGCGTACTGCAGCTGTAACCGTCCGATCGGGAACGAAAGGTCGCCGACTTCGGTTACGTCTGCGCGACCCTTTCCGTCCGATCGGAAACGAAGGGTCAACGACCGTTGATCTTCCCAGTGGTATGTTTATTAATTATATTGGCTGTTTTTTATACAGAAAAGCACTACGGGTCTTTTGGCTAGAGGAAAAATCTTTAAGAGTTCAATTGAAGGGTCATAGGTTCAAATCCTTCTATCGGCTAAATATGTATACATATATATATTTTTTTTTTTCACAATTTTTTAAATACTCTAAATGTGTCCAAATCAAATAAGTTTGTATATGTTTTTCGATCGTCTCGGCGAGACGAACGCAATGGCGCCATCCGATTTTTATTTTGAATTTTTTATAAAAACTTTCTTTTAATGACATTTAAATAATTTTTGGGTTGTTACAATCAGGGTCAACCAGAAGGAAGTAACACTCAGCAAGCTCGTCCTGAGACTCGATCAATGAGTCAAAGCTTAACTTCGGACAGCCCCTTGCTGTCCCCGAGATGGGGGTTCGCTCAGGTAGTGGGAGATCGATCGATCAATCGATCGCCCAACCTGCCCGACAATCAATTGGGCAAACTGCCCCCGCTCCTGCTGCAGACCCTCCATCGACTTATCAAATATCAGCGGTCGACTTCCAACTGCTTCAATTGGCAAAGCAAAATGCCGCCCTCACTGCTGAAAGAGATGCTCTCAAGAAAGCAGCCTCTGAAGCCGGGATCGTTCTTCCGATTCCCTCGAGCAACGAGAGAGTCGATCTACCGCGGCAATCGATTCACTCCGAACCACGGAGGTCGATGGGTACTGCTGCCCTTGAGAGGATTCATCGCGACCCAACTCCTTCTGCTGCCTCATAGAAGCAGAGTGTTTGGGATTGCCTCAACGACGAGTCCTCCCAATCCTCTTCTGGTCGCAACTGCGACATGAAGGCACCTTCAAAACCCGACATCTTAAGGAGACATCAGATGAAAGGGGCTCCCTCAAAGAGTAGAGTTTCTCCATCTATTCTGCTTCAGCGTGGGCTTGGATCAAACCTTCATCACCGACTCCAACCCGCTGATACTCAGAGGCCTGAACAAGACCTCTCAATCTTGCCTCTCGATCCACATCCAAGTCGAGGACATGGTCGTAGAGACGGGTACTCCTCTACCGGACCTCTCCATCGAAGCTTGTTCGAGTCGACATTTCCAAGGGGATGGAGAACCCCCACTCTCCCCAAATTCAATTGTGTCAAAGGAGATCCAACTCTCCATATACTCGCTTTCAAGCAAGCCTTGACGCCGCACGAAGAAGAGAACAACGTGCTCTGTCGCACCTTCGCCGGGAGCCTTGACGAGCCATCTCTTGATTGGTACCATAACCTTCGAGCGGGATCCATCACCCGTTTCGATATTTTGGCCAGTCACTTCGTGCAGCATTATCAACTAAACATGAAGCCGGAGAAGAAGCTCGACTCCCTCTATCGGTTGAGGATGGGTGCCGACGAGAGTCTCCGCAGCTTCACAAGGCGATTCCGCAACGAGCACGCCGCCCTCTCCGGGAGACATCTGGATGATGAAGCTATCATGTTGGCTTTCCAGAATGCACTCCGCTTCGACCAACACATCTATAATGACTTCATCCGCAATCCCCCTCCTTCCCTGGGTTCAATGTTTGATCGAATCCAGAGGGAGATTGAGGTTGAGGACGATCAAGTCGCCCGAAAAGAGAGAGAGTCGAAGCGAAGGCCTGCTGAGAGAGAAGTTCCAAAATATACTACCAAAGCTCACAACGCTGAGGCAGCAGCCCCCCTGCCAACAAACGGTCAAAGATCGACGGACGTCGATCCCCGACGAAGACTACTTTCACCGAGTGGAATACCAATCGAGCAGATCCTCGGCCGCATTCAACACGAGGAATTCCTTCGAAGGCCCAATCCTCTTCAGCCAAATACTAAATTCACGGCTGACAAAATAGTTTATTGCGACTTCCACCGAAGTCACGGCCATTCCACCGATCGGTGCTATCGGCTAAAATTTCACCTCGAAGACTTGTTGCGAGAGGGCCATCTCCAAGAGTTCGTCAGAGGCAGACAAGATCAACGCCGAACCTCCGCCAAGGGGAAAGAGGCTTGCTGGGTCCATCAAATCTCTTCCAACCGATCACCTCTCACCATGAATGCCAACATCTTTGGCATTCATGGATCATTGCACAATCAATCAGTGACCGGGAAGGAAGTCGATCGGCAAATTCGATGTATCTTTCACGTTCACTCTTCTGCAAGCAAAGAGGACACCTGGATCGAGAAGCCTATCGAGGGTTTGGCTTGGCCCTCCATAGTTTTCAATGATACTGATCTCTAAGGAGTTCATACTCCACATCGGGACCCCCTGGTCTTGAAACTCCTCATCGACGGAAGCACTGTCAATCGAATCCTCATCGACACCGAAAGCTCCATCGATATTATGTTCTCAGACTGCTTTAAACGTCTGGGACATAAATACTCAAGCCTCGACGTCGTCCCGACCGTAATTACGGGCTTCAACGGCGAACAAAGCATTACGGTGGGCAAATCGAGATTCACTCTCGACCTTAGCCGAGAGACTCGAGTCTCGGTGAGGTTTGCAATTATCGAAGGAACGTTCAGCTACAACGTCATTCTCGGGCGACCATTCCTCCACCAGATTAATGCCATCTCCTCTTCTTACCACCAACTCCTCAAGTTCGCAACGGGAGAAGGCATTGTCTATATTCGAGGCGATCAGCAAGCCGGGCGATCTTATGAAGCGGTTGCGGCAAAAATGGATCGCAAGATCAATATCGCTCCTCCAAAGCGACCCAGAGATGAAGTTGGTCCCTCTTCAAAATAGCAATCAAAGGAGATTCCGCTGACCGAGCCCCCACCAATCGAGTGGGAGGCTTCACCTTCAATCGAAGAAATCATTCCAATCAATATCGGCAGAGGAGATCTCCCTCAACAAACCTTCATCGGTACCGTCTCAGCGACGCAGAAGCGCGAGACATGGTATCCTTCCTCCAGTCCAACATCGACGTCTTCGCTTGGTGCTTCGAAGACATGCCTGGGATCAATCCAGATGACGCTTGTCACCGGCTCGCGATCAAAGAAGAAGTAAAGCCTGTCAAGCAAAAGTCACGTACAATCCAACCAGAGCTACAAGTTGTTGTTCAAGAGGAGATCAGTAAGTTACTCACAGCAGACTTCATTCGTGAAGTAGAGTATTCTACTTGGATCTCCAACATAGTTGCTGTTCTAAAGAAAAACGGGAAGGTCAGAGTGTGCATCGACTTCACAAACCTCAACAAGGCTTACCCCAAAGATCCATTCCCCATGCCAAGGATAGATAGACTAGTCGATGCCACTGCTGGCCATGAGCTATTATCTTTCATGGATGGATACTCTGGGTACAATCAAATTCCGCTTCTCTGATGATCAAGAGAAGACATGCTTTGTGACTAGCAGAGGTCTCTACTGCTACAACGTAATGCCTTTCGGCCTCAAAAACGCCGGATCTATTTATCAACGGTTAGTCACAAAGATGTTCGAAGATCAAATCAGTCACAATGTCGAAGTTTACATCGACGATCTCCTTACCAAAAGCTCTAGTAGAGGAAACCATCTATCCGATCTGACTGAAACATTCCAAATCCTCCGAAAGTATCGCATAAAGCTCAATCCGGCCAAGTGTGCTTTCGGAGTTCAATCGGGTAAATTCCTGGGTCACCTTGTGACCAGGAGGGGCATTGAAGCCAACCCCGACCAAATTCGAGCCATCCTCGACATGCCATCACCTACCAATCGGAAGAAAGTGCAACATCTCACTGGAAGACTTGCTGCCCTCAATAGATTCATCTCAAAGTCTTCCGACAGGTGTAAGTCACTCTTCGACAAGCTACGAAAGGCGGATACATCTGGGTGGAGTCCAACTTGCGAAGAAGCTTTTCAAGACATCAAGAAATATCTGGTGCAAACTCCTATCCTGATGGCCCCACTTCCAAAAGAAGATCTATGGCTCTATCTTGCCGTCACTGATCAAGCAATCAGCACGGTACTGGTCAGCAGAAGAGAAAGTGTCGAACATCCAGTTTACTACATCAGCCATACTCTTCTTCCTGCCGAGACCCGCTACTCAAAGACTGAGAAGGTCATACTGGCCTTGCTCACTGCGTCGCGTCGTCTCCAACCTTATTTTGTTTCCCATCAGATCACAGTCATCTCAGAACACCCACTCAAAGATATCATCGACAAAGTAGGTTGAGCTGGTCGAATGACCAAATGGGTGATCGAGATAAGTGCTCTTGGGATCCAGTTCGAATCTCGCACTTCAGTCAAGGGTCAGGCAATTGCTGATTTTCTAGCTGACTTTTCCATTGAAGATCCCATAACTTGGGAAGAAGACTTCGATATGTGCCTTGAAGACGAAGCTGAACCTCCATTCAATTCGGCTATAAAAGCCGATCCGAGCCTTGAGGCTCCAACCACAACACCAACTCCATGGAAGCTTTATATCGATGGAGCTTCAAGTGCGATCGATTTAGGAACTGAGATAGTCTTGATATCCCCCGAACAAGATCATCTTCAGAAGGCCACTCTCCTCGGATTCAATGCCACCAACAACGAAGCGGAATACGAAGCGCTTATCTCCGGACTCGAAATGGCTGAATCCTTGGGGGTGGATCGAATCATCGTCTACAGCGACTCCCAGCTAATCATAAGGCAGATCAACGGAGAGTACACAGCTCGTGAAGAGAGAATGCAACTCTACTTGGCCCTAGTACGACGTCTTCAACAACGATTTACTAGTACTGAATTCGTTCAAATCCCAAGAGCAGAGAATCGAAAAGCAAATGCCTTAGCCAATACTGCCTCAGTTCTTGGAGACTCACTCGGAGGAAAACAAATACAAATCGATTATCAAGAAGTGCCCAAGACCACCCCCGAACAACAGATCATTACTACTACAAAGAGATTTGGGGTTGGAGATCAACTAGTATTGAACCTTACCACCACAAGTGAGCTTGAGGATTGGAGACAGTCAATCTTCAACTTCTTCAAACATGGCGAAATACCCGAAGATCCAAATCAAACCCGAAGACTTCAAAGGAAGCTTTCATGCTATATCATTCAAGGAGAAGATCTATACTTCAAGTCTCACAACGGGATGTTGCTCAAGTGCATTGGCCCTGAACAAGCAAAGGCAATCCTGATTGATATCCACTCTGGAGCCTGCGGCAATCATTCGGGAGGAAGATCTCTTGAGGCCAAAACAAAATTGCAAGGTTACTACTGGCCTACAATGGCAAGGGATGCCCACCAAGTGGTTCAAAGGTGCGAGCCATGCCAACGACACGCTCGGGCTATCCATCTCCCTGCAGATGAGCTTCATCAACTATCAAGTCCATGGCCTTTCCATCAATGGGGGTTGGACTTCTTGGGTCCCTTTCCTCCAACTCTAAGCAAGAAAAAGTATCTGCTACTGGCCACAAATTACTTCACCAAATGGGTCGAAGCTGTGCCACTCTTCCGAGAGACCGACGATGAAATGATCAAGTTCATCCGACATAACATCTTCTCAAGGTTTGGCACATCTCAAGTTCTTGTTTCTGACAATGGGGCTCAATTCGACTCCGACAAGTTTCATGAATTCTGTCTCAACAACGGAATCAAACTTTTTTATTCAACTCCAAGATACCCTCAATGCAATGGTCAAGCTGAAGCCTCCAATAGAGCTATTCTTGGTATACTCAAAAAGAAACTCAACGACAAGAAAGGATTATGGGAACAAGTTCTGCCTGAAGTTCTTTGGGGATATCGCACAACTCCGAGAAGATCAACATGGTTCTTACTCTTTCGTCTGACATATGGATCGGAAGCAGTACTCCCAACAGAAAACATATCGAGTACTTTGAAGACCAGAGCAGTTGAAGGAGGGATCAATAAAGAACTTCGAGCCAACGATCTGGATTTCTCTGAAGAATTATGAGATCAAGCAATCGCTCGAATTGCCAGGTATCAACAGAAGATCAAGTGAGCCTACGATCAGAAGATCTACAAGAGACAGTTTCCAATTGGCAGCCTAGTTCTCAGAGCAGTTTTCTACAACACTAAAGAACACAGCAGTAGGAAACTAACTCCCAACTGGGAAGGATCCTACATTGTGGAGTCAGTAGGAGGCAAAGGATCTTACCGACTGATCTCACCAGAAGGAGACAGACTACCACGAGCTTGGAATGCCAGATATCTCAAATTATTCTATCCATGATGTAAATTTCATGATGAATAAAGTCCTCTTTCAACTGTTCAAATTCTCAGCTTTTTCAATTCAAGTTCTGAAGCAGTTTCAAATCATCTACATTCAAATTACAAGGTCGTTTAACAAGTTTGGGTGCTTGAGTTGCGACTCAACCCCTTACAGGCAAATGTTAAACGGTTTCGGGTCGTCATGCAAAGCAACCTTCAAGTTACTGGTCAATTTAACAGGTTTGGGAGTTTGTGTTGCGACACTACCCCTTACTTACAAATGTTAAATGACCTTCAATTTCAATCAATTTCGATATCGTTTAACAGGTTTGGGTGTTTGAGTTGTGACTCGACCCCTCACATACAAATGTTAAACGAATTCAAGTTCCATTTTCAAATTACTTAACCAGTTTTGGTGATCAAGTTGCGACTTGGCCCCTTACATTCAAGTGTATGTATATTCAAATAGTCCAATACCATCCAGAGTATAACATTCAAAAAGTTCAGCACAAGACATTCAATTTCAAATTTCAAATAACCAAAAAGATATCTTCTGTTACAAAAATTGGTTTTGATAGAATAATGAAAAAACCGGTTTTTGGTTTAGTCCCATATTGCCCGTGGGGAGATCTTTTAATGCGTTTTTAATGGAACTCCTTTCATTGGGCTTTGTAGCTTCCCAAGAGCCAGGCCATAGCCCACCACACACGCGCGCGCGCGCGCCGAGCCGGGCCGGGCACGGGCACGGGCTCGGGCCGAGGCCGCGGCTCGCGAGCCGCGTGGACGCGAATGGTCTTCGGGCTTCGGGCCTTGTTTTACACTGGGTTTTAATTTTTTAATGTTTAATGGAGATTTATTTCTTCCGTTACACTATTCACGAGGCTGAGCTAGGTTCATTGAACCTGGACCTCTGCACTGTCACATGCAACCGTTTCACTTGACAGAGCAGTGAATGCTCATCAGTGCGTTGCATGCAATGGCTGAGAGTGTGGGGACGTTATGGCTAAGGACCTCTATATAAGAGAGGGTCCGGTGAAGCCAGAAACACACCAAGCTAAGAGCTCTCTCCACTTTCTCTTTTCTTTCTCGTTTTCTCTTGTCTGGAGTGTCTGGAGTACGCTGAGAGTCCAAAAGGGGTTCCCTTCGGTGCTGAAGAGGAGTCCAGTCGTTGTACCCTGGGGAGCGTTCGTCGGAGGCCTTGAAGCACCTACCGAGGCGGCGAAATAGCTTTCAGGGCATTGTGCTAGCACAAGCCTCGACAACTGCTAAGTACCTTGTTCTTCTTCCTTCTTCCACCTCTTTGCCATATCTGTAGACAACCTTAGGACAACCTAAACCTTGTTTGATTGTTGTGTTCAAACCTTGCATGCTAAACCCCTTTAGATTGTTCAATTTCTTTTTGCACTAGATTTGTTTCATCTCTACATTCTGTTAGTCATCGTTTGATTGTATTCATAGAGTAGAATACCCAACAACTGAAAGCTATTTTCTTCGTTCTATTCTATTCCGGTTAGATCTAGATCCAATACGAGAGTGTTTAGATCTAGTCTCTTGTTACCTGTTAGAATTCCTTTGATTTTTCATAAGTTTGACGGTGTCGAGGAAAGCTTGACAAACCGGCATTAAATTGCCCTAGGAAGCTTGGTACTTAAGCGAGCCAAGTGCTCCACCTCCTTCCTGGAGCTGACCTGGCCGTCAAATTTTTAAAAATTCAAAAGGAACTCTTCCTAGATGACTACTGAGATGGAGGGGAAACCTAGCAAGTCTAGTGAGAAACCTGAACCATTCGATGGGAAGAACTTTAAGAGATGGCAGATGAAACTTAGGTTCTATCTGACTGTCCTTAAGGTTGTCGACTTTATCTCTTCCGAGAAGCCTACCCTTATCTCTAAGGATGATGGCTCATCTAACCAAACCGACTTAGACTCCTGGGAGAGGCAGGATTATCTGTGTAGGAACTATATCCTCAACTGCCTTGTCCCCGACCTATATGATGTTTACTTCACCTGCAAGTCCGCAAAAGACCTGTGGAACTCCTTAGAGAAGAAGTACGCCACAGAGGACGCCGGGTCGAAGAAATTTGTGGTCGGGAAGCTGCTGGAGTTCAAAATGGAAGATGGGAAATCTGTAGTCTCCCAACTTGAGGAGATACAGATTATCATCCATGAGGTCATTGCTGAGGGGTACAAAATCTGCGAGGAATTCCAAGTTGCAACTATCATAGAGAAGTTGCCTCCCTCGTGGAAGGAATATAAGAACAGTTTGAAGCACAAGAGGAAGGAGATGACCCTGGAAGACCTTGTTGTCCGAATCCGTATAGAGGAGGACAATCGAGTGTCTGAGCAAAGGGAGCGAGCCTCTATGATGAAAGGAAAGGCCAACCTCGTGGAGGGGAAGTCTTCCAAAAAGAAGGCTCTTGCTCCTAAGCCCTGGGAGAAGAACAAGCAATCCAAGCCCCAGTTCAAAAAGAAGCCGAGGGGAGACTGCTTCGTTTGTGGCAAGCCAGGTCACCTGGCTAAGGAGTGCCGCTTCAATGCAGCTAATCGGCCGAAGAACAAGTCCGAGGCGAATGTGGCACAGAGCGGCTACTTCTCGGCAGTGGTGACGGAGGTCAACCTAGTCAGCAACCTTGCAGACTGGTGGGTGGATACGGGAGCTACCCGATATATATGTGGGTCGAAGAGCTGCTTCTCCACCTACACACCTGCAGAAGAAGGCGAGTCGCTGTACATGGGGAACTCCTCAGTTGCTCAAGTTGCTGGGAAAGGGAATGTGACTCTGAAGTTCACCTCTGGAAATCTTCTGACTCTGAAGGAGGTGCTTCACGTCCCAGACATCCGGAAGAATCTGGTCTCCGGAGCAATGCTGAGCAAGAAGGGCTACAAGCTTGTATTTGAGTCGGACAAATTTGTCCTGACTAAGGGAGGGTCTTTTGTGGGAAAGGGTTATCTTGATGAAGGCTTATTTAAGCTCAATGTAACCTCTTTCAATAATGATAATAAAATATCTTCTTCTGCTTACTTGTGTGATTCTTTTGATCTGTGGCATGCTAGACTAGGACACGTTAACTCTAAAACCCTTAAAAGGTTAGTTAACTTAGGTAGTGTACCTAAATGTGTTCCATCCTCAAATGGAAAGTGTGGCATATGCGTAGAGGCTAAATATGCCAAGAAACCTTTTAAGAGTGTAGAGCGTAGCCTAGAAACCCTAGACTTGATCCACTCAGACGTGTACGACCTTAAAGGTTACACTACGAGAGGAGGGAACAAGTACTTCATCACATTTATTGATGATTGTTCCAGACATTGTTCAATCTTTCTCCTTAAGAGTAAGGACGAGAGCTTGTCCAAGTTTAAATCCTATAAGTCTGAGATAGAAAACCAGTTAGGGAAGAGGATCAAAGTCCTTAGGTCGGACAGAGGAGGTGAATATGAGTCCAGAGAATTCACTAAATTTTGTGAAGACAACGGTATAATTCATCAGACCACTGCTCCATATTCCCCTCAGTCTAATGGAGTAGCTGAGAGGAAGAACAGGACCTTAAAGGACATGGTCAATGCCATGATGATCAGTTCAGGGGTACCTATGAACCTGTGGGGGGAAGCTGTGCTCTCAGCAGCACATGTTCTTAATAGAATCTCATTTAAGGAATCTGAGCAGACTCCTTATGAGATTCTGAGAGGTAGGAAGCCATCCTATAAATACCTCAAAGTGTGGGGTTGTTTAGCGAAGGTATCCATACCTAACCCTAAGAGGACCAAGCTAGGTCCTAAAACAGTTGACTCTGTATTCATAGGATATGCCCAGAACAGTAGTGCGTATAGGTTTTTAGTAATCCATTCTGAAAACCCATACATAGATGATAATACCATCATCGAGACTAGGGATGCCGAATTTTTTGAAAATCGGTTTCCTTATAGAGAGAGGTCTGAAAAACCTCAAGAGCCCAGTACGCTTGAGAGGCCTGCTCCTAGACAGAGGGATGACTCTTCAGATAATGAAGAGATCGAACCTAGAAGGAGCAAGCGAGCTAGGACTGGTACTTCATTTGGGCCTGACTTCATTACATATCTAGTGGAAGAGGATCCAACTAGTTATAATGAAGCCATGACCTCAGCTGACTCCATCTTTTGGAAGGAAGCTGTAAACAGTGAACTTGAATCCATAACATCCAACAACACCTGGGAGTTAGTGGAGCTTCCTCCTGGTTGCAAAACTGTTGGGTGTAAATGGATATTCAAGAAGAAGCTTAGGGCAGATGGATCTATAGAGAGATATAAGGCTAGGTTAGTAGCAAAGGGCTATAGGCAACGAGAGGGAGTGGACTTCTTTGACACTTACTCTCCTGTGACCCGGATTACTTCCATTAGGTGCTTATAGCCATAGCCGCTATCCATAGCCTTGTGTTTCACCAGATGGATGTAAAGACTGCATTCCTGAATGGTGAATTAGAGGAAGAGATCTATATGGATCAGCCAGAAGGCTTCGTAGTGCAAGGTTTAGCCATAGCCGCTATCCATAGCCTTGTGTTTCACCAGATGGATGTAAAGACTGCATTCCTGAATGGTGAATTAGAGGAAGAGATCTATATGGATCAGCCAGAAGGCTTCGTAGTGCAAGGTTTAGAGCAGAAGGTTTGTAGACTAAAGAAATCTCTTTATGGTCTCAAACAGGCTCCAAAACAATGGCACGAGAAGTTTGACCATGTGTTAACTTCAAGTGGTTTCAGAATTAATGAATCGGATAAATGTATCTACACTAAGGTCAATAACTTGACTTGTGTGGTCATATGTCTCTATGTAGATGATATGTTGATCTTTGGAACCAACTTAGAAGTAGTGGTCAAGACCAAGGACTTCCTGAGTAGGCACTTTGATATGAAAGACTTAGGAGCTGCAGATGTCATTCTTGGAATCAAAATTAAGAGAGATTCCAATGGCATAACTCTATCTCAATCTCACTATATCGAGAAAGTGCTTAGGAAGTTCGGTCATATTGAATGTCTAACTGCTAGAACGCCATATGATCCTTCAGTACACCTGAAGAAGAATTTAGGGCCTAGTGTATCACAACTAGAATATTCTAGGGTAATTGGCAGTCTCATGTATATCATGAACTGCACGAGACCCGATATTGCCTATGCGATAGGTAGACTTAGTAGATACACTATTAACCCTAACCAAGAGCATTGGGATGCTCTAATCCGAGTTCTAAGGTACTTAAAACATACATTAGATTATGGCATTTTCTATAGTAGGTATCCAGCTGTCCTAGAAGGATACAGCGATGCTAATTGGATTGCGGATTCCTCAGGAACCAAATCCACTAGTGGGTATGTGTTTACCCTTGGAGGGGGTGCAATTTGTTGGAAATCATCCAAACAAACATGCATTGCCCGATCCACTATGGAGTCGGAGTTCATAGCACTAGATAAAGCTAGTGAAGAGGGTGAATGGCTAAGGAATCTCATTATGGATATTCCTTTTTGGCCAAAGCCTATTCCTGCTGTCCCAATTCATTGTGATAGCCAAGCAGCTATAATGAGGGCCAGGAATAACTCCTATAATGGAAAGTCACGACATATTCGTCGTAGACATAACACTGTTCGACAGATGTTGAAAGATGGGATAATTACTATTGACTATATTAGGTCAAAAGATAATTTAGCAGATCCCTTAACTAAAGGACTAGCTAGAGAGTTAGTTCTAAGTACATCGAGGGGGATGGGGCTGAGGCCTATAAACGAATAAGTCTCCGATAACGGTAACCCAACCTACGTGATTGGAGATCCCAAAATCGAGGTTCAATGGGAAAACAAGTTATTCGAGGGATTTGTGGGGGTGCTATCAAATTCTCCCCTCCCTATGATGTGATAGTACATTCTGTATCGCTGAGAGGCTGAGTTTTAGACTCTTAATGCTAACTATAGCTGGCATACCAGTGGGGTGTATAGATACAGAGCACTCTTGATAGTAAGCACCTATATGAGTGTAGAAGTGTGGCCGCTTCTATGAGAATTGAGGCTAATTCTCTAGAACACTCAAGAAAACTGGGGAAGGCTCATGGCCATAAAGAGCACAACCGCATGGGACTCTATGATGTATATGAAAGTATGGGTGAGACTTGTCGACTAGACTTACAATATATATAGCTGTACAGTTCAAGACGTAAGTTCACTGTCAGCTAGTAGGTCCTGCAGTCTACACTAAGCAAAGGTTCAAGTCGAAAGACACCTTATGTCTATACATACTTTTATAAGTACTCCAGACTACTTCTTTCAATTTGGTTTTCGATATTTTCATTATTGTGGGGGATTGTTACAAAAATTGGTTTTGATAGAATAATGAAAAAATCGGTTTTTGGTTTAGTCCCATATTGCCCGTGGGGAGATCTTTTAATGCGTTTTTAATGGAACTCCTTTCATTGGGCTTTGTAGCTTCCCAAGAGCCAGGCCATAGCCCACCACACACGCGCGCGCGCACGCCGAGCCGGGCCGGGCACGGGCACGGGCTCGGGCCGAGGCCGCGGCTCGCGAGCCGCGTGGACGCGAATGGTCTTCGGGCTTCGGGCCTTGTTTTACACTGGGTTTTAATTTTTTAATGTTTAATGGAGATTTATTTCTTCCGTTACACTATTCACGAGGCTGAGCTAGGTTCATTGAACCTGGACCTCTGCACTGTCACATGCAACCGTTTCACTTGACAGAGCAGTGAATGCTCATCAGTGCGTTGCATGCAATGGCTGAGAGTGTGGGGACGTTATGGCTAAGGACCTCTATATAAGAGAGGGTCCGGTGAAGCCAGAAACACACCAAGCTAAGAGAGCTCTCCACTTTCTCTTTTCTTTCTCGTTTTCTCTTGTCTGGAGTGTCTGGAGTACGCTGAGAGTCCAAAAGGGGTTCCCTTCGGTGCTGAAGAGGAGTCCAGTCGTTGTACCCTGGGGAGCGTTCGTCGGAGGCCTTGAAGCACCTACCGAGGCGGCGAAATAGCTTTCAGGGCATTGTGCTAGCACAAGCCTCGACAACTGCTAAGTACCTTGTTCTTCTTCCTTCTTCCACCTCTTTGCCATATCTGTAAACAACCTTAGGACAACCTAAACCTTGTTTGATTGTTGTGTTCAAACCTTGCATGCTAAACCCCTTTAGATTGTTCAATTTCTTTTTGCACTAGATTTGTTTCATCTCTACATTATGTTAGTCATCGTTTGATTGTATTCATAGAGTAGAATACCCAACATCTTCATTATCAAAAAAGTTTTTAAGTACAGGAGTGAGCTTCTATCTGAGAGGAGCATACAGGTACAACAACAAAAAAAGATAGAATCATCAAGGTTTGGCCACACTTGGAGCATGCGACTTATCTCCTTCGGATCCACCACGAGCTTTGCTCGCCGCAGAAGCCTTAGAAGACCGGACGCTGCTGGCATGAACCCTGAGTGCTTCCACCGCCTTCTCTGCCGTCTCCCTGAAGCTCTGACATTCAACACGAGTATGCTCCAACTCCTTCTTCAAGGTCTCCTCCTTGGCAGCAGAAGCAGCATCCTTCGCAGCAAGTTGAGCCTCCAACTCCTTTATTCGAGTCGCACGATCGAAGGACAAGGTTTCGATCTTGAAGAATCGATTCCTCAACTCTTCAAGCTCGTGACCCCGAGCCTCATAGCCATTCTGCCACCCCTTGCTCTCTAGCTTCTCCTTGCGAAGGGCCTCGATTTTGGCCTTCAAAGCTTCCTTCTTGGAAGACAGAATCTCCCTCAGCTTATCCTTCTCCTCTTGGACAGCTTCTAATTCAGCCGTCAGGCGAGAGACATCAGTTGAAGCCTCTCGCTCTCCGACCTTCTTGAAAAGCTTTGTCCCGAACTTCAGAACCGCTGAATTCTGCGAACAAACAAGAAGTGTTAGAAATATTTCAGAAGATTCAATTCAAAAGTCAAGTCAAGCTGATGCACTTACCACCACTTCAAGCCTATGGAAGGCTTCCTCGATCGAGGCCCCTGGAAGGTTACAGAGCTTCCGGATCACTGGAGTTGGGTGGTTGATGTCAACCTCACCCAAATCCTTCAAAAGCAAAGTCGTTCCAGCAGGAGTCTCTGCAAGTCAAGCAAAAGTTCAAAGAGTTAGAATATTTCAAGCATCAAAGGCAGTGCAATCAGAAGAGAATTCAGTAAAGATACCTGTGGCATCGACTTAAGATACTTTCCCCTTCCCACGATCAGAACTCTTATCCTTGGGGGTAGACTTCTCCTTGGCGGGGGTTGGCTCCGGCTGAGGTTGGGGAGTCCCATCGCCCACGTGGCTCTCTCTCTCCATATGTGCAGGAGAAGGAACACCCCGAAGAGGTGAGATCTCCCTTTCATCTTGTTGCTGCTCGAGCCCGGCCACAAGGGCTGCCATTTCCTCGGCCAAAGAGCGCGACGGGGGAGGAGGTTGTTCAACCTCCAGACCCCCGCTTGTAGTCGCGCCTTCGAGGCAAAGAACATCTGGAGGCAGTTGGTCGAGGGGCGTGGGGTTGCTACCAACCCCACCACTCTCTGAAAACTTGATCTTCAGGCGCACTGGGCGCTTCTTCAACTCCTCGAAGTGGTATAGGGGCTGCACCTTCCGGCCATCACCCTTTGCATCCATCACCTCCTCCATACGACGGGCCTTAGCCTCGTCGATGGGGATCGGCTGAGAGTCTTTATCTCCTTCACCCATTGGGGTGGGAGGAATTTCTTCCTCACCACCCCCTTTCTCTTCTTCACCACCAATGGGGGTGGGAGGAATTTCTTCCTCACCACCCCCATGCCCTTCATCTCCCCCAATAGGAGTAGGAGGGATCTCATCACCTCCACCACTCCCACCATCGTCGTCGCCATCATCGTCTTCATCATCACCATCACCTCCATCCTCTTCATCTTCTCCTCCCTCTTCTCCACCTTCTTCCTCTCCCCCTTCTTCTTCTCCCCCTTCTTCATCTTCTTCCTCTTCTTTCTCTTTCTCTTCTTCCTCCTCCTTCTTCTCTTCGACAATGACCTTTCTCTTCTTTGCCTGGCCCTGGCGGCGTATCACCAGCTTCTCTTCTGTGGTGGGCAGTCGATGCCTCGCACCATACGCCTTCTTCTCAGCCCGGATCTTTCTGATAATCTTGCCCGATTGAGGATCCTCCTCATAATCGGAGTACAAGACTTCATTATCTTCATACCGGACCTGTAGTCGATGGAGGAGATTGGCGTTGCCATACCGAACCGGATAGTTCAAGAATTGCCTCCATGATCGAGTACCCTACGTCAACTCCAGGAACAGATTGTCGATGGCACCAACCCGCTCCGAAGGCCAAGCTAAGGCACCTCCCGCGTAATACATCTTTATCTCCTTGTTCATATCGTTTCGGGGGGTCTCGGGCACTGACAGAGGCGTCCACGCACCGGAGACCGAAAGCGGCCAATCAGTGTAAAGCTTATCAGAGGGGACAGTATCGGCGATCGGGCGTAAGGCAGAGACACCTGTCAAATTGAAGAACGGGTTGTCTTTCCTCGAAGCCCATCTGTAGTGATAGAAGAAGTATCCCAGTTTGATCCGGGCCTCTTCATCATCAGGGATGCTGGAATAGCATTCTCTGAGCTCCTTCTGGAAATCAGATTCTACGCGGCAGAAAGCGTAGATTATCCTCCATGCGTTCCCGGTAAGCTATCCAGGGCAAAGGCCTGAAGTATTTAGCAGCCTCGCGGCGAACGGCAGAAGCGGAAGGCGCAGTCCACAATTCAACTGGCCTACTGAGACCACTGTCCCCATCACCTGTTCCATGCTGGCGACATTCACGAAGACTGTCCGCTTGTCGATTCCGAAAGCAGACTGAACTCCTGGGAGCGACGGTTGAGTCTTCCCCTCTGTAAAACAGGCCAGCAGCTTTTGCCACTTTGCCCTCTTCACATCGGTGAGCTTGCCACCAGTGTTATACACATAGGCAGGCTCCTTCGTCAGCGACATCAGAGGGCCCAAAACGAACTTCGCCTTGGGAATGTGCTCTGGTCTTGATGGAGCAGAGGCAAATCCGACCCCCACGTGCCTTTTGCCTAATTCGCCAAACTCGATAAGTACAGCCTTGCCCTTGCCATGACCTTTCGGAACGGATGAGACTTCCGCAATCTCCTTCCCCTTCCTCTTCGAGGGGACCACGTTCATCTTCTTCGAGTTGCCGGAGGATGCCATTCGACCAATCGAGAGGAAATAGAGAACGAAAAATCGAGAGCAAAGATTCTGGACTTCGAAAAAAAATTTCTGAAAGCGTGGGGCGAAAATGACAGCTAGAGAAACTTATATACCCAGAAAAATTGGCGCGCAAATCGAGAGAGCATGTGTCATCACTATATCAAATCCCGTGTTTTTGCAGGGACACGTGGCGTCAATCCGTAGCAAGCGCAAAAACAGGCGAACCGTCGTGACCAGACGAAGCGTCGAACCGCCGGTCCGAGCGAACCGCCTGTCTAACCGGACCTCCGGTCCGATCGAACCGTCGATCCAACCGGACCGCCGGTTCAAGCGACTCCCCGATCCAGATGGACCGAAGATTCGAGCAGAAAAAATTAAACTCCATCGCCGCTCAAAAACTTTACCCGAAGACCTCGAAGAATATCAGACTCTTCTACCACCTCGACTCGGGAGGTTCAAAACTTAACCTCGACCGGTTGGATTTCACCGATCGGTCAAGTCTGACCGATAGGTCAAATTCAACCGATCTGTCTATTTCTATTGGATCGGGCAAGAAACTTAGCTTTTTGCCCGATCCCGCCAACCTCGACCGGTTGAATTTAACCGATCGGTCAGACTTGACCGATAAGTCAAATTCAATCGATCGGTCGATTTTCTACTGAATCGGGCAAGAAACTTGGCTTTTTGCCCGATCCCGCCAACCTCGATCGGTTGAATTTAACCGATCGGTCAGACTTGACCGATAGGTCAAATTCAACCGATCGGTCGATTTTCTACTGGATCAGGCCAAAAACTTGGCTTTTTTACCGATCCCGCCAACCTCGACCGGTTGAATTTAACCGATCGGTCAGACTTGACCGATAGGTCAAATTCAACCGATCGGTCGATTTTCTACTGAATCGGGCAAGAAACTTGGCTTTTTGCCCGATCCCGCCAACCTCGACCGGTTGAATTTAACCGATCGGTCAGACTTGATCGATAGGTCAAATTCAACCGATCGGTCGATTTTCTACTGGATCGGGCCAAAAACTTGGCTTTTTTACCGATCCTGCCAACCTTGATCGGTTGAATTTAACCGATCGGTCAAGTCTGACCGATAGGTCAAATTCAACCGATCGGTCCATTTTCTACAGAATCGGGCCAAAAACTTGGCTTTTTTCCCGATCCCTCCAACCTCGACCGGTTGAAATTTAACCGATCGGTCAGACTTGACCGATAGGTCAAATTCAATCGATCGGTCAATTTCCTACTGAATCGGGCAAAAAACTTGGCTTTTTGCCCGATCCCGCCAACCTCGACCGGTTGAATTTAACCGATCGGTCAAATTCAACCAATCGGTCGAAATTTTACTGGATCGGTCAGAAAACTGTGTTTTCTGACCGATCACTCTAACCTCGACCGATTGAATTTAACCGATCGGTCAGACTTGACCGATCGGTCAAATTCAACCGATCGGTTGAAATTCTACTGGATCAGTCAGAAAACTATGTTTTCTGACCGATCACTCCAACCTCGACCGGTTGAGTTTAACCGATCGGTCAGACTTGACCGATCGGTCAAAATCAACCGATCGGTCGAAATTCTACTGGATCAATTAGAAAACTGTGTTTTCTGATCGATCACCCCACTCTCGACCGGTTGAATTTGACCGATCGGTCAAACTTGACCGATCGGTCAGACTTGACCAATCGGTCAAAATTGACCGATCGGTCATGTTTGACTGATCAGCCAGAATGTGACCGATTAGTCTTATTTTTGACGCTAACAATCGACAAAGCTCCTTTTGTACTTAAGACAGGGGGCGTTAGCTTTGCACCAAGAATCCAAGCTAGCCAAGGTGGCCTCTTAGCTAACTTGGAGGGGGTAACTGTGGGTGCAAATTTTGGTAAAAAGTCTGCAAACAGCGGGACCCACCGGCCCTGCCTGGTGGGCCCCCGAAGACTACAGCAGGACCCACCGGCCCTGCCTGGTGGGCCCAAGAGTCTGTGGAATCCCCCAGAAGACGGTAGCAGGGCCCACTAGCTTTACCTGGAGGATCCCCAGATATGACAGCAGAAACCACCATTCACCACCAGAAAATTCTCTATAAATAGCAGACCCTTTGAATGTAAAAGGACCGATTTTCAGTTCTGAGATCTGATTTTCAGAAACCCAGAGCTCTGGAATTTCTCAGCTCCCCCTCATCCTCCTCTCTTCGATCTTCTTCTTGTCTTCGAAGAGATCAGAGTGGATTCAGTGATACTCGGCCTGTCGAGATCACTTCAATACAAGTGTTAGTGAATTCGGGTTGCTCCCTATAGCACGGAGATGTAGGCTTCGGCTGGACTCCGAGATCACATCTCTCGTGTTAAACTCTCTCTGTTTGCATATTGAAAGCACTAACTTCAATTAACAGATCGAACAACGATCATCGACTCGAACCTCAATTGACTGGTGCGGCAAAGTCTTCGGGTCGGCACGAAGATTTTCCCCCAACACACACATTGGCACATCAAAGCACCACACAACTGGTTTGCCTAGTGTACATGGTCCCTCAGGGTTAAGGACAGATTATCTATAGTAGTAAGACGGTTTATGCACCAGAGTTTGAATCACTAAATTGTGCACAGTCTTGGTTCCTGTTCAACACGATCATCGTTCTTGGTCAGGTGAATGGAAATCCCATGTTCTCGTGATGGAGACTTCACCACATCCTCTACCTGCCAACAGCTTATTCTCGATAAAGCGACCAGCATCACCAAAGCTGTGAACTAGTTCTAGGTCTACACAGAACTGGTCCACTGGGTCTCCCAAGCATGGATCCACCATGTACCTCAGTGGCCTACTGCGTTCCCTAGGGTCCTTTATTATATGTGTATTAACATATACCAAAGTAGTATTCTAATTAAAGCAATAACCAAAGTCATCTTTATTAATATTAATACAAAAAATCCATGCTTAGGACACACGAGCTACAATATGACGGCCTCCCACGCCCTGCCCTTAAGATTGCCAGCCTTCCCTCGAGCTCGCCAGCCTCCTGAGCGGCCCCCTGTGCCCTGCTCTAGTGCCCGCGCGACCTCAGTGCCGATTGTCCATCGATGGCATCCGCCGATCAATCCTCGACACAAACCCTGGTTCAGTACTCGACGATAACCCCGGTTCAGTTCTCAATAATGCCTCTAAAGCAAACAAGGGACTTCCTCTTTGTCTTGACAGACTTTTCTCTTATTACGATTGCTGACTGGACTGCATGGTCTGTCACCATCTGGAGTGTTCTGGACGGTCGAGCCCTGTATGGGCATCTTGATGACTCTACACCTACTCCTGATGATGCCTCTAGAGAAGGGTCCTCTGCCACCTAAAGCCTGTGTGATCGTTATGTCTGGGCGTTTCTCGTTGCCTCGATTGACCGCTCGCTTCGAGCTGACCTGGTCACATTCGCCACTGCAGCAGAGCTATGGGCTCATCTCATGGAGCGCTTTGTAGAGCAGAGCAGGGCCCGTGAGTATTAGCTTCTGTCTTAGGCCTAATCTGCTCAGCAGGGGGAGTAGACGATTCAGCAGTTTCACAGCCTCATGTGTGGCTATTGATATGAGCTTTAGGCATTGGAGCCCCCTCTGCTGAAAGTGTCAGAGTTAGTGTCTCCTTGGCGCGAGCTGTAGTTCTTTCGGGAACGGCGACAACATTATCAGTTCTTGATGGCTCTTCGCCCTGAGTTCTCTTTCTTTGCGGGATAGCTGATCCATAGAGATCCCCTTCCTCGTCTTGATGCTACTGTACCTGAGCTAATTACTAAGGAGACCCGTCTTTGTATCGTTGTAGCTCGTCGGACTGTTGTAGCCTCCAGCCTGGAGGGTGTTCTTGCTGTTGCTCCACCTCCGAGGTCTACCTCCACAGCTCCGCTTTCTCACGGTCCTTCTCGTTCCTCTAGTTCGTTCGGTGGCCCTACTGATAATCGGAGGTGCACACATTGTGGAAAGTCGAGGCACACGGTCGACTCCTGTTGGCAGCGTCACCTAGAGAAGTATCCCGACCCACCTACCCGTGGTCAACCCACTACTGCAGCTACTGTCGCCCCTATCGCTGATTCTACTATGAAGAATCATCTTCAGCGTCTCGGGATGCGCCTTTAGTAGCTCTTTCTGCAGCCTACCTCTAGCTCCTTCGGACCCTCAGCCTTCTCTGCCACCTCGGGTACCTCTGTACCTTAGATTATGGACTTTGGGGTCTCTTACCACATGACCCCGGACCACTCCATTTTTACTGCCTGCTCACCTGCCTCCCATATTCCTTCGATCCACAATACAGATGGCTCCCTTTTAGCCATCTCATAGGTTGGGTCCTTTACTACTGCCTCAGACCCTACATGCCTTCTCTCTCAACCTTTTGTCTTGCACGCACCTCAGTTTTGCATGAATTTAATTTCTATTAACAACCTGTGTGATTCCGGCCTAACAGTCACTTTTTCTTCCTCTTCTTGTGTTGTACAGGATCCATGCTCGGGACAGAGGATTGGTGCTGCTCGTAGAGCTGACAAACTCTACCACCTGGAGTATCTTCATCTACTTGTTATTCCTCATTCGGTCTTTTGTGGTGCTCTCTCTTCTGATGCCGACCTGTGGCACAGAAGATTAGGCCATGTGTCTGAATCTCAGCTTAAAGGTCTTTTCCAGTCTGGAGGTTTAGGTCGAGGTTCCTTTTCTTCTCTTTCTTTTTGTACGGAATATCAGTTGGCTAAGCATTCAGCTAGCCCCTTCTCTTCTAGTTTGTCAAGGTCATGTAGTCCGTTTGATCTCGTGCACTCTGATATTTGGGGGCCTGAACATTTATCTTCTATGAATGATTATCTTTATTATGCTAGTTTTATTGATGATTATTCTCATTTCACGTGGGTCTATATCCTTTGTCAGCGATCTGATATTGTTGAGGTCTATCAAACCTTCACAGCTATGGTTCATACTCAGTTTTATACTCGTATCAAGACCTTTCGGTCTGATTGTGCCCGTGAGTATCTATCCTCTACTATACACTCTACTCTTCAGTTCCATGGGACTCTCTTCTAATAATCTTGTCCCCATACTCATGAGCAGAACGGGGTTGTTGAGCGAAAACATCGTCACATCCTTGAGACAGCTCGTGCTCAGCTTCTCTCATCGTTCGTTCCTCACTCCTTCTGGCCAGATTCCATTTTGATCTCTGTCAACGTCATTAATATCACCCCCTCCTCCGTCCTCTTGGGTGTTTCTCCTCATGCGCGTCTCTATGGTACCTCTCCCGGCTACATCATGCTGCGTACTTTTGGGTGCACGTGCTTTGTCCTCCTTCCTCCCCATTAACGTAATAAGCTTTCGGCTCGATCCACTAAGTGTGTACTATTGGGACTCAGTTCTGAGCACAAGAGGTACCGTTGCTATGTCTTCTTTGTCGAGAATGTTACCTACTACTCTGTTACGTCTCGGGATCTCACCTTTTTTGAGGTTCATCCAGCTCCCTCCTCGGTGTCTCAGCCGACTCCTCCTGTGACACCTTCTCCTCCTGCTACTACTTCTCCATCTTACTCCTACTCTTGAGCCCTTACCTTCTGTTACAGTAGTAGCCCCTCCTCCTTCTTCTCCTTCCGTCTCAGATGATATTTCTCCTGTGTCTTATTCCTCTCCCTTGGGTCCCTTAGCCTCTTCCACTGTTTCACCCTTTCCTTAGGTGTATTATCGTCATCTTCAGCATGTCCCATTATTTGTTCCACCTTCGTCTGACAGTGACTCTTCTGGTACGCCGTCTACCTCGAGCAGCCTTTCTCTACCAGATGTGGATCCTAGCACTCCTCCTCGCTATCCCTAGCGCGAGCACCGCCACCCCAACCACTTTGGCTACTCTCCTGACCGTTTTGGCTTTCCTGCAATCACTTCCTACTCACCCTCATTCACTGCTTACCTTACCTCCCTTCATACTGACAGAGAGCCCAAGTCCTACAGGGAGGCACTAAGTACCCTGTATGGCAACAAGCTATGGCTGAGGAGTTCCAGGCCTTTGAGCAGACTCAGACATGGGAGGTTGTCCCTCTGCCTGCTGGTGTTAATCCCATTAGCTGCAAGTGGGTCTTCAAGATCAAGCTTCGTCCCGATGGCTTCATTGATCGGTATAAGGCCTGTCTCGTTGCCTGGGGCTTTACTCAGGAGTACGTGATTGATTATGACAAGACTTTTATTCCGGTGGCTCAGATGACCACCATTCGGACCATCCTTGTTGTTGTTGCTGCTAAAGGTTGGCCCCTGCTTCAGATAGATATGAAGAATGCATTTCTTCACGGTGATCTCTCCGAGGTTATTTATATACAGCCTCCTCTTGGTCTCAGTACGCCCTCTCAGCATGTTTGTCATCTCCGTCGGGTTATTTATGGACTCAAACAGGCTCCTTGTGATTGGTTTGAGCATTTTCGTAGTGCCGTTACTAAGATCGGCTTTGTGAAGAGCTTTCAGGATCACTTCATGTTTGTGCGAACTTCCCCCCAAGATCGGGCCATCATCCTTCTCTATGTTGACGACATGATCCTTACTGGTGACGACTCTGGTGCCATAGCCTCTCATCGGCAGCATCTTCAGAGTCAGTTTCAGATGAAGGATCTTGGTCCCCTACGTTACTTTCTTGGCCTAGAGGTTGCTAGGGGTGCTAGGGGGATTCTACTTTCTCAGCGGAAACACACAACTGACATCCTGGATCGTGCTGCTCTTTCTACCTGTCGTACAGTTGACACTCCTCTTGATATTGCATATGCATTTAGTATTCTTAGCTAGTTCGTGGATGACCTCACTCGGCTCATTATGCTGCTCTCCTCCGGATCCTTCGGTATCTTCGAGGCACTATTACCAGGTCACTTCTTTTCTCATCGACCTCCTCCCTGGTTCTTCGTGCATATTCTGACGCTGACTGGGCCGGTGACTCGACTACTTGTCTCTTTACTACTAGCTATTGTCTGTTTCTGGGTGACTCTCTGATCTCCTGGAAGAGTAAGAAGCAGAAGGTTGTCTCTTTCTCCAGTACTGAGGCTGAGTTTCGTGTTATGGCTACTGCTACTAAGGAGGTTGTTCATATTCGACATCTTCTTTGTGATCTTGGTGTCGCTACCTCTGACCCTACAGCTCTTCATTGCGATGACAAGAGTGCTATTCAGATTGTCAGCAATCTGGTTTTTCATGAGCGGACAAAGCACATTGAGCTCAATTGTTACTTCTCCAGAGAGCAATACGAAGCTGGCACCGTATCTCTGCCCTATGTGTCCTCTACCGAGCAGATTGCTGATTTTTTCACAAAGTCTCATCCCTCTCCTCGTTTTCGGTTTCTTACTAGCAAACTCTCAGTGTTTGATCCACCGTGAGTTTGAGGGGGGTTGTTAATATATATTGTAGGTTATACATATGAGTTAGGTGTACAGGATTCATTCCCTATACATGTATGTGCCTATATATTCGTGGCTATTGCCCTAATGAGAATCGTTCGTCATTCTTCCAAACCCTAGCTCTCTCTCTCTCTCTCTCTCTCTCTTTGGGTTGTGGTAATATATTTGATATGAGCAAAGGAAATACATGGACCCACACAATTTCATTGCATACGTTGATGACCATTAAGTTGAATCAAAGCCACACTTCTTGACCATTTGTAAGAATCATTCAACAACAACATCAAAGATCCATTATCAACATTGGGCCTACAACATTCAGTAACTTCATTGGTCTGCTAATCAGCCCTTCCTCCAATCTTGAGTGATATTGTTACAGGAATCAATGATACATGCTCTAAGAATCAACTCTAATCAACCATTCCACCGCCATCATGGAAGGGCCTTGGAGTGAGGAAACCATAGCCCACAGGGTCAGAGGATGACAAGAAGGGCGGCCTTGGTTCATGCGAAGATTCCTCTAGCCGCTCTGCCGAACATGTCATGCACCTGTGAAGAGCCAAAAATGCAGTTCAGCAGCCTCAATCTCACCTTTTCCTGATGATGAAAAGGCACTGTAAAGAAATAATAATGGTGTTTCACTAGATGGTTTACCTGTCTGGAAGAAAGGCCAATCTTCTCCAAATCAGATAGCTGTAACCATCGCCCACATGATATTTTTAGTGCTGAATTAAAAATTATGTACATCAATACTTCGAGAATCGATATTAGCTTACTGATTTCAGAGGGTTGGGCGAGTTTTCTCGCAGCTCGAGTATGTATTCTGCTCTTTTTTGGCCAATCCCCTGATGACAAACAATGGAAAAATGTTACTGATACAAATAATGAGAGCAGTGTTTGCTGTTTATTGAATAGTAATTATATGTAAATAAGATGAGAGGTTCGTTGTTATTTAGAGAGAGAGAGAGAGAGATTGTAGTAGTACCTTTCTCTAAGTTCGACGAGAGAAAAAACAAGAAAGAAAAAAATTGTCAGCTCATAACAACATAGGAATGCAATTTATGGCTAGTTTAAAGCAAGGGCAAATTACAAAAATCTCCCCTAAGCTATACACCTCATTTCATATTAGTCCCTCAGTTTTTTTTTGAACAATTTGATCCCTAAACTATGCTCCATCTGCATTTAGTCCCTTGTCAACTTTTTATCCCGAAAATACCCTTATCAATTTCCAATAAGACAATTGTTTAAAAATATTTAATTATGCTTACTAGGATAAGGGTATTTTCGGAATAAAAGTTGACGGACCTGCTAAATGAAGATGGAACATAGTTCATCGATCAAATTGTTCAAAAAAAAATGTTGAGGGACCAATATGAAATGAGGTGTATAGTTTTGGGGAGGATTTTGTAAACATAATTAATGCAGGAAAGATCTAGGATGTCAAAGAGACAAAACAAAAAGAAAACAAACTTTAGCAAGTTCAATACATGTGTTCATCGAAATATCAATCTCCTCTAACTTGAAGTTCACCATAGACCAAGGATATTGAGAGCAAGCTGTATACAATGTTACCGAAACTTAATGACATCAGGGAGGGATTCTCATTACTGTTGGTTATCTACTTATAGGATAATTTATAAATAAGTTTTGAAGATGTTTAGGTTCTCACTACTGTTATTCACCATAGATCAAGGATTTTTCATTATCACCACTAATATTTAGTATTCCATATAATGTTAAATTCAGTATTCACTATTCATTAGTAAAAACTAATGTTTTGACTGAATGCTCTTTTTTGTGGTTAAAAAGTCGAGAACTTATAGGTTATGGAACCTAACACATGGACTACACCTAAGGGTTTCTGGGAATGAAGTAGCACTCAATATTCTAGCTTGCTTGGCCTCTCACGGCGTTCAAGTTTGATTGGACTGTTTGTGTAAGAGTTGTAGGTTTATGGACTTATTGGCGACATCATCTGCTCCGTTGTCTGGAGCGAATAAAACGACACAGAATTCACATGCAAGATAGATGAGCAGATGATGCAGGAGCATCCATTGGTCAGTTAATTTAGATAGGTATAGAGCTCTTAAGTGCCTGAAATCTAGCTGAATTATAGACAACTTAGGTGTCATTAGGTGTTCAAGTTAGTCAAGCCATAGTCATGTAAGTCCAATTAGGGCTAACTCGAGTGCATTAGTGTCTTAGATAATACAAATCATGGTTGGGTTCAACTTTCAAAAACTCAGTATTGAGTGTATCGTCATGTCCAAAACCAATACAGCTCGAAGATATTGCAATTTTATCAGCAAATATGAATCCGTCAAAAAAAGAGGGAAGAAGGCATATATACAGATGATGCAGGAGCATCCTTTGGTCAGTTAATTTAGATAGGTATAGAACTCTTAAGTGCCTGAAATCTGGCTGAATTATAGACATCTTAGATTGTTAGGAGATGACGACTAGGGTTTGGAGAGGAATGTAATACTCTCTATTGAGGGACTCAAGCCCAATATATATGTACATGTATAACCATACAACCCGACCCGACTGTACATGTAACCCGACCCATCTCTATACATTAACACTTCCCCTCAAACTCACGGTGGATTATGAACCGAGAGTTTGCCGATAAAGTGCCGGAAGCGAGCAATCGTAAGGGGCTTCGTCAGAAAATCAGCAGTCTGCTCCGATGATGGAATGAATGGCAAGGAGATGGTATGGTCGAGAAACTCTTGGCGAACGTAGTGACAATCAACCTCAATGTGTTTTGTTCGCTCGTGGAAGACCGGGTTGCTAGCAATCTGAATAGCACGCTGGTTGTCACAGAAGAGAGGCGTGGGCCTGGATATCACAACTCCCAAGTCGAGCAGAAGGCGGCGAAGCCAGACAATCTCTGCGGTGGTGGAAGCCATAGCCCTGTATTCGGCTTCGGTGCTGGAGCGAGCAACAGACTCATGTTTCTTGCTGCGCCACGAAATAAGAGAATCACCAAGAAACACACAGTATCCTGTAGTAGAGCGGCGAGTGGCTACATCACCTGCCCAATCTGCATCGGATTAGGCACGCAACACCAACAGAGAGGTGGAGAGAAACAGTAGTGAACGGGTGATGGTGCCTCGGAGGTAGCGGATAATCCGAAGGACAGCTGCATAGTGAACTGAACGTGGAGCCTGAATAAACTGACTGACAATGCCAATAACATGGGCAATGTCTGGCCGGGTCATAGTGAGGTAGACGAGCATCCCAACCAGCCTCTGATAGCGGGAGACATCCTGGAGCGGCTCACCATCTGTAGCTAGAAACTTCAAATTGAGCTCCATGGGTGTGTCAGCAGTGCGAGAGTCAGTAAGAGCAGCATCAGCAAAGATGTCGGAGATGTACTTTTGCTAAGAGACCAACAGACCACTAGCTGACCGGGCAATCTCGAGGCCCCAAAAGTAGCGAAGAGAGCCCAGATCTTTCATCTCAAACTGACTCTAGAGGTGACACTGAAGGGATGCTATTGTAACGCCCCGATATTTTACGGATTTATTTAATCCGTATAATACTGAGGTGTTAGAAAATAAAAGCTTGGTATAACTAAGCTCCATAAAAATTTGGAACTTAACTGAGCCATTCCATTAAAATAACCATTGTTTAATACATTTTAGGAGAACAAAAGCCTAAGGAAATAAATTTATTCTTTTATTTCGATGACACTTCATTCTTCAGCTTCGGCATCTTCGTAGAAAGGGGTGTACAGCGGGTCCTCCACTCCTTCTGGGTCGTTCACTACTCGCTCTCCGTTCTCTTCCAGTTCTGCAGGTTTTGACTCTGAAGGATGCACAACATCTGTAGGGGGGTGAGTCCAAACCACTGACTCACCTTATGACCTAATTTATTTCATGCTAAATATTTGTACGGAAAAACAGTAAACTTGACTACGAAAGGTAAATAATAGAACACATGCATCACCCGATTCCCTTTTTGGCTTCTTCCGGCCAGGGTAGGAATCTCAATCCTTACCCGGGTACTTTTAGTCCGCAACAAGGCTAGCCCCACACCTAGGTACTTTTAGTCCTCAGACTAGGCTAGCCCCACACCTAGGTAACTTTTAGGCCTGTAGCCAGGGCTAGACCCACACCCAGGTACTTTCTGGCATTCCGCCAGGGCTAGACCCACACCCAGGTACTTTCTGGCATTCCGCCAGGGCTAGACCCACACCCAACAAGTGATCACGTACTTCACAATTTACTACTCATAGTAATTTACCGATGATCTATAGCAGATATTTAGCATGAAGAAACTTGGTTAAAACTCCCCTACCTGAACTGTTGCAAACTCTTATTCTTGATGAAGAAGCCTTATCACGCTCGAAACTTGAAAATATGTTACTAATATTTTGTTAGTTTTTCCTAAATTTTTTCTGGGATTTTTCCGAACATTTTTCGATGTAAATTAGTGGGTTTTCCCTTTTAAGGGGTATTTTTGTAATTTTCAAAAATACCTTAAATCTATACTATTATGTAGATCGTTTCATTACGGACCCGTGGCCGCAAACGGAACTCAATTCCGAGTTCGTTTGCTCCTGGTACGGTCAAAACAATTGGCTATTAACGGATTTTTAATTCGGGTCTGCCCTTAGTAATATAGTTTGGTTTTCTTTAGTAATACTGTTTCAGTTAATAATAACTAGAGTTGTTTTAACAATCTTTCATCATTGATTAAATGGGCCTGGCCCATTCCTTAATGGGCTTAAGCCCATGAATTTTAGTGGGTTTCACTTGTCTAAATGGGCTTCAGCCCACTTATATATATTATATATATATAATAAAAAAACTAACCGGATTTTCTTTGGGAGGAGGAGCCCGGCGGCAGGAGGTGGCGGCCGGCGGCGGGAGGCGGCGGCCGGCGGCGGCGGCAGTCGCCGGCGGCGGTTGGCGGCGGTCGGCCGGCGGCGGTCAGTCGGCCGGGGGCGGTGGTCGGCCGGCGGCGGGCGGCGGTCGGCCGGCGGCGGCGACGGTCGGCCGGCGGCGGGCGGCGGTCGGCCGGCGGCGGGCGGCGGTCGGCCGGCGGCGGGCGGCGGTCGGCCGGCGGCGAGCGGCGGTCGGCGGTGGTCAGGGTGGTTGACGAGGGGGAGGGAAGTGGTAGGGCACGGTTTTCGAGACGGGCTAGAGTTAAAAACTATTGTGGAGGGGGGGGGTTTATATAGGGGTTTTGAGAATCCTAAAAGACACAGGGTCTTAATTGCAAATCGGCCATTTAGTGCGTACTGCAGCTGTAACCGTCCGATCGGGAACGAAAGGTCGCCGACTTCGGTTACGTCTGCGCGACCCTTTCCGTCCGATCGGAAACGAAGGGTCAACGACCGTTGATCTTCCCAGTGGTATGTTTATTAATTATATTAGCTGTTTTTTATACAGAAAAGCACTACGGGTCTTTTGGCTAGAGGAAAAATCTTTAAGAGTTCAATTGAAGGGTCATAGGTTCAAATCCTTCTATCGGCTAAATATGTATACATATATATATTTTTTTTTTTTTTTTTTTTTTTCACAATTTTTTAAATACTCTAAATGTGTCCAAATCAAATAAGTTTGTATATGTTTTTCGATCGTCTCGGCGAGACGAACGCAATGGCGCCATCCGATTTTTATTTTGAATTTTTTATAAAAACTTTCTTTTAATGACATTTAAATAATTTTTGGGTTGTTACATCCTCTACTCCTAATAAAAATTTCGTCCTCGAAATTTAGAGATATAACTCAGTGATTGAATTCGAGCTCATACCTCAGTTGTTGAATAGATGTGGATATTGCTTTTGTATTTCTGATTCCAATTCCCAAGTAGCTTCCTCCTCGTTGTGATGTTGCCATAGTACCTTTACCAGCCGAATAGTCTTGGTTCGTAATTCTTTATCCTTGGTGTCTAAAATTCTCACAGGTACTTCTATATATGTGGCATCTGATTGAATACTGATCTCTTCATCTTTCAGAATGTGAGAGGGATCTGGTTCATACTTGCGAAGCATGGACACGTGAAAAACTGGATGTATATTTGCCAATTTTATAGGTAATGCCAGTCGATATGCTACTGGTCCAGCTCTTCCCAATACTTCGTAGGGCCCAATATATCTGGGTGCAAGCTTTCCCTTGAGATCAAAACGTTGAATACCTTTCCTCGGTGAGATTTTTAGAAAAACAAAATCTCCCACTTCAAATTCGAGAGGTCTTCTTCGATTATCTGCGTAACTTTTCTGTCTGCTCTGTGCTTTTAGTAAATTGGCCCGAATAATTTTTATTTTGTCGGTTGTTTCTTGGATTATTTCAGGCCCCATTATACTTTTCTCTCCCACTTCCGTCCAACAGACTGGGGATCTACAGGGTCTTCCATATAAGGCTTCAAAAGGTGCCATTTGTATGCTGGACTGATAGCTGTTATTATAAGTAAATTCTATTAACGGCAGGAAATCTTCCCAACTACCCTTGAAGTCCATCACACAAGACCTCAACATGTCTTCTAAAATTTGTATTATTCTCTCTGACTGCCCGTCAGTTTGAGGATGATATGCCGTACTCATATTTAATTCTGTTCCCAAAGCCTTCTGTAAACTTCTCCAGAACTTAGAGGTGAAGTGAGGATCCCTGTCGGACACAATAGTCACCGGAATACCGTGAAGTCTAACAATTTCCTTCAGGTATAGGGTACTATCGTCTCTAGTGGATGCAGTTGTCTTTCGCGGTAGAAAATGAGCTGATTTTGTTAATCGATCCACAATTACCCAGATTGAATCGTTTCCCTTCCTTGTGGTAGGAAAACCGGTCACAAAATCCATGGTTATATGTTCCCATTTCCATTCTGCTATCGGAAGAGGTTGCAATAACCCAGGTGGTCTTCTGTGTTCAGCCTTCACCTTTTGGCAAGTGAGACACTTTGACACAAATTGGGCTACATCATTCTTCATTCCACTCCACCAAAAGTTTCGTTTTAAGTCGTGATACATTTTGTTTTCTCCCGGATGGATAGAAAACTTTGAATGATGAGCTTCAGCTAATATATCTTCTCGCAGATAAGGAGCATCAGTGACTACTAATCTGCCTCGAAATCTTAGTCCGTTGTCTGAACTGAGTGCCCAATTTTCTAAAATCTCTCCCTTTTCTAATTTGTATCGGATTCCCTGCAATTCTGAGTTTGATGTTTGTGCCTCTATTACTCCTTTTATCATTTCTGGTTGAGCTCTGAGGTGACTTAGATAAGCTCGTGGTGAGCTGTTCTTCGTGACTAACTCAAGGTTTTCTAACGTGCAAGCCCACTGCCATTTATCAGCTAATATGTTGACCAGTTGTCCCTTTCTACTGAGGGCATCCGCTACTACATTAGCCTTACCAGGGTGGTAAATAAAATTATAGTCATAATCGACTAAAAATTCCACCCATCTTCTTTGCCGTAGATTTAGATCTTTCTGTGTACTTATATATTTCAAACTCTGATGATCCGAGTATAACTCAAACTGTTCCCCATACAAATAATGTCGCCAAATCTTTAGTGCAAACACGACCGCAGCTAGTTCCAGATCGTGTGTAGGATAGTTCTTTTCATGAGCTTTTAATTGTCTGGAAGCATAAGCCACAACTCGGCCTTCTTGCATAAGTACAGCCCCTAACCCCACGTGAGAGGCATCCGTATAAAGGGTGTACTTCTTCCCACTTTCTGGTATGGTTAGTACCGGGGCTGTAGTGAGTTTTGTTTTTAATCCTTGGAACGCGTCCTCACAAAGTTCTGACCATTCATACCTTACTCCCTTCTTAGTAAGCCGAGTTATAGGTGCAGCGATACTAGAAAAATTTTGAATGAACCTGCGATAATATCCTGCTAACCCTAGAAAGCTCCTGATTTCTGTTACATTCTTTGGTGCTTTCCAATTCACTACTGCTTCAATCTTTGCTGGATCTACCGTAACTCCTTCCTGGGATATTACGTGTCCCAGAAAGTTTACTTTTGTAATCCAAAATTCACATTTACTGAGTTTGGCGTACAGTTGATGAAGACTCAACTCTTGTAATACCATCCTCAAATGGTTTTCGTGCTCCTCTTTGTTTTTTGAGTAGATCAAAATATCATCAATGAATACTACCACAAATTGATCCAGGAAATTTTTAAAGATCCGATTCATCAAATCCATAAATGCCGCAGGGGCATTTGTTAGTCCAAAAGGCATCACCAAAAATTCGAAATGCCCATACCTAGTTCGGAAGGCCGTCTTTGGTATATCTTCTTCTTTGATTTTTAATTGATGATATCCTGATCGGAGATCTATTTTGGAGAAATATTTTGCTCCCTTAAGTTGATCAAATAGATCCTCTATTCTTGGGAGTGGATATTTATTTTTTATAGTCACCTGGTTCAATTTTCTATAATCGATGCACATCCTTTTCGTTCCATCCTTTTTCTGAACAAATAATACAGGTGCACCCCATGGGGATGAGCTAGGTCTTATAAACCCAAGAGTAAGTAACTCATCCAACTGCTTCCTCAGCTCTTTTAATTCTACTGGTGCCATTCTATATGGGGCAATTGAAATAGGAGCCACTCCTGGCATTAATTCTATCGAAAAATCTATCTCCCTTTTCGGTGGCAACCCTGGAAGATCTTCCGGAAACACTTGCGAAAATTCCGATACCACCAAGATGGTATTTTGTATAGGACTCTTCACCTCCTCTTCTAAAAGTTGAGCTAAGTAACATACTTTCGCTCTTACCTTTCCGAACTTTCTTCCCCGAAATATTATTTCCTTACTATCTGTTGTTTGTAAAGTAACCTTCTTTCTGTAACAATCCATCATCGCCCTATACTTGGATAACCAATCCATTCCTAATAGAATGTCAAAAGTTTCCAACTTTAGTAGAATTAAATTCGCCACCAATTCCTCCTCTTCAACCCGTAGTATACAGTTTCTGCAGATTCTGTTTGTTTTGGCCGTATCGCTAAGTGCTGTAGTAATGGCTAGTATATACCCTAGCGGTTCAGTCCTTAATTGTAAATCCTTAGCCAAGTGAACTGATATAAATGAATGTGTCGATCCAGGGTCTAGTATTACTCGTGCTAGACTTCCATAAATAAGAATAGTGCCTACGAAGAATTTACTTTTGCGGTTAAAACTTACCGATGAAATAGCAAATTCTTGAAATGAATAGTTCGTACCTTCAATGACGTCGTTTGATTCCTCCTCCGTGGATATCGCAAAAGTTTTTCCAGGTACCTTTGGAGGTTGAACAGGGCGATTTCCGAATAATTGCGGATTATTCTTGAAGGGAGGTCTTGCCGGAGCGTCTTTATTCAGACGAGGGCAGTTTCGTTGGAAATGATCCCGCGATCCACATATGAAGCAATTTCGAGGTCCCGAAGTCACTAGAGGGCCATTATTTCCTGTTGGAAATTCTTGCATCCTCGGCCTTTTGTTTGCCTCTATCCCTGGTGCACTCCTTTTCACCCTATTTTTCTCAAATATTTTACGCGTTTCTTCCCATTCACGTTCTGCCACCATTGCAGTCTGTACTAGTTCACCATAGTTTCTTATACGGAGTACAGCCACTCGGGTTCGAATATGAGGATTCAAACCCTGTTCAAATCTTTTGGATTTTAGTTCCTCTGTGGCTATAAGATAATGAGCAAATCGTGATAGTTCGATGAATTTAGCTTCATACTGGGAAACACTAAGTTTTCCCTGATAAAGTTCTAAAAATTCTGCAATCATTCTATCCTTGGTTGCATCCGAAAAATACTTCCCTAGGAATGCTTTTGTAAATTCCTCCCAAGTGAAACTTGCTTGAGTTCTTTTGACCGTATCCCACCAGTAGTCCGCCTCTCCCTCTAACATGAATGTAGCTAAGATAACTTTTTGTTCATCGTTTGCCTTTAAAGTCTCCAATACCTTCTCTATTTGTTTGAGCCACCTATCGGCAATCAAGGGATCCGGTTCTCCTCTGAAAGAAGGGGGTTTTAATTCCTTGAATTCTTTCAGCATCACTCCCATCCTTGAACTATCCTTAGAGGAGTTCATTCTTTCTATCAGTTGGTGTAATGCTCCTAACACCTTTGTCAAGTCTTCATTGGAAGTGTTGTTTTCGTGAGAGTTCATTTTTCTGAAAAAAATATAAAAGAACATTTTCAAACACAAACTTAGAAAGAACATACTCATTCATTACTTATACTTTTCTTATCATTCTACATATAACCAACAATTATTTTGAAAAACATCGGATGTTCACAACGATTTTCATCGCCCACTTTCCCGCAGATACATCGATAACGTTTATAGAAGACATTCCCGTTTTGGTTAGGTGCAACCGTTTTCTTCGCCTTCTTTGTCTTCACGATTTTCTTCTTAGGTTTCACCTTTGCTCCTGATGAATTACCTTCAGACATTTGTGACTTCATACTTCTGTTTAAAGGAAAAACACATTTACTTTGTAAATATAAATATTTAAATCTTTGGTGTCTACCCTATCGATGTCCTTAAATATTTTTTTTTTTTTTTTTTTTTTTTTTTTCTCTAGGATCTATTACCTAGGCTCTGATACCAAGTTGTAACGCCCCGATATTTTACGGATTTATTTAATCCGTATAATACTGAGGTGTTAGAAAATAAAAGCTTGGTATAACTAAGCTCCATAAAAATTTGGAACTTAACTGAGCCATTCCATTAAAATAACCATTGTTTAATACATTTTAGGAGAACAAAAGCCTAAGGAAATAAATTTATTCTTTTATTTCGATGACACTTCATTCTTCAGCTTCGGCATCTTCGTAGAAAGGGGTGTACAGCGGGTCCTCCACTCCTTCTGGGTCGTTCACTACTCGCTCTCCGTTCTCTTCCAGTTCTGCAGGTTTTGACTCTGAAGGATGCACAACATCTGTAGGGGGGTGAGTCCAAACCACTGACTCACCTTATGACCTAATTTATTTCATGCTAAATATTTGTACGGAAAAACAGTAAACTTGACTACGAAAGGTAAATAATAGAACACATGCATCACCCGATTCCCTTTTTGGCTTCTTCCGGCCAGGGTAGGAATCTCAATCCTTACCCGGGTACTTTTAGTCCGCAACAAGGCTAGCCCCACACCTAGGTACTTTTAGTCCTCAGACTAGGCTAGCCCCACACCTAGGTAACTTTTAGGCCTGTAGCCAGGGCTAGACCCACACCCAGGTACTTTCTGGCATTCCGCCAGGGCTAGACCCACACCCAGGTACTTTCTGGCATTCCGCCAGGGCTAGACCCACACCCAACAAGTGATCACGTACTTCACAATTTACTACTCATAGTAATTTACCGATGATCTATAGCAGATATTTAGCATGAAGAAACTTGGTTAAAACTCCCCTACCTGAACTGTTGCAAACTCTTATTCTTGATGAAGAAGCCTTATCACGCTCGAAACCTGAAAATATGTTACTAATATTTTGTTAGTTTTTCCTAAATTTTTTCTGGGATTTTTCCGAACATTTTTCGATGTAAATTAGTGGGTTTTCCCTTTTAAGGGGTATTTTTGTAATTTTCAAAAATACCTTAAATCTATACTATTATGTAGATCGTTTCATTACGGACCCGTGGCCGCAAACGGAACTCAATTCCGAGTTCGTTTGCTCCTGGTACGGTCAAAACAATTGGCTATTAACGGATTTTTAATTCGGGTCTGCCCTTAGTAATATAGTTTGGTTTTCTTTAGTAATACTGTTTCAGTTAATAATAACTAGAGTTGTTTTAACAATCTTTCATCATTGATTAAATGGGCCTGGCCCATTCCTTAATGGGCTTAAGCCCATGAATTTTAGTGGGTTTCACTTGTCTAAATGGGCTTCAGCCCACTTATATATATTATATATATATAATAAAAAAACTAACCGGATTTTCTTTGGGAGGAGGAGCCCGGCGGCAGGAGGTGGCGGCCGGCGGCGGGAGGCGGCGGCCGGCGGCGGCGGCAGTCGCCGGCGGCGGTTGGCGGCGGTCGGCCGGCGGCGGTCAGTCGGCCGGGGGCGGTGGTCGGCCGGCGGCGGGCGGCGGTCGGCCGGCGGCGGGCGGCGGTCGGCCGGCGGCGAGCGGCGGTCGGCGGTGGTCAGGGTGGTTGACGAGGGGGAGGGAAGTGGTAGGGCACGGTTTTCGAGACGGGCTAGAGTGAAAAACTATTGTGGAGGGGGGGGGTTTATATAGGGGTTTTGAGAATCCTAAAAGACACAGGGTCTTAATTGCAAATCGGCCATTTAGTGCGTACTGCAGCTGTAACCGTCCGATCGGGAACGAAAGGTCGCCGACTTCGGTTACGTCTGCGCGACCCTTTCCGTCCGATCGGAAACGAAGGGTCAACGACCGTTGATCTTCCCAGTGGTATGTTTATTAATTATATTAGCTGTTTTTTATACAGAAAAGCACTACGGGTCTTTTGGCTAGAGGAAAAATCTTTAAGAGTTCAATTGAAGGGTCATAGGTTCAAATCCTTCTATCGGCTAAATATGTATACATATATATATATATATATATTTTTTTTTTTTTTTTTTCACAATTTTTTAAATACTCTAAATGTGTCCAAATCAAATAAGTTTGTATATGTTTTTCGATCGTCTCGGCGAGACGAACGCAATGGCGCCATCCGATTTTTATTTTGAATTTTTTATAAAAACTTTCTTTTAATGACATTTAAATAATTTTTGGGTTGTTACAGCTATGGTGGCACTATCATCCCCGGTGATGATCATATCATCCATATAGAGAAGAAGAATTACAATACCCTGACTGAAGGAGCGAGTGAACAGGGCATAGTCAGTGGCGCTCAACAAACCCGGCGGCCAGGACTGCACTGTGAAATCGCTCAAACCAGGCACGAGGGGCCTGCTTGAGCCCATAGATGGCTCGGCGCAAACGACACACGTGCCCTGGAGGAACTGAAATGCCCGGAGGAGGAGCCATGTAGACTTCCTCGGAGAGGTCACCATGGAGGAATGCATTGGTGACATCCATCTGATGGAGAGGCCACCCTCGAGCAGCTGCCACAGCTAAGAGGGTGCACATAGTAGTCATCCGAGCAACTGGAGCAAACGTCTCCTCATAATCAATCCTATACTCCTAGGAGAAGCCACGAGCAACGAGGCGGACCTTGTGTCGCTCAATGGATCCGTCAGGTCGAGTCTTGACCTTGAATATCCACTTGCAGCTAACAGGCACCACACCGGAGGGACAAGGCACCAAATCCCATGTCTGGGTCCGCTGAAAAGCCTCAAGCTCAACTGACATGGTCTGCCGCCACTCTGGATGTAAAGCTGCCTCACGGTACGATTGGGGCTCCTTGTGACGACCAAGATCCAATAGGCCAATAGCCAAGAGCCAAGACTCCTGAGGCGGGAATGCCAAGATGGATGAGGTGAGGTGAGGTGAGGTGAGGTGTACAAGGCCATGAGTTAGCCCCACATCGCCTGGAGAGAAGGAGATCCTGAGCTACTTATATAATTTCCCCTCCCAAACATAGAAGACGCGTTTTAAAACCGTGCGCCGCTACGGAATTCGTAAGAACTCCGTAGTTAAGCGTGCTCGGGCGAGAGTAGTACCAGGATGGGTGACCTCCCTGGGAAGTTCTCGTACGGGCACGGGCAAAGCGGACAATATCTTGTGTGTTTGGGGCGGATGTTACACTCCTGGTGGGTGTGTAGAGCAGTAAGAAAAGCCTGATAAGATGGCGAATAGGAGGCAACGGCAGAGTAGCCAGAGGAGTCAAGAGAGTTAGAGGGAAAAACAGAGTAGTCAAACCTGTCCGGAGAGTAGTCATATCTGTCAGCAGGGTGATGTTCGCGCGTTGGGTAGCGCCGAAAAGGAGCAGGATCCACGACCGGGGAGGAGGGGGCAGCAGCATCAGGCGAGGGAGTACCAGTCTAAACCGACTCTGGAGTAGGAGTTGCAGACCGACGAATATAGACACGAGTAACAAGTGGTGGTGGAGGTGGCAAGGGAGACTGAGGAGGTGGTGGTGGTGGTGGTGGTGGAAGTGGCAGGGAAGATGGAGGTGGAGTAGGCGTGGGTGGGGCAACATAAAACGGGGGTAGAACGAGGATGTGAAGATGTGATGAAGGCGAGGAGGATGACGCAGGAGGCAAGAAAAGATCTCGAGACTCAAGGGAAAAGTATGGGACAGCCTCAACAAAGGAAACGTGACGGGAGACACGGATCCGGCGAGCCAAGGGATCGTAACAACGATGCCCCTTGTGCTCCCGACTGAGCCCAAGTGAACACACCTAACAGACCTCACAGAGAGTTTGGTGCGCTCATGGGGAGGAAGAAGAATGAAGCACGTGCAGCCAAACGTGCGAAGAAGAGAGTAGTCAGGTGGGCTGGAGTAGAGGCGCTCATATGGGGGTGGCACCGGACAGAGCAGACGACAGAGTGATATTGATAAGGTGGGCAGCCGTCATGACAGCTTCAGCCCAGTAGGAGTGAGGAACAGACGCAGAGAGAAGCAAGGCTTGTACGGTCTCAAGGACATGACGATGCTTGCGTTCGGCAATGCCGTTCTGCTCATGGGTGTGGGGACAGGACTACTGGTGAAGAGTGTCGTGAGATTGAAGAATCTCACGCATCTCAGAGAAGAGATACTCCTTGGCACAATCAGACCGAAAGGTCTTGATGCGCCAACCAAACTGAGTGTGTATCATAGTGGTGAATCTCCTAAAGATGTGAGGGACTTCAGACCGATGACGCATAAGATAAACCCAGGTGCACCTAGAGTAGTCATCGATAAAATACACATAATACATGAAACCAGAAATAGATGCAACAGGTGCAGGACCCCAAATGTCTGAATGGACTAAATCAAAGAAAGCATCAGATTAGGAAGCACTAGCAGAGAATGGAAGAGCTAGATGCTTTGCCAGTCTACAACCCGTACAAACAGAGAGAGGGGAGAAGGACGCTCGACCCAAAGTGCCCGAACGGAATACGCTTTTGAGTCGATCACTCGATATATGACCTAACCTTCTGTGCCACAGGTCGGCATCAGAGGTAACAGACATGACAGACGTAACAGGAATGGAAGACACATGTAGATGGTCCAGCTGGTAAAGTCCTCCTGCTCTACGGCCCAGCCTAATCCTCTAACCCGTCCGCGAATCCTGCACAACACAAATAGAAGGGGTGAAGGTGACAGTCAGGCCAGAGTCACAAAGAGAACTAGTAGAGACCAGATTAATGTTAAGACGGGGGGCATGATGGACATGGGGTAGGGTCAGGCGACCAGAAGGGTCAGAGGTAGTAGTGATGGATCCACATTGCAGAATAGGGACGAGAATCCCATCCGCAGTGCGAACCTCCTGGTGGGTGGTGGTGGGAGAACAATCAGTGAGGACAGTAGAGTCAAAGGTGAGGTGACAGGAGGTACCCGAATCAAAGATCCATGGAGCAGTAGTACCAGAGGTGGCAGACAAGCCATGAGCAGTCGCGGAGCCGGTGGAGGCTAGGTGGCAAAGAAGGAGCTCCTCGAGGCGCTGAAGACAGTCCGGCTCAGGCTGAGAAGGTGCTGTGGTAGCAGTGGGGAGTATCGAGACCTCTACAGTAGCTGCTGTACCACCAAAGTGGCGGAAGGAGGACGAACCACGTCCACGGCTCCGTCCACCTCGACCGCCGTGGCGATCGTCGCGGGAAGCCAAAGCCCAGTATGATGCTCTCTCATCCGGACCCTAGCGGGGGTTGCATGGAGGACGTGTAGGGCATTCGCGCTTCATATGTCCGGGCTCCTTGCAGTAGTGACAGAAGACAGCTTCATCGGAGAACCCGGCCGCCAGGATAGTGTCGGAGCTAAGAGCAAGTGGAGGAGGACGAGTGCCCTGAGTCTGAAGGCAGGTCTCCTCATCGACCAAGGCGAGTAGAGCATCCTCTAGTCGAGGGAGTAGCTCACGGTGTAGGAGCTGAGCAGCGATGAGAGTAAAGTCCGGCCGAAGCGCTGCCAGGAACTGGTACAAGTGGCCCTCATCGAGGTAGCACTGGAAATCCCTAGAGCGGGGGCAAGCACACCGCTTTGGGAACAGGGAGTCCAGCTCATGCCAGTATGCACTCATCAGATTGAAGAAGTCCTGAATCGTGCGCTCCCCCTGACGGGCAGACTGCGAGTCACAAATAAGCTGATGCCGGCGTGCGCTGCCGCGCGGGAGAAATCGATCCCAGAGATACTCCCATATCGCGCGTGCTGTAGGAAGGCGACCGATGGGAGCAAGGAGCGGACGAGCAATAGAGTCTAGGAGATAGGCCTGGATGGCCTGATCGTGACGTCGCCACATGAGAGCAGCAGCCATGGCTGCTGTGGGAGTAGTCGAGACAGTAGCAGTCGCAGCAGAGGACGCGGCACTGCTGGTGACAGAGGAGGAGCCGGAGAGGACAGCTGGAGGAGGATCATCGCCGGTGATGTGACCCCACAGATCACGACTGAAGAGCGTGGCCTCGACGGTGAGTGACCAATCAGGCCAGTCGCTGGTCGGTGACAACTGAAAAGCGACCGCCTTCAGCGGTAGAGAGATCGCAACGACGGACGGCACGGCAGGAGATGCCATGGAGGAGGCTCAACAGAGGGGCGAAGGGGTAGGGGGGCCGATCGGGTGGAGGAAGTGGGTCGGGGGGTGGAGGAAGGGGCTCGGGGGGTGGAGGAGGGGGGTCGGGGGGCCGGTCGGGCGGAGGAGGGGGCCGGGGGGGTGGTCGGGTGGAGGAGGAGGGTCGGGGGGGGGGGGGGGGGGCCTGTCGGGTGAGGAGGAGGGGCGGGGGGGGGGGTGGAGGGAGGGGGGCGGGGGGCCTGTCGGGTGAGGAGGAGGGGCTCGGGCGGGTGGAGGGAGGGGGGCGGGGGTGAAGAGAAGGGGCGGGGGGCTGTCAGGTGAGGAGGAGAGGCTCGTACGGGTGGAGGAGGGGGTCGGGGGGGGTGAAGGGAGGGGGGCGGGGCTGCCGGGTGGGGGGGTCGGTCGGGTGGAGGAAGGGGGGGCGGTGGGCTGCCGGGTGGAGGAAGGGGGGGCTGCCGGGAGGGTGAGGAGGAGGGGCGGGGGGGCTGCCGAGCAGGTGAAGGGAGACCGGAGGGGAGGGGCTGCCGGAAGGGGAGACCGTCGTCGTCGTCGCCGTGCGGGAGAACCCTTGTAACACCTGTGGTGTTAGATTTGAGAATAATAGAATTCCTCCATGGCTAGTTTCGTCTTTTTGCAGCCAGACTTTTTCTTTGGGCTTTTTCCCAATAAATGGAACGTAAACCTATGAGATGTTTTACGTTCACATTCTCCATAACTTCGAGCATGTCACGATGGTGCGTTCCGTGCAACGATCAGGTGTATGCGCAGCCAGTTTCCGCAGCCCGGCAGGTAAACCCTAGAAAAACGATAATTGGTCGATAGTTCTAATTGTTTTGTTTCTTTCAAGAGATTGGGTGATCGGATCGTAATGAAACAAGATATGTTAGATGAGACTCTGAGAGATCCTTCCAATGAGCCTGAGTTAGGGTCGATCCGACACCCGGGTGAATAGTTATTGCTATTTTGAGTTTTGGAGTCTTTCCTTCTTTTCGGGAGATCCAAAAGTCAGAAAATTATGTACCAAGCGCTAACGCGTTCGCGTTGACGAGACCTTTCCAACGAATCCTCTCGGGCCCTATTCCGACTTCCGGTTTGATAGTTACAAGTGATTATTCTTTTCAGCCCGGTTGATGGACGAATCGCACCCGGATTCCAACCGAGCCCGGTTCAGGGCTCGGGACCGAGCCCGACCAGCCCTGGATCCTGCCTCCCGGTCTCCTAGCATAGTTTAGGCTCTCTTGACCTCCCTCCCCATTTATTTAGAATCCGAAATTCGGATGGTAATTATCGGGTAAGATTTCGGGATAACAATCCATATCTTTTAGCCCTTATCCCTATCTTTCTTATCTTTATCCCCTTAACCAACCCTATCCCCGTCCCTTCTTATCACAACAGCCTCCCCCCTCTATAAATAGAGAGAGAACGGGAGAGAGAGAGAAGGATGTAGAGAGAGAGAGAGAGGAACGTGAGAGAGAACGAGAGGAGAGAGAGAGAACGGGAGGAATAGAGAGAGAGATGGAGGGAGAGGACTAGAGAGAGGATCAGCGGCTTCATCTCTATCCCCGACTCCGGTGAGCACCGGTGAACCCGACAACACACCCAGGTCAGCCCTCCCCCCTTCCCACCTCCTCTCTTCCGTCCGAACAAACCGAACCGGCCACCACCATGGCTGCAACCCAAGCCCCTCCACGCGCAGCCGAACCTCCAACCCGACCTCACCCTCATCTCCCTTGCCGCGGCCCGCACGGGCGGACACCGCCGCCGCAACCGAGCCCTCCCCGGTGCACCACCACCGGCCGCAACCCCATGCGAGCCCCTCTCCGGCCGACCCCTCGGGCTCCGACGGCCGCTCCGGTCACCTCCCACCGCGCCTCCTCTGTGGGGGTGGTGCGGGAGAGGCCGGCCGAGCGCTCGCCGACGCTTCGGGCCGCCCCCTCCCGTCGGCCGTCGGCGCACAGGAACCAGCCCTTCGGGCTGGTCTCGTGGAGAAGAAGGAGATGGGGGGGGTAGAGGTGTAATTTCCAGGTTATTATTTTAACCCTGAACCCGACCCGACTTTGCATTGCACCCCAGACCCGACCCGTTTAGCCCTGGACCCGACCCTGCAGACCCGACCTGACCCAACCCATGCAGTGAACCGGTCTGGTTCACCCGAACCAGACCCGTGAACCAGTCGATTTTGGTTCGACTGCCATTTCTCCGTCCGAACTCGGAATTGGACGAAACTAGCGCCATTTCAACCGGCTCGGAAAATACTACCTGTTGGCCATAGTATAGAATAGTAATAATACTATTTAATACCCTGTTTTATCCTTGGACCCGATATTATCGTGGTACCGTAGTTTGACCGCCGTTTTATCGTCCGAACTCGGATTGGGTCACGGGCAAGGGTTGTGGTAAAGCCAATAGGAGGTGCCCTCGAGTAGGGATTGGCCTAGCAACCCTGTCCCGGGGAGTTGAAGTCCCCATAGTAAAGCAAGTTGGGCGGTAGAGCTCCACCGTGAAAGACGGGAAACCCCTTATGATCATCTGGGTGACTAGTGCATGGTGTTGGTGGATGCACGGCGAGAGAGTTGGCCCTCTATATCGAAATAAAAGGCCCTATAGTAATGCCCGACCGGGGGCAGGATGAACAAAATATCCGGGGTTCACATTTTGTTAGTGTGTGTGTTTTATCTATATATGAAATTAGAATTGTGTGACTGTTTATATGATGACTTCGTGACTTTATCTGAACGTATTATTTAATTTGTTCTTTAATGCTGTAGAACATTGAATGGACTTTATGTTAGATAACCTAGTGACAGTAGGAATTGCATGTGAATATAGACAACTGATAGGTTTAGGTATCATTCTGCAAACATTGTCCTACTAGAACTGATTGATTATATCTTAATTTATTACAATTGGTCGTCTCATATTATTATAGACTATTAGGATGTCACTAGCCATTAATTTGGCTAATCTCCCAATTTCCTATTGGGGGCTACTCTTTCCCACGAGTAGGCTCAGTTGCAGGTCTGGAGGCTCAGGAGTAGCAGTAGGAGTCCAGAGGCGGAGTTGGAGTTGCAGCTTTACCTTTCTACTTAGTACGTTAGTCTTGTAGTCCTTTCTCTCAGTCATTGTAATTGTTTTAGAATAAGAGTTATTATCGGTTAGTTAGTATTCTATGGTTGTAGTTGCAATGGTTCCAGCTGAATTCTTTTGGGTAGGCCTCTCCTCAAGGCCCTAAGCATAGGATAGATCATGATGAAAATATAAGTATATATAAATGACTAAATTGATTAACCTTGTAGATAGGAACCCTAGATTGGTGCACCTGAGTGTTAGGACGTGGATGAGACCACTTGGCTAGCCGTAGGAGGCTTGAGCCTCGTGCTCCCTCAGATAGACTCCTGTCAGTATGTAGTGGCACCGACAGGTCACTCATACTGAGAGGATATGACTTTTGAAGGTTGAGCTTGACTAGATCACATCTTCTCTTTGTTGATAATTTCTCTTTCTTTGCTTTTTAATAAAAATGTTTTTCGAGAAATCAAATTTAAAAGATTCCCCTCTTGTTTCTCCCTCCTCCTTGTTTTTCATATTAGAGAGCGTAGAAGAAGCCCTGTGAGAACCCAAATTGGTGTAATTAATTGACCAGACCCAAAAATCCCATCTTTTTCTCACCTCACACCCCAGGGATCGGTCTTCAGATTTCTGGGGCGTGACAACCCTAGAGCTCTAGTCCATGTTAGGAGATGACGACTAGGGTTTGGAGAGGAATGGAATACTCTCTATCGAGGGACTCAAGCCCAATATATATGTACATGTATAACCATACAATCCGACCCGACTGTACATGTAACCCGACTGTACATGCCGGAGGGACTCTTTGTGTAAGAGTTGTAGGTTTATGGACTTATTGGCGACATCATCTGCTCCGTTGTCTGGAGCGAATAAAACGACACAGAATTCACATGCAAGATTGATGAGCAGATGATGCAGGAGCATCCATTGGTCAGTTAATTTAGATAGGTATAGAGCTCTTAAGTGCCTAAAATCTGGCTGAATTATAGACAACTTAGGTGTCATTAGGTGTTCAAGTTAGTCAAGCCATAGTCATGTAAGTCCAATTAGGGCTAACTCGAGTGCATTAGTGTCTTAGATAATACAAATCATGGTTGGGTTCAACTTTCAAAAACTCGGTGTTGAGTGTATCGTCATGTCCAAAACCAATACAGCTCGAAGATATTGCAATTTTATCAGCAAATATGACTCCGTCAAAAAAAGAGGGAAGAAGGCATATATACAGATGATGCAGGAGCATCCATTGGTCAGTTAATTTAGATAGGTATAGAGCTCTTAAGTGCCTGAAATCTGGCTGAATTATAGACATCTTAGATAATACAAATCATGGTTGGGTTCAACTTTCAAAAACTTAGTATTGGGTGTATTGTCATGTCCAAAACCAATACAGCTCGAAGATATTGCACGATATTAGCAAATACGACTCCGTCAAAAAAAGAGGGAAGAAGGCATATATACAGGGGTTCATCCTTCCTATGTGTTATTGTTATACAATTATACAACCCGAGTGGCATACCCCATGTGCAACAAGAGAAAAAAGTTGTGTGACAAACCCTAGAAGAGAAGGAGAGAATGCTAGGGTTTGGGGATAGAATGGAATGGATCTCTCATTAGGCCAATAGGCCAATATATATGGAACAATACATGTGAGTCCTCTATATACTGAAGGTGAATCATCTTAACACCTCCCCTCAAACTCAAGGTGGATCATACACCAAGAGTTTGCCAATCAAAAACTGAAAGCGTGGTGTAGGATGTGACTTCGTGAAGAAGTCAACTATCTACTCTGCTGAGGGAACGAAGGGGAGTGAGATCGTCTTCGCCTCATACTCCTGTCGGACGAAGTGACAATCAATCTCGATGTGCTTTGTCCTCTCATAAAAGACCGGATTGCTAGCAATCTGAATAGTACTCCGGTTATCACAATGAAGTGGAGTAGGCCCGAAGAAAACACCGAGATCACTGAGTAGACGGTTGAAGATGGACTATCTCCTTGGTCGTGGAGGCCATGGCCCTATACTCAATCTCAGTGCTAGAAAGATACACCACTTTCTGCTTCTTGTTGCGCCAGGATATCAGAGAATCGCCCAGAAACAAGCAATAACCAGTGGTGGAGCGGCGTGTAGCCGAATCTCCAGCCCAGTTTGTATCTGAGTAGGCTCGAAGACTGAGAAAGGAGGACGACGATAGAAACAAGGAGCGAGTAACTATCCCTCTAAGGTACCGGAGGATCCGAAGAAGAGCATCATAGTGAACTAAGTGTGGAGCAACAACTGATTGACAATGCTAACAGCATGTGCAATGTCAGGTCGAGTGATACAGAGGTAAACGAGTTGTCCCACAATCTGTCTGTGCTGAGTGGGATCTAAGATAGGGACTCCATCTGTAGGACGTAGCTTCAAGTGAAGCTCAAGAGGGGTATCGATTGTGCGGGTATTTAAGAGAACAACACAACTAAGGATGTCGGAAGGTACTTTTGCTGAGAGAACAACACAACTAAGGATGTCGGAAAGGTACTTCTGCTAAGAGAGCAAAATGCCATGCTACTGGTCCTCCTGATTGCTTTAGTTTTGCCTCTGTCTATAGCTACTCGCCTCAGTTTACTGCCTTTCTTACCGCTGTGCACGTAGATCGGGAGTCTCGGTCCTATTCGGAGGTAGTTCAGTTTTCTCACTGGTGTTAGGCCATGGATGAAGTGTTCCAGGCCTTTCAATAGACTCAGACCTGATATGTTGTCCCCTTGCTCTCTAGCGTTAAGCCTGTCAGCTGCAAGTGGATCTATAAGGTCAAACACCGAACTAATGAATCCATTAAGCGGCACAAGGCTTGAGTAGTAGCCCATGGCTTTACTCAGGAGTACGACATTGACTACGAGAAGACCATTGCTTCGGTGGCTCAAATAACCACTGTTAGAGATCTTCTAGCAGTCGCTGTCGTTCTTCGTTGGCCCCTTCTTCAGATGGATGTGAATAATGCCTTTCTTCACGGGGACCTGTCTAAGACCGTGCATATGGATCCTCCTCCCGGTCTCTGTATTCCTACTAAACACGTTTGTCGTCTTCGTCAGGCCACTTATGGGCTCAAGCAGGCTCCCCGCGTCTGGCCTAATAAGAGATTGATTTCATTCTCTCCGCAAACCCTAGCTCTCTCTCTCTCTCTCTCTCTCTCTCTCTCTTTCTCTTTCTCTAGGGTTTGTCACAAGGGCGAAGGGATAGCAATCATATTGATTTCTTGAGGTCAAATTTGACCCTCGAACTCTTTGGAAGGAAATATTGAGAAAAACCCCCCTTTCCACCGCCTGACAGGCTAGGAGACAAAGGCGGTCAGAGGCCCATGTGGGCTGGCACATGGGGGTACAGAAGGTGCTAGATGAGCCTCCACGTGCCGGGCTTCGGTAGGTCGCAAAAGTCTATAAAGGTACCACCCCCGGCTCCAAAGTACTGGTTCGAAACCCTCATCCCTACCACTTCCAACTACTACAGCTCTCCCCTGTTTTGACCGGTTCTGACTTGAGCGTCGGAGGGCCTGCGCTCCTAAGGGAGCCAGCCGTTCTTACGTTTTTCTTGTCTTACAGGAAAACCGCGAGGACTAGCGCAAAATATCCCCCAAACAGTCTCCTTCCTTGTCCACCTCCTTTTTCCTCCCCTTCTTTTTCCTCCTCTTTCCTTCTTCCTCCTCCTCATGGCCTAATGCACCATCTATGCATTCTATTGGGGTAACAGAATGCACAGAAGGTGCATTCAGCCTGGTAAGATCGAGTGTTGTGATTTCCAGGATGAGGAGGAGGAGGTAAAGAGTAAGAAGAAGGGGAGAAAAAATAAGGAGGGAAAGAGGAGGAAAAATGAGAAGGACATGTGAGGGAGGAGGATGAAGAAGGGGAGGAGGAGGAGGAGATAACCGATGATGGTGGGTAGCCGGCGACGACATGCGTCGGTTTGCACGTAGACAACAGAGGCAAAATAGGGGGTGACCTTTAGACAAGGGCTGCATTTGGCAAAAGAGGGGTTGGCCTTCAGATGGGGTTTGCCTAAGGTATTTGGTGGGATGTATGTAGCCCCACCCTTTTCCATTTGATGTGGGGTGGTTCTTGGAGTATAATGTGGTGCAACTATTAATACCTCTACAAATTCAAAATTTCTGTTATGAAACGGTGGTTGCATCGGATATGGATGCCCACCGGATAAATACCCCTAGATTCATGGGATAGGAGATTTCCCCGTCTCTATCCCAACCTCCAATTATGTCTATATATAGGGGGGTAAATGAATAATACAATGAGTTTTTCCCAACACGTTATCAGCACGAGTTCTCTCCCCAGGCGACCCCATCGCGACCTCTCGGCTACGAACGACCCATCCGAGCCCGGCACGACGAGAGAGAGATCTTCTCTCACCCGGTTCCGGATCTCGTCCTCCCTGGCTTCGGATCCCGTCTCGGGATTTGCGACCTACGGCTCTCGTCCAGTCGTCCTCCCCGGCTCCGGCTCCGGCTTCGATCATCAGGTGTACCCGATCACACAAGAAAAAGGTATGCTTGAATCCCGACGTCGAGCCATGGCTGCACAGCAGGTCCGGCGACCTCTTGACCGACGCCCGACGGCTGCGTTCGCACGCCCAACGGCTGCGTTCGCACGACCGGCGACCGACGGCTGCGCTCGCACACCTGCCAGCGGCTGCACCCGCTTGCAACACCGGCGGCAGCAGCCCGCACGATCGGCGACTGCGTTCGCACGCCTGCCGGCGGTGGCACCCGCGTGCAACACCGGCGGCAGAAGCCCGCACGACCGGCGGCAGCAGCCCGCACGACCGGCGGCTGCGTTCGCACGCTTGCCGGCGGCTGCACCCGCGTGCAACACCGGCGGAAGAAGCCCGCACGGCCGACGGCTGGAGCGGCCGAGAGGCGGCGGCATGTGCGTGTGTGGTAGCCAGTTTTTTTTTTATTTTTGGTGGTTAGGTTTTCCCCGATCCCATCGGGGAAGATGATGAACAGTTTATGTTCATTGGTTTTTAAAACCCGACCCGACTGCATAGATAGATCAGACCCGATCTATATCAGTACAGACCCGACTGTATTATATTTGGTACAGACCCGAGCCGACTCTTGTATAAGCAGACCCGACTGCTATATAGCAGACCCGACTGCTATACAGCAGACCCGACTGCTATACAGCAGACCCGACCCGACTGTATTTTACAGATTTGACCCGTCCATTCTTATATGCACTCACATATATTTGATTGCCCGTTTTGATATACACCGTTCATTTGAATACTCTTTTGTAAGACTGATCTATAGCCAAATTGTTCGATCCATATATGGATTTTGGGTATCCGAACCGTTCTGGAAGCATCGGTACGGTCAGATTTTGCTATTTCATATACATTGTTTATATATTTAACTGTTTAGCCCCTAAGGGATCAATATGCAATATCTGTTTTACAAATAAGGACAGAATTGTCCTTAATTGTACCAGACTCTATGATGTACTTATGTCTTGGATATCTTACCTGTTCTACGTACATAAAATGTTATTTTCTTCATTAGATGTACTTTAGATAATTAAAACCTTTTAGAAAAGCTTGGCAAGGCGCATGACGGTTCCATAGAACCCGCTCTACCTTAGCAAGTGGTTTCTAAAAGGACCCTATTAATACCCAGTATTAATAGGCTTTGTACATGATATGTCAAATTGTTTTCTATAATATATCTCTATATGCACATGTGATGAATATGATAATCATAGTAATTAATGAATATATGAACATGCGTGCATACATGAATATATAACTATGGTTAAGATAGATATCTTATATCTCGTAGTGTGTATTAATTTTATCATTGTTAGATAAAATGATTTTCACTATTGTCAGTGCCAATACCGAATATTATTTGTTTATGGACATATGTTGACTAGTTAAAATGATAATATTTAACCTCATCCATAGCCTGTGTGTGAGCTCGGTCCTTGTCAGCCGAGACAGTACAATGTGGCTATGGATACATTTAACTAGTAGTTCTATAACGGTTAGGATTTCGATGTTCATAGAATCCGATAGTCTTTAATCTATCAATTAACTAGGCTCCTATCCCGTCCCCAGATGTCTAACCTTACAAAGTTGGAGTTCGCCGCACTTGATATCAACGGCAATAATTACTTAGCATGAAGGCTAGATGCTAAGCTCTATCTACAATCAATCAAGTTGGGTAAGACGATTATAAAGCCTACAGGCACGGAAAGCCTTAGTCCTGAAGACAAGGCTAACGCGATAATCTTTTTGCGTCGTCACCTACATGTAGACCTGAAGAACGAATATTTAACCGTTGAAGACCCCTTAGTTCTGTGGGAATCCCTACGGGATAGATATGATCATCAAAGGGCTGTCATCCTTCCAGCAGCGAGGAATGAATGGATAAACCTGCGCTACCAAGATTTTAAATCGGTCGCAGAATATAATTCTGCAATGTTTAATATCGTGTCCCAACTTAAGCTATGTGGAGAGCCAGTTACCCAAGGACAGATGATCGATAAGACTCTATCCACCTTCCATGCAATGAACGTCCTACTGCAACAACAATATCGGGAGCGAAACTTCCAGAAAATATCAGATCTGATTTTGGTACTCTTAGTTACAGAGGAGAACAATAAAGTTCTTATGAAGAATCACAACTCCATACCAACTGGAGCATTGGCGTTCCCTGAAGCGCATGCCAATGAAGGATACCACAGAGGTAGAGGCAAAGGAAGGTTTGGAAGAGGTGGTCGCCATAACCACTCCGGCAGAAGTGGCAGGGGCGACAGAGGTGGCAACCCCAGCAGAGGAGGCTACCGAGGTAGAGGCAGGCGTGGCCACCCCAGCAGAGGTGGACTCAATCTGCAGCAAAATACAAATTTCAAGAAACAGAATAATAAGCCCTGGCACGCAGAACAAGTGACGGAAGACTCTCCTTCTAATAAGTGGCCTACAGACACTTGTTTCAAGTGTGAGCGTGAAGGTCATTGGTCTCGCAACTGTCGTACATCTAAAGAAGAGGTGGCAAACTTTCAAGCATCACAGAAAGCCGAGGGTAATGCAATGTTTGCCCTCGACAATGATGACCTCCTTGAAGATGAACTAAATGAGATGCAAGGAGAAACCAAGCTCACAACTTCTGATTTCTTCAACGACAACTAGGGGGGACAGGATATTTTTAGTGATAAACTGCTATCGTTTATTAGAACAGCTATTTGATTTCTAGTAGTTAATATTTCATTTGCTTGTTAGACTGTCATATCGTTTATTTTTATCAGAACAATTGTTTGCTTTATTATAATTGATATTTCGGTTGCTTGATATCTTTTAGATCTCTTTTATTAAATATTTCTCATATTTGAGTTGTCAGAACCTTATCTCAAATAATACTTTATTCCTCAATAAGGAAATGAAATCCAAGAGAGACATATATATTGACTATAGCTAGCCTCGCTCGGATAATAGAAGGCTCCGGTAGAGCACACCTAGTGTTACTTAATGGAACCCATATCTTTATACAATCTGCCTTATACTATAGTAACTCTAAAAGAAATTTACTCAGTTTCAAAGATATAAGAGTAAATGGGTATCACATAGAAACCCTGAGCGAGGAAAACAATGAATTCTTATGTATAACCTCTAGTGTTGGAAACCAGAAGTTTACTCTAGAGAAATTCTCCAATCTATCCTTAGGGATATACGTCACCCACATTGGGATTGTTGAGTCACATGAAAACATGAGCCAACAGCTCAGTACTAATCCAAGATAAATAGTGAGCCAGAAGCTCCATAATCCTATAATTTTTAATATCTGGCATGTTCATCTAGGATATCCTAGGACAATAATGATGAAAACGATCGTAGAAAACTTTTGTGGTCATTCCTTAGCACATTATCAAATATTTAGAACCCTTAACATGTGACATTTTTACCGCAAGATTTGCGGATTGTCACATTGATGAGACAGTCTTCCCGTCGTTAGGGGGAGATAAGAAAGATAATAAACGTCCTGTCCAAGAAGGAACGACGTGAATTATCGTGGAATTCTTCCACTCTGTCTCATCTAGACCCCAGGACTCCCCAATGTGAGCATGACGTTAGGAGAATGACAGTAAATGAGTCTGACACACGCCAGAAGCGTGACAGACCTATAGGTTCCAAAGATTTAGCTCCCTGGAAGAGGAGATTAAATAGCATATCACACCATACAGCTCCTGAAGAAGCTATTCTTAATATAAACTCTCCTGAAGAGAGGATTCATGACGGTCCGGAAGATGTCATGAATCAAAAATCCAATTTCCCCAAATTAAAGCATATCGCTCCGGAAGAGGTTATGCCCCAGATCCTAGAAGAGACTGGGAAAGAGGTACCGGTACCCAACAATGATGAGATATCTGTGTTCTACACATACTCAGGGGAAATATAGAATAGAAAAGAAATAGTCGTTGATGATATATTTTTATATACTACGACAAATGAGATAATGAAGGGTGATGATAATGATACTGAACCATGTAAAATCCCTGAAGGATTTGATTTACCTATACGGTAACCTAGACAGTAAAATATATATGAAAATCCCTGAAGGATTTGATTTACCAAACTCCAAATCTAGAAATACGCATTCAATTACATTAAAACGAGTATTGTACGGTCCGAAACAATCCAGAAGATTGTGGTACAATCGGCTCAGTAAATATCTATCTAGGAAAGGCTATAAAAATGATACTATATGCCATGCGTATTAAGAAATTCTAGAATAGATTTACAATAGCAGCAGTATATGTAGATGATATAAATCTAATAGGATCTCCCGAAGAGACTGAGAAGACTGCTGGCTATCTTAAAAGGAGTTTGAAATGAAAGACCTGGATGAGTCAAATTTTGCCTCGACCTGCAGATCGAACGCAATTAGGATGGGACCTTAGTCCATCAAACAAAATATATTGAAAATCTCCTGAAGAGATTTAATACGGATAAGTGTTATCCACTTGTAAGGTCTTTAGATGTTAACAAAGACCTATACAGGCCTAGAAAAGAAAATGAAGACGTCTTGGGTCCTGAAGTACCCTGGGTCCTGAAGTACTCTATTTAAGTGCAATAGGTGCAATTATTTATTTATCTCAATGCACTAGATCTGATATTCCATTTTCTGTTAATCTACTTGTTAGATATATTTCTGCATCTACACATAGATATTGGAATGGTATAAAGCACATATTTAGATACCTAAAGGGAACATTTGACATTAGTTTATACTATTCATGTAAAAAGACTAACCCAATTGGATATACAGACTCTGGTTATTTATCTGATCCCCATAAAGGGAGATCACAAATATATTATGTGTTTCTTAAAAGTAATGCAGCATGCCTAGCTCAAATTCAAAGTGGCTTCATCAAAGGCGACTCTCCCTGAAATTCTTCTGCACCCATGAACTCCAAGAGAATGAAGAGTCTATTATAAAGCAGGAGAAGTCAACTGAGAACCTGACAGAACTCTTCACCAAGGCGCTTCCAAAGTCTACATTTCAGAAGTTGGTGCATCAGATTGGCATGAGGAGACTTCACCAACAGAGCATGTGAATTTTATTTTAAATTGATATATTACAGGGTGGGAAGTAGCATTTTAAATGTATTAGGGGGAGGGAGTATTTTTCTTTTGAAGATTGATGTAAGCAATGCTTGTAATAGAATGTAGGATAAAGATGAGGGGGAGCATCCTGCAGATGTAGATGGAGACATCCAGAAGAATGTCTTTTGCGCATTGTACTCTTTTTCCTGCGATGAGGTTTTTCCCACAGGGTTTTCCCATCGAAAGGTTTTAATGAGGCAGTGTAAGTCGCACCCACTAAGATTCCAGAAGAATCTGAGATTCCAGACGAATCTGTTCCTGAAGAACTATGTTCCTGAAGAACTACGTTCCTGAAGAACGCGTTGTACTCTTTTTCCTTCACTAAAGGTTTTGTCCCATTGAGTTTTCCTTAGTAAGATTTTAACGAGGCAATGTTTTGAAAAGTGGGCATCCAAGGGGGAGTGTTATGAAACGGTGGTTGCATCGGATATGGATGCCCACCGGATAAATACCCCTAGATTCATGGGATAGGAGATTTCCCCGTCTCTATCCCAACCTCCAATTATGTCTATATATCGGGGGGTAAATGAATAATACAATGAGTTTTTCCCAACAATTTCAAAGCATGTCGGGTCCGGTGAACCGCGTTCTACGTGGTGTCATACAACCGCACCAGCCGAGTTCCAGTACGGAAGTAGTTCTTCCCAGGGCCCTGGCGACCGACCTGGGTTGCGCTCCTGCGACTGTGGTGTAGTAGACCGCCGATAATTTCAAATTCGAACTTCACAAAGGTTCTCGACAACGGCTCTCCAACATACCAACGGTCAAATCCCATCAGACCCTTTTCGCCCTCGCTCATTTCTCCCTGTCTCTGCTTCACTCTCGCTCCCCAATCCCCCTACAGGCATCGATAGATAGTTCACCCCTCTCTCTCTCTCTCTCTCTCTCTCTCTCTCTCTCTCTCATGGCAACTCCAGCAAAATCCCAATCGTCCCTCAAACGATGCCGTTCGAATCGGTCGTCTTCGAAAGTCCGGGTTGTCCTAAGAGTGCGCCCCTTTCTCCCATCAGAAATTGAATCCAAGGAGACGAACGAAATCCCATGGATCACAGTACATGATCCGGAGCACCATGACGGTGAAGAAGTCACAGTTCATCTCAAAGATCAATGGAGCAGGTAACCCCCCCCCCCCCCCCCCCCCCCCCCCCCACACACACACACACACACACACACAGCCTCTTTTTCATGTTTTCCTTCCATTTTAGCTATTGGATCTGACCCTGATCTCACATCACAGCCGGAACGAGTGCTACAAGTTAGATTCGTTCTTCGGGCAAGACGACCATGTGGGTCGGATTTTCCAAAGCGAGGTCAGCACGGTGATCCCTGGGATCTTTCAAGGGTTGAATGCCACCATCTTTGCATACGGGGCAACGGGTAGTGGAAAGACTTACACAATGCAGGTGCGTTGAATGAGAATTTCTTTTTTCTTTCTAATGCCAATGGTATGATATAAAGCCCAATTTGTTGATGAAGCAGGGCACTGATGATGAACCGGGCCTCATTCCACTAGCCGTGTCGACCATTTTGACCCTGTGTAAGAAGACTCAATGCTCTGTCGAGATGTCATACTACGAAGTCTATTTGGATCGGTGTTATGATTTATTACAGCCAAAAGCAAAGGAGATCCTTGCTCTGGATGATAAGGAGGGGCGGCTTCAACTCAAGGGTCTTTCGTCGGTATGTTTCGGACTTGTATCGTCGGCAGTACACCTTGTTCTTATTAGTCGAATGATTTTTTTTTCCCTGAAGGTCCCGGTGAACTCGATCCATGAATTCTTTGAAGTCTTTTCTACTGGTATCCAAAGGCGAAAAGTTGCGCATACTGGACTTAATGATGCATCCAGTAGGAGTCATGGGGTGCTTTCAATTGTTGTAACAAATGGTGCTATTAAAGGGAAATTAAATCTCTTAGACTTGGCAGGTTCTCATTTTCTTGGGAATTTTGATTTGTTAACTGGATTACTGCTGCACCCAGCAAGGCCTACTGTTAATTCTTCCAATGTCATCAGGTAATGAAGATAATAGAAGAACTGGTAATGAAGGGATCCGTCTTCAAGAGAGCGCAAAGATCAACCAGTCTCTATTTGCCTTATCTAATGTCATCTACGCTCTAAACAACAATGAACCACACATTCCGTATCGGGAGAGCAAATTGACCCGGATATTGCAGGACTCTTTAGGAGGAACCAGCCGAGCACTGATGATTGCTTGCCTCGTGAGAGATTGAGACGACCCTTTCTCCGATTAGTTTTACGTAGTTTTGTATTGGTTTTCACCTTATGTTTACTGAATATTTCCATTTCTGTGCAGAATCCAGCATCATACCAAGAATCGGTCTACACGGTCAGCTTGGCTGCACGATCTCGCCATATCGTCAACTATGTGGGTTCAGTTAAAAAGGATGCTCCAAAAGAAAAGGTTGACATGGAAGCAAAGTTAAGAGATTGGCTTGAATCAAAGGGCAAGACAAGAAGTGTCCAAAGGATGGACGGACCTTTTTCTCCGTCACTCGGGAAAACTCCAACCATCTTTAAGAATCCCGGATTGGTTCAGTCTTCTGTAAATGCGAAGACTGTTGATCGTGTTGTTTCTAGTAGAAATGGGAGGTAATTCGATACAACATATATAGTGCATTTCACATCTTTTCCTTAAGAAATTTCTTTCTGATCTCTTTTTTTTTTGCAGAAAACTATTTGATTCAGCTGCTCCAATCCCAGATACCATGGAGGTAGATGTTCCTAATTTATCTATGTATCTGGAAAGAACACTTTCAAGCGCTATCGCTCCCAAAGATGTAAAACTACCGAATGAAGTTAGTGTTAGTCCATTATGCAAACATTCCATGATTTTTTGGAAGTTCTTGAGTTATATATGAATTTTCTTAATCAGGAAGCTCTACCTCATTCAATCTATTTAAAGCAACATATGAACATGTTTTTCATTTGGAAAATTTTCTGCAGATTAGAGACGTCCCTCAACAAAGATTTGATGATGCAAAGGAAGAAAGGAGTAGGGATCATAACACCTTAAAGACATTGGACCTCCATGGTACTAATCATTCTTTCCGAACTCAGTATAACGAAGCTAAACCTTATCAGCCTGCGGCATAGTAAGATTGTCAACTGGTTTTATTTGTGTAGGTACCCCTTTCGATAAGGGAAATCTACATTCTCCTACAAGCATTGTGGGATCTCCGCTGACTAGGCAAAAGACCCTTAGGAAAATTCTTTCCCCAATTTCCTCCAATATAACACCAATTGAGCATCTGTCATCTGATGACAAAATCCGTCTCGCCTCTTTAGAACCAAAAAATCCCAAAACACCCTATGTTATAAATTGCACCAAAGACGAAACTGGACTGATTGGAACACCACTAGATAAGTTCAATGCACTGAGCTCTAACTTGAAGGTATGTGTAGGTATTAGATTGTCTCCCTTAGTTAGCAATCATCTATTGTTTTACTGATGAGATAAATGTACAGGAGTCTCTTGCTCAGGAGTATCTCGCATTTTTGAATGTTGCCAGCAAGTGAGTTCTGCTTTATCGTCACTCCCTTTGGAAATTTCTATGCAACTTCACGTTGCATGCTTTCAAATACATGTATCTGAATCATGCACTAAATGCTGAGACAATCATATATTTAGAAAAGCTGATGGAAAGATGGTATTTGATTGTTAACATAAACCCAAAACCAACCATGATATGGATTTCTAAATGATGCTTTAGTTTAATGTAGAATTTTGAAGTGTCCACTTCTGTTATTCCATTTCATTCTGGTCTCATATTTTTCACAACACTGGAACCTTTTTTTGGTTCCAAATCATGATTAAGAATTAAAATCTTGATTTAACTAAAATTTTCTCATGATTAAGAAATTAAATCTTGAAGTTCTATATAGGCTTCCTTTTGAAAAAACAGGAAGTCTAGTGTCGTGGATTTGATGGTGCCATGGTGGATAATCGATCGTGTGGTGATCACGAGCTCCTCCTCGGGCTTTCCCCTGATCAAATCTACATGTTCATCAGCTTCCTCCACGGCTTGAACTCCTCGGATTGCATCTCTTCGAGAAAATCATCGAAGAGGGTAAGTAATTTCCAATCACGGTAGGAAAACCCTTAGAGGACATTTAATGAATCCCTCGCCTGCATCTTCCATGGGCTCGAAGCCCTATGTTGATCTCTTGTAGGAATTTGCATCGAATAGAGGAGGTGAACTGAACATACACCGATAACTAAAGGTTCTCTCAGAGTGTTTTATACAGAGATGGATTCATCGTTTTTCTTAATATTTCCTTCCAAAGAGTTCGAGGGTCAAATTTGACCTCAAGAAATCAATATGATTGCTATCCCTTCGCCCTTGTGACAAACCCTAGAGAAAGAGAGAGAGAGAGAGAGAGAGAGAGAGAGAGAGAGAGAGCTAGGGTTTGCGGAGAGAATGAAATCAATCTCTTATTAGGCCAGACGCGAGGAGCCTGCTTGAGCCCATAAATGGCCTGACGAAGACGACAAACGTGTTTAGGAGGAATACAGAGACCGAGAGGAGGATCCAGATACACGGTCTTAGACAGGTCCCCGTGAAGAAAGGCATTCTTCACATCCATCTAAAGAAGTGGCCAACGACGAACGACAGCGACTGCTAGAAGAGCTCTAACAGTGGTTATTTGAGCTAGCCACCGAAGCAATGGTCTTCTCGTAGTCAATGTCGTACTCCTGAGTAAAGCCATGGGCTACTACTCGAGCCTTGTGCCGCTTAATGGATTCATCAGGTCAGTGTTTGACCTTATAGATCCACTTGCAGCTGATAGACTTAACGCTAGAGAGCAAGGGGACAACATATCAGGTCTGAGTCTATTGAAAGGCCTGGAACTCTTCATCCATGGCCTAACGCCAGTGAGAAAACTGAACTACCTCCGAATAGAACCGAGACTCCCGATCTACGTGCACAGTGGTAAGAAAGGCAGTAAACTGAGGCGGGTAGCTATAGACAGAGGCAAAACTAAAGCAATCAGGAGGCCCAGTAGCATGGCATTTTGCTCTCTCAGCAGAAGTACCTTTCCGACATCCTTAGTTGTGTTGTTCTCTCAGCAGAAGTACCTTTCTGACATCCTCAGTTGTGTTGTTCTCTTAGATACCCGCACAATCAATACCCCTCTTGAGCTTCACTTGAAGCTACGTCCTACAGATGGAGTCCCTCTCTCAGATCCCACTCGGTACAGGCAGATTATGGGACAGCTCGTTTACCTCTGTATCGCTCGGCCTGACATTGCACATGCTGTTAGCATTGTCAATCAGTTGTTGCTCCACACTCAGTTCACTATGATGCTCTTCTTCGGATCCTCCGGTACCTTAGAGGGACAGTTACTCGCTCCTTGTTTCTATCGTCGTCCTCCTTTCTCAGTCTTCGAGCCTACTCAGATACAAACTGGGCTGGAGATTCGACTACACGCCGCTCCACCACTGGTTATTGCTTGTTTCTGGGCGATTCTCTGATATCCTAGCGCAACAAGAAGCAGAAAGTGGTGTCTCTTTCTAGCACTGAGATTGAGTATAGGGCCATGGCCTCCACGACCAAGGAGATAGTCCATCTTCGGCGTCTACTCAGTGATCTCGGTGTTTTCTCCGGGCCTACTCCACTTCATTGTGATAACCGGAGTACTATTCAGATTGCTAGCAATCTGGTCTTTCATGAGAGGACAAAGCATATCGAGATTGACTGTCACTTCGTCCAACAGGAGTATGAGGTGAAGACGATCTCACCCCCCTTCGTTCCCTCAGCAGAGCAGATAGCTGACTTTTTCACGAAGTCACATCCTACACCACGCTTTCAGTTTTTGATTGGCAAACTCTTGGTGTATGATCCACCTTGAGTTTGAGGGGATGTGTTAAGATGATTCACCTTCAGTATATAGAGGACTCACATGTATTGTTCCATATATATTGGCCTATTGGCCTAATGAGAGATCCATTCCATTCTATCCCCAAACCCTAGCATTCTCTCCTTCTCTTCTAGGGTTTGTCACACAACTTTTTTCTCTTGTTGCACATGGGGTATGCCACTCGGGTTGTATAATTGTACAACAATAACACATAGGAAGGATGAACCCATGTATATATGCCTTCTTCCCTCTTTTTTTGACGGAGTCGTATTTGCTAATATCGTGCAATATCTTCGAGCTGTATTGGTTTTGGACATGACAATACACCCAATACTAAGTTTTTGAAAGTTGAACCCAACCATGATTTGTATTATCTAAGATGTCTATAATTCAGCCAGATTTCAAGAACTTAAGAGTTCTATACCTATCTAAATTAACTGACCAAAGGATGCTCCTGCATCATCTGTATATATGCCTTCTTCCCTCTTTTTTTGACGGAGTCATATTTCTTGATAAAATTGCAATATCTTCTAGCTGTATTGGTTTTGGACATGACGATACACTCAATACCGAGTTTTTGAAAGTTGAACCCAACCATGATTTGTATTATCTAAGACACTAATGCACTCGAGTTAGCCCTAATTGGACTTACATGACTATGGCTTGACTAACTTGAACACCTAATGACACCTAAGTTGTCTATAATTCAGCCAGATTTCAGGCACTTAAGAGCTCTATACCTATCTAAATTAACTGACCAATGGATGCTCCTGCATCACCTGCTCATCAATCTTGCATGTGAATTCTGCGTCGTTTTATTCGCTCCAGACAACAGAGCAGATGATGTCGCCAATAAGTCCATAAGCCTACAACTCTTACACAAACAGTCCAATCAAACTTGAACGCCGTGAAAGGCCAAGCAAGCTAGAATATTGAGTGCTACTTCATTCCCAGAAACCCTTAGGTGTAGTCCATGTGTTAGGTTCCATAACCTATAAGGTCTCTTTGACTTTTTAACCACAAAAAAGAGAGCATTCAGTCAAAACATTTGTTTTTACAAATGAATAGTGAATACAACAAAGTAGAGGAATTAGGACGGATATGTATAATAGATATTGAATTTAATATTATATGGAATACTAAATATTAGAGGTGATAATGAAAAATCCTTAATCTATGGTGAATAACAGTAGTGAGAACCTAAACATCTTCAAAACTTATTTATAAATTACCATATAAGTAGATAACCAACAGTAATGAGAATCCCTCCCTGATGTCATTAAGTTTCGGTAACATTGTTTACAGCTTGCTCTCAAAATCCTTGATCTATGGTGAACTTCAAGAGGAGATTGATATTTCGATGAACACGTGTATTGAACTATACACCTCATTTCATATTGGTCCCTCAACATTTTTTTTTGAACAATTTGATCGATGAACTATGTTCCATCTGCATTTAGCACCTCCATCAACTTTTATTCCGAAAATACCCTTATCCTAGTAAGCATAATTAAATATTTTTAAACAATTGTCTTATTGGAAATTGATAAGGGTATTTTCGGGATAAAAAGTTGACAAGGGACTAAATGCAGATGGAGCATAGTTTAGGGATCAAATTGTTCAAAAAAAATTGAGGGACTAATATGAAATGAGGTGTATAGCTTAGGGGAGATTTTTGTAATTTGCCCTTGCTTTAAACTAGCCATAAATTGCATTCCTATGTTGTTATGAGCTGACAATTTTTTTCTTTCTTGCTTTTTCTCTCGTCGAACTTAGAGAGGAGCTAATGCAATTAAAGGTACTACTACGATCTCTCTCTCTCTCTCTCTCTAAATAACAACGAACCTCTCATCTTATTTACGATATAATTACCATTCAATAAACAGCAAACACTGCTCTCATTATATGTATCAGTAACATTTTTCCATTGTTTGTCACCAGGGGATTGGCCAAAAAAGAGCAGAATACATACTCGAGCTGCGAGAAAACTCGCCCAACCCTCTGAAATCAGTAAGCTAATATCGATTCTCGAAGTACTGATGTACATAATTTTTAATTCAGCACTAAAAATATCATGTGGGCGATGGTTACAGCTATCTGATTTGGAGAAGATTGGCCTTTCTTCCAGACAGGTAAACCATCTAGTGAGACACCATTATTGTTTCTTAACAGTGCCTTTTCATCATCAGGAAACGGTGAGATTGAGGCTGCTGAACTGCATTTTTGTCTCTTCACAGGTGCATGACATGTTCGGCAGAGCGGCTAGAGGAATCTTCGCATGAACCAAGGCTGCCCTTCTTGTCATCCTCTGACCTGTGGGCTATGGTTTCCTCACTCCAAGGCCCTTCCATGATGGCGGTGGAATGGTTGATTAGAGTTGATTCCTGTAACAATATCACTCAAGATTGGAGGAAGGGCTGATTAGCAGACCAATGGAGTTACTGAATGTTGTAGGCCCAATGTTGATAATGGATCTTTGATGTTGTTGTTGAATGATTCTTACAAATGGTCAAGAAATGTTGCTTTGATTCAACTTTATGGTCATCAACGTATGCAATGAAATTGTGTGGGACCATGTATTTCCTTTTCTCATATCAAATATGTTACCACAACCCTAGGAGAGCGAGAGAGATAGAGAGAGAGAGAGAGAGAGAGAGAGCTAGGGTTTGGAAGAATGACGGACGATTCTCATTAGGGCAATAGCCACGAATATATAGGCACATACATGTATAGGGAATGAATCATGTATACCTAACTCATATGTATAACCTACAATATACATTAACACCCCCCCTTAAACTCATGGTGGATCAAACACTGAGAGTTTGCTAGTAAGAAACCGAAAACGAGGAGAGGGATGAGACTTTGTGAAAAAATCAGCAATCTGCTCGGTAGAAGACACATAGGGCAGAGAGATGGTGCCAGCCTCGTACTGCTCTCTGGAGAAGTAACAATCGAGCTCAATGTGCTTTGTCCGCTCATGAAAAACCAGATTGCTGACAATCTGAATAGCACTCTTGTCATCGCAATGAAGAGCTGTAGGGCCAGAGGTAGCGACATCAAGATCACAAAGAAGACGTCGAAGATGAACAACCTCCTGTAGTAGCCATAGCACGAAACTCAGCCTCAGTACTGGAGAAAGAGACAACCTTCTGCTTCTTACTCTTCCAGGAGATTATAGAGTCAACCAGAAACAGACAATAGCTAGTAGTAAAGAGACAAGTAGTCGGGTCACCGACCCAGTCAGCATCAGAATATGCACGAAGAACCAGGGAGGAGGTCGATGAGAAAAGAAGTGACCTGGTAACAGTGCCTCGAAGATACCGAAGGATCCGGAGGAGAGCAGCATAATGAGCCGAGTGAGGTCATCCACGAACTAGCTAAGAATACTAACTGCATATGCAATATCAAGAGGAGTGTCAACTGTACGACAGGTAGAAAGAGCAGCACGACCCAGGATATCAGTCATGTATTTCTGCTGAGAAAGTAGAATCCCCCTAGCACCCCTAGCAACCTCTAGGCTAAGAAAGTAACGTAGGGGACCAAGATCCTTCATCTGAAACTGACTCTGAATATGCTGCCGATGAGAGGCTATGGCACCATAGTCGTCACCAGTAAGGATCATGTCGTCAACATAGAGAAGGATGATGGCCCGATCGTGGGGGGGAAGTTCATACAAACATGAAGTGATCCTGGAAGCTCTTCACAAAGCCGATCTTAGTAACGGCACTACGAAAATGCCCAAACCAATCACAAGAAGCCTGTTTGAGTCCATAAATAACCCGACGGAGATGACAAACATGCTGAGAAGGCGTACTGAGACCAAGAGGAGGCTGTATATAAATAACCTCGGAGAGATCACCCGTGAAGAAATGTATTTTTCATATCTATCTGAAGCAGGGGCCAACCTTTAGCAGCAACAACAACAAGGAGGGTCCGAATGGTGGTCATCTGAGCCACCGGAGTAAAAGTCTTGTCATAATCAATCACGTACTCCTGAGTAAAGCCCCAGGCAATGAGACAGGCCTTATACCGATCAATGAAGCCATCAGGACGACGCTTGATCTTGAAGACCCACTTGCAGCTAATGGGATCAACACCAGCAGGCAGAGGGACAACCTCCCATGTCTGAGTCTGCTCAAAGGTCTGAAACTCCTCAACCATAGCTTGTTGCCATACAGGGTACTTAGTGACTCTCTGTAGGGCCTGGGCTCTCTGTCAGTATGAAGGGAGGTAAGGTAAGCAGTGAACGAGGGTGAGTAGGAAGTGATTGCAGGAAAGCCAAAACGGTCAGGAGAGTAGCCAAAGTGGTTGGGGTGGCGGCGCTCGTGCTAGGGATAGCGAGGGGTGCTGGGATCCACATCCGGTAGAGAAAGGCTGCTCGATGTAGACGGCGTACCAGAAGAGTCACTGTCAGACGAAGGTGGAACAGATAATGGGACATGCTGAAGATGACGATAATACACCTAAGGAAAGGGTGAAACAGTGGAAGAGGCTAAGGGACCCAAGGGAGAGGAATAAGACACAGGAGAAACATCATCTGAGACGGAAGGAGAAGAAGGAGGCGGGGCTACTACTGTAATAGAAGGTAAGGGCTCAAGAGTAGGAACAAGAGGGAGAAGTAGTAGCAGGAGGAGAAGGTGTCACAGGAGGAGTCGGCTAAGACACCAAGGAGGGAGCTGGATGAACCTCAAAAAAGGTGAGATCCTGAGACGTAACAGAGTTGTAGGTAACATTCTCGATAAATGAGACATAGCAACGGTACCCCTTGTGCTCAGAACTGAGTCCCAATAGTACACACTTAGTGGATCGAGCCGAAAGCTTGTTACGTTAATGGGGAGGAAGGAGGACAAAGCACGTGCACCCAAAAGTACGCAGCATGATATAGCCGGGAGAGGTACCATAGAGACGCTCATGAGGAGAAACACCCGAGAGGACGGAGGAGGGGGTGATGTTAATGACGTTGACAGAGATCAAAATGGAATCTGGCCAGAAGGAGTGAGGAACGAACGATGAGAGAAGCTGAGCACGAGCTGTCTCAAGGATGTGACGATGTTTTCGCTCAACACCCCTGTTCTGCTCATGAGTATGGGGACAAGATTATTAGAAGAGAGTCCCATGGAACTGAAGAGTAGAGTGCATAGTAGAGGATAGATACTCACGGGCACAATTAGACCGAAAGGTCTTGATACGAGCATAAAACTGAGTATGAACCATAGCTGTAAAGGTTTGATAGACCTCAATAATGTCAGATCGCAGACAAAGGATATAGACCCACGTGAAACGAGAATAATCATCAATAAAACTAGCATAATAAAGATAATCATTCATAGAAGATAAATGTTCAGGCCCCCAAATATCAGAGTGCACGAGATCAAACAGACTACATGACCTTGACAAACTAGAAGAGAAGGGGCTAGCTGAATGCTTAGCCAACTGATATTCCGTACAAAAAGAAAGAGAAAAAAAAGAACCTCGGCTTAAATCTCCAGACTGGAAAAGACCTTTAAGCCGAGATTCGGACACATGGCCTAATCTTCTGTGCCACAGGTCGGCATCAGAAGAGAGAGCACCACAAAAGACCGAATGAGGAATAATAGTAGATAAAGATACTCCAGGTGGTAGAGTTTGTCAGCTCTACGAGCAACACCAATCCTCTGTCCCGAGCGTGGATCCTGCACAACATAAGAAGAGGAAGAAAAAGAGACTGTTAGGCCGGAATCACACGGGCTGCTAATAGAAATTAAATTCATACAAAACTGAGGTGCGTGCAAGACAAAAGGTAGAGAGAGAAGGCATGTAGGGTCTGAGGCAGTAGTGATGGACCCAACCTATGAGATGGCTAAAAGGGAGCCATCTGCAGTGTGGATCGAATGAATGTGGGAGGTAGGTGAGCAAGCAGTAAAAATGGAGTGGTCCGGGGTCATGTGGTGAGAGACCCCAGAGTCCATAATCTAAGGTGCAGAGGTACCCGAGGTGGCAGAGAAGGTTGAGGGTCCGAAGGAGCTAGAGGTAGGCTGCAGAAAGAGCTACTAAAGGCGCATCTCGAGACGCTGAAGATGATTCTTCATAGTAGAATCAGTGATATGGGCGGCAGCAGCTGCAGTAGTGGGTTGACCACGGGTAGGTGGGTCGGGATGCTTCTCTAGGTGAAGCTGCCAACAGGAGTCGACCGTGTGCCTCGAGTTGCCACAATGTGTGCACCTCCGATTATCAGGAGTGCCACCGAACGTACTAGAGGAACAAGAAGGACCACGAGAAAGCGGAGCTGTGGAGGTAGTCCTCGGAGTTGGAGCAGCAGCAAGAACACCCTCCAGGCTGGAGGTTACAACAGTCCGACGAGCTACAACGATACGAAGACGGGTCTCCTTAGCAATTAGCTCAGCTACAGCAGCATCAAGACAAGGAAGGGGATCTCTATGGATCAGCTATCCCGCAAAGGAAGAGAACTCAGGGCGAAGAGCCATCAAGAACTGATAATGTTGTCACCGTTCCCGAAAGAACTACAGCTCGCGCCAAGAGACACTAACTCTGGACACTTTCAGCAGAGGGTGCTCCAATGCCTAAAGCTCATATCAATAGCCGCATATTAGGCTGTGAAACTACTGAATCGTCTACTCCCCCTGCTGAGCAGATTAGGCCTAAGATAGAAGCTAATACTCACGGGTCCTGCTCTGCTCTACAAAGCGCTCCATGAGATGAGCCCAGAGCTCTGCTGCAGTGGCGAATGTGACCTGGTCAGCTCGAAGCGAGCGATCAACCGAGGAAACGAGAAATGCCCGGACATGACGATCACACAGACTTTAGGTGGCAGCGGACCCTGCTCTAGTGGCATCATCAGGAGTAGGTGTAGAGTCATCAAGATGCCCATATAGGGCTCGACCGTCCAGAACACTCCGGACGGTGACAAACCATGCAGTCTAGTCAATAATTATAATCAGAGGAAAGTCTGTCAAGACAAGGAGGAAGTCCCTTGTTTGCTTTAGAGGCATTGTCAAGAACTGAACCAGGGTCATCATCGAGTACTGAACCGGGGTCTGTGTCGAGGATTGATCAGCGGATGCCATCGATGGATAATCGGCATGGAGGTCGCGCGGGGACTAGGGCAGGGCACAAGAGGCCGCTCAGGAGGCTGGCGAGCTCGAGGGAAGGCTGGCAATCTCAAGGGCAGGGCGTGGGAGGCCGTCATATTGTAGCTCGTGTGTCCTGAGCGTGGATTTTCTGTATTAACATTAATAAAGATGACTTTGGTTATTGCTTTAATTAGAATACTACTTTGGTATATGTTAATATGCATATAATAAATGACCCTAGGGAACGCAATAGGCCACTGAGGTGCATGGTGGATCCATGCTTGGGAGACCCAGTGGACCAGTTCTGTGTAGTCCTAGAACTAGTTCACAGCTTTGGTGATGCCGGTCGCTTCATCGAGAATAAGCTGTTGGTAGGTAGAGGATGTGGTGAAGTCTCCACCACGGAAACGTGGGATTCCCATTCACCTGACCAAGCACGATGATCATGTTGAATAGGAACCAAGACGGTGCACAATTCAGTGATTCAGACTCTGGTGCATAAACCGTCTTACTACTATAGATAATCTGTCCTTAACCTTGAGGGACCATGTACACTAGGCCAACCAGTTGTGTGGTGCTTTGATGTGCCAACTATTGGAAATAAATCCATGGTAGAGGCTCGTAGCGGAAACGATTTGGCAGTCGAAAGACCGTTCATGGTGCACGTTACACGATTTAAACTTTCATTGAAACTAATCTACATATGTGTGTATGTATATGCACGTGAATCGATCACCCTAACGGCAATCTAGCGTAATGATTAACTAGCATGCATGCAAATCATAATGCTCGCTAGATCTACATGTTAGATTACACATACCTTTCGTACGGATCTTTTAACCGCGGAGAATTGTCTTCTTTGTCGATAGAGACGGAAGATCGTTCGCGAAGATGCCGATGGTACGAATGGAGACAATGCCTTCTTGTTCACCCGATCTCACACGATGCACGGAACATCGCTCTCGGATCTCTGAGTGCCTCCGAAGAACGACCCTTCTCCTTCTTCAGAACTCCACGTGAGGAAGATGAAGTTGCAAGCGGGAAACGGGAGATGGATTAGGGAGAGAACTAGAGAGATGAGAGGGGAGGGGGGATCGGTTTTTTGCATCCTTATGGCCGACCCCATATAGCCCTATATATAGGGCCGACCTACCCCCTTGGATAAGGATCCAAGGGGATAAAGACCTCCCACAATTATCTCTCCATTATCTCCTTTTTATCTCTCCTTGTATTTATCCGTTTTCCCACTTTTTAGGGCTCGATCTTAACCGATTTAAAGCCCTATCCCTATCTATATGGCCGGCCCTATAGATGAGGGATTCTCATCCCTACAACATAGGGCCGGCCCTAGCAAGGTCTCCCACTGCTAGGGTCGGCCAAAAGTGAGGTCCGGCAGAGTGAGGTTTTTACCAAAACACCGTGACGCCTCATTTTGACCATTTCTAGCGTGCGATATCTAGCGGCCATTACTTAAGTGATTTCTACTAGTTACCTACTATTAACTGAGGCCACCAGAGGGTGCCTCTAGCAAAGTCAACTAGTCAACTCGTAGCACATCTCGGTGCATCGCACCTATGCAGCGAAGTTCACTTATGGCTAGGGATTACTACGTGCGCCTCTGTACTAGTCTCGGGTTTAACCCTTAGTACTCGCATGTAGTTACGCATCTACTGTGCTCTAGTGCCAAGCACACACGGAGCGTATGCTTCTTTCTTCCTCTTAATGCTAATGGTGTTCCGAGGAGATGGTTCAAGAACCGTACATAATGTTGATAAGGTGGAACCATCAGGGACCGGGGTTCATGGCTTCCAACTCAAGCTCGATCGACACACTACCTGAGTGTACCATCGATCCTCTGAGCTCGAGTTAACCTGCGTAGCTACCCAGAGTGCGACGCAGGCTGCACTCCAATTCACCCAGACTTACTATGTTCTCCATCATACCCCTGCTCTCCGTTTAGTAGTGGTAAACTCGTTGTCCCTCCACTTGATGCCATGATTCACTTCGAGCGGTGGAGACTACCGTCAGACTCGAATGATCATTTGACTTGGTTCCTTCCAGGTTGACCTATACATCGTACCTCTGATTACCCCGTCGAGTAATCGAACCCGGTCAACAGTCAAACTGATGACCACCAGGCCTGGGTTTGGTACAGTGTAAGTCACACCAAGGAACGCACCTCCCTTCAGGGGTGTGGATGGCCTGCAGGAGTGACACGCTAATGCAACGCCAGCCTGGTAACCCAGTACACCGTGGTTTTGGATCACTGCATACGGATCCTCACACATTGGTGCACCAAAGCACCACGCAACTGGTTAGTCCATCAGACGTGGTTCCTTAGGGTTTAGGACCGTTTTACCCTAAGCAGAAACACGGCTTAGTGTACCAATGTCTGCTCACTGATCTGTACACCGTGTTAGTTCCGTTCAGCCACAGACACTGTGCCTGGTGATGACCATAGTGAAGACATCCCATGAACTGTCATCGCCAACAGCTTAACATGATGAGGCGACCAATCTGATCATAGCTGCGAACTGATTTAGATTATATGGGACCAATCCACTCAGTCTTCAACTCAATGGACTACCATATAACCATGGCTCTCTGTTCTTAAAAGAACACGTAACTATATTACGCACCCATATGCATCTCATATAATAATAACTATCAATCTTTATTAGACTAAAACATAAAGTTTTACAAGCTTAGAACACATCAATCCTAACAATCTCTCACTTGGTCTAGCGTAGCAAAACAGTTTTGACTCCCATCGCGTCCACATGTCGCTCGAATGCCTTGGTAGGTATTGCCTTTGTGAAAGGATCAACAATATTATCTATAGATGCAATCTGTGTCACCGTTACTCGCCCTTGCTTTTGAAACTGCCGAATCAAGTGGAACTTGCGCTCGATGTGCTTTCCCTTTTGGTGATGTCTTGGCTCCTTTGCTTGTGCTACCGCCCCACTATTGTCGCAGTAAAGCACAATAGGTAACTGGGCTTCTGGTACGCACCCCAAATCCGTAAGGAATTTCTTGAGTCATACCGCCTCTTTGGCTGCCTCACACGTTGCAACATACTCAGCCTTTGTGGTAGAGTCTGCGATGCATTTCTGCTTCACACTCTGCCAACTAACCGCTACTCCTCCTAACATAAACACAAAACCTGATGTCGATTTTCTGGATTCCAAATCTGACATAAAGTCAGAATCTGTGTATCCAATCGGCGTCAGTTCTTGTGCAGTGTAAACCAACTCATAGTCCCTTGTTCTACGAAGGTACTTGAGTATACACTTCACTGCTGTCCAGTGATTTGGACCCGGATTCGACTGAAACCGACCCATCATGCCTACTGCGAAACAGATATCTGGCCTTGTACAATGCATAGTATACATTAGATTATCTAATACCGAAGCATAAGGTATCTTCTGCATTTCTGCTCTCTCCTCAGGTGTCTTAGGACATTGATCCTTAGACAGTTTTATGCCATGTTTAAATAGCACAAAACCCTTCTTGGAGTTTTGCATGTCAAACCTAGCCATAACCTTATCTATATACACGGCCTGTGACAGCAAGAGAATCCTGTTCTGGCGATCACGTGTTACCTTGATCTCCAAAACATAACTCGCTTCACCTAGGTCTTTCATATCGAACTGTGTTGACAACCAGACCTTTACCGTTGACAATGTTCCAACATCATTTCCAATAAGTAGAATATCGTCTACGTAAAGTATCAAATATATCACTGTAGTCTTATCACTGCTCTTGTATACACATGGTTCATCCTCGTTTTGAGTAAATCCATATGACTGGATTGCCTGATCAAAATGGATGTTCCAACTTCTAGATGCTTGCTTTAGTCCATAAATGGACTTTTGTAACTTGCAAACTAGATGTTCCTGACCCTCTGACTCAAAACCTGGTGGCTGTATCATATAAATATCTTCTTCCAAATTCCCATTGAGGAATACTATCTTGACATCCATTTGCTAGATCTCCCAGTTGTAATGGGCTGCAATGGATAGGAGGATCCGAATAGACTTTATCATAGCTACCGGTGAGAAGGTTTCATCAAAGTCGATTCCTTCTCTCTGGGTATAACCCTTGGCAACTAATCTAGCTTTATAAGTCTCAATTGTACCATTGGATCCTCTCTTTTTCTTATACACCCACTTACACCCAATAGGTTTAATATTGGATGATGGTGTAACAAGAGTCCAAACTGCGTTATGGGACATTGATGTAATTTCTGCCTCCATAGCTTTTTGCCAGTCAGAGCTGTCAGAAGCTCCCACTGCCTCATCATAGCTCAGTGGGTCATCCTCCTGACCTTCTGGATCAACCAATAAGGTTTCTCCATAGTATCTGTCAGGAGCTCTGATGCTTCTCCCACTGCGACGAGATGGTGGTTGTGTTACAGGATGAATAGGTTCTATAGTTTCTGGTATATTAGTGTCTGTAATGTCAGCTCCCACTATGCTTTCGGATGCGCTATCTGCACTAGTACCCAGCAGCTCATCCAGAACTACCTTACTAGTAGTCTTGTGGTCCATAATATAATCCTGTTCTAGGAAATAGGCATTCGTAGAAACGATTACTTTCTTTTCCTCAGGATCATAAAATAGTCCTCCTTTGGTCTTCTTGGAATACCCTACAAATAAGCATACTCTGGTTTTAGATTCCATCTTTTCCCTCTTATCCCTTTGCATATGTGCAGGGCATCCCCATATTCTGAAATGCTGTAGCATAGGCTTTCGCTTTGACCACAGTTCTCTAGGGGTCTGAGGCACTGACTTAGACGGAACGTGATTCAGAATATAAACTACTGTTTGTAGGGCATACCCCCAAAAGGTCATTGGTAAACTGGCATAACTCATCATGCTGCGCACCATGTCCAACAAGGTTCGATTCCTTCTCTCGAAAACTCCATTCTTTTGTGGGGTACCTGGAGCAGTTAGCTGGGATGTTATCCCATGCATGCTCCACCATATACCCAAGGAACTCGTCAGATAGGTACTCACCTCCTCGATCAGATCGAAGGGTTTTTATACATTTACATGTCTGCTTTTCTACTTCAGCCCTGAACTCTTTGAACATGTCAAAGGATTCCGATTTCCGATGCATCAGGTAAATATAACCATATCTTGAGTAATCATCAGTGAAAGTGATGAAGTACTCATGGCCTCCTATCGTCTTGACGCTCATGGGTCCACATACATCTGAATGGATTAACTCCAATACCTCAGTAGCTCTTACTCTTTTGCCTTTAAAGGCCCTCTTGGTTATCTTCCCTTCCAGGCAGGATTCACAGGTGGGAAGGATCTCCGTAGGATCTGTTTCCAGAAGCCCGACCTTCACCATTCTATGGATCCTGTCTAAGACAATATGCCCAAGTCGTAAGTACCATAATTGAGTTAAATTTTCCAAAGATTTCTTACGCTTAGATGAATTAACATTAAATGCTGAAGTTATTATGTTATCTTTTTCAAATTTAGGTTTGACTACATAGAGATTATTCTGAACCATTCCTCTTATTATAAAAGTTCTATTCAGCTTAAACGACACACCAGAAGCATCAAAATAAACTGAATAACCTTCATTAACTGAAGAAGAAACAGAAATCAAGTTACGTCTCAAGGACGGTACATAAAAAACTTCTCTAAGAGTCAAAGTCTTATTATTCGAAAAACTAAGACTAACGTCTCTAATAGCTTCAGCAGCAACCACGGCCTCAGTTCCCATGCTCAAGGTCACCTCTCCATCAAGCAACCTTCTACATTCCCGAAACCCCTGAAGAGAGTTATAGGCATGGTTAGTGGATCCTGAATCCACAATCCAACTAGCAAAAGAACTATTACTTGAAAGAAATGATTCAACAACTAAGAGTTGTAGATTACCTTCACCAGCATTCTGAGGCTTCTTGCAGTGTTTCTTCCAATGACCCTTCTGGCCATACCGAAAACACTTCGTGCCTGGTTTCTTTGATTCTCCAGACCCAGAGGCCCCAGCAGAGTCCTGCACAGGCGCTGACTTAGGTTTCTTCTTATGTTTCTTGCCCTGAGGTTTACCAGACTTCTTGAAGGATCTGCGTTGCACGTGAAGTGCTTCGCCCTTCTGCTTGAAGCCATCCTCAACTGCCTGGAGAGCTCCCAGAAGCTCTGCATTTGTCATAGCCAACTTGTTCAAATTAAAGTTGGTGACAAAGCCTTCAAAGGCTCCAGACAGTGACGAGAGGAAGATGTCTGTCATCACCTCGCCTTCTAGCACAATGTCCATGGTCGCTAGTTCGTTCTGGAACCCAAACATTTTCATCATGTGTTCCCGAACCAGTGTCCCATTGGACATCTTAGTGCCGACAAGTTTCTTGATGGTAAGGTATCGCGTAACGCGATTGTGACCTTCAAACATCTCCTTCAGATACAACATCATGTCAGAAACGTCGGGCATCTCCTCGACTTGCTTCTGCAGAGTTGTTTGCAAGGATGCTATAATATAGCATTTACATATTTCATTAGATTCCTTCCAGTCAGTGAAAACCTTTAACTGTGCCTCTGTGGCATCGGGTCCTAGCAAATCCGGCTCAGGGTCATTCAGGGCTGTCATATGTTTACCAATCCTTAGGACCAGATACAGGTTGCGCTTCCAGTCCTCATAGTTGGGACTGGTAAGTTTGTGGTCATTTAGGATAGCGGACAGGGGGTCTAACTTGGTCATCTGAAAATAAAAGATTGATTAATGAGAATGCATGAAATCTTATTTTATGGATTTTTAAAACAAGCTAATTATATCCATATGTCAACGCTGCCCTCAAGCGAAGTAATTTCCATGGATTAATTAACCATGTATGTAAGATCTCGGAATCGACTGTACCTGCCCTAGGGGACATCATACAGCATCAATCCGCTTGCACGTGCCTTTTTCCTTGACCCTGTCCAAATCTGCCAACTAAGGGCTTTGATGGACCATGGTTATCTTTTGGCCAGTACCACGTGATCACCGTTGTCTTCGCAACGAATACCTCACGTGTACTTAGGATGCTTACCCACGAGCCTAACCAATTACGACACGAGAGTTCATGCGGCCCCCACTAGGGTGGGATGAAAAGCCCTTCTCTCCTGGCCTCGTAATCGTCATATCCTTCATGGAGGTCATTAAGTAATTTGGCATGGAAACACATAGCTCCCACCCTAGGGGGTGTGAAGTTATGCATCCCCACCCGAATACAAAACAGTTGGCCGTGGAGGCCAGAGGATCTTTAAAAGTCCTTTCTTGCATCCCTTATTATATATGAGGGTTATTTTGCGAGTATGAATTTATGCAAATGCAAATGTAGCGACCTCCTAAATACTAGACCCTGGTCACACCATGCTCCCACTAGCGTTCAAGCCCTTCACCTAACATTAATCATTCTCGGAATATCATAGTCCCTGCCTCAAGCGGATTTCTCCATTCAAGGGTCATATTACATATTCCGAGAATATCGATGCTTTGCAAAATTGGTTATCACGCTAATGCTCTGGAGCTAAGCCTAGAGTCAGACTCACTGGAAAGGACTCCCACTAGTCATGGCGCCTCGCTTATAAATTTGACAATTGATGTTCAATGGATCTCCATCTCATCTTTGATTTCGATGCTGGCCAAATAGGCACACCCGACTAGTCGGGTGCTGACCTAATGGTGGCATAACCATATGTGATGGGATCCCACTAACATCAAAAGTCAACTAAATAATAGGCGTCATCTAGTGGGATCCTATCCTCAAACAATCGCTTGGACCGGAGGGGAAAGACATCCCTCTGAAAACAGATAATCACATTATCTCATCGGGGTTCGATATGAAACATAAAGAACTAATAAAGAAAGCAACCATTAAAACTGAATTAAGTTCAGGGTCCGGCCCCTGAACCTAATTAGCACAGCGCAGGCCTCTAGCTTTCTTCGCAAGGTCCCTCGGTCCGGCTCCTCCGTCGCGCTTGCGAACACTTTGCCGGATCGTGTTCATCCTCTAGGGTTCCGGTTCCGCTTCCGCTCCCGATGGTGGATTTCTTTGGCACATATTTCTTCTCGATCTGTAACCGAAAAAGTCTAGTACGCTTCGAGCAAGTGCTCGCTCGTACACAATTTCCTAGAAAGAAAAGAAAACACACCTAGGAAAAAAGGCTATGGGAACTGAGGATGGTCAAACCCCATCAATCGCCCAATCTACGGCTCAATTACATATCCACACACAGAAAGCAAATCCAGACAATTGCTAACTCGGGGTCTGACCCCCGGTAGCAAGCACAAACATAGATCTAGATTTTTATATATCGGCGCCCTGCAAGAATGATTAATAGAGCAAGCACAATATATACATATGCATGATCTAAGCGTAAGAACCCCGATGATCTCACGCATTCATCATGTGCACATATGTTGGTTTCATAAAAAAACATGAAACGCATGCCACTAATGTGGCTCAGATACCAATTGTTGGAAATAAATCCATGGTAGAGGCTCGTAGCGGAAACGATTTGGCGGTCGAAAGACCGTTCATGGTGCACGTTACACGATTTAAACTTTCATTGAAACTAATCTACATATGTGTGCATGTGTATGCACGTGAATCGAACACCCTAACGGCAATCTAGCGTAATGATTAACTAGCATGCATGCAAATCATAATGCTCGCTAGATCTACATGTTAGATTACACATACCTTTCGTACGGATCTTTTAACCACGGAGAATTGTCTTCTTTGTCGATGGAGACGGAAGATCGTTCGCGAAGATGCCGATGGTACGAATGAAGACGATGCCTTCTTGTTCATCCGATCTCACACGATGCACAGAACGTCGTTCTCGGATCTCTGAGTGCCTCCGAAGAACGACCCTTCTCCTTCTTCAGAACTCCACGCGAGGAAGACGAAGTTGCAAGCGGGAAACGGGAGATGGATTAGGGAGAGAACTAGAGAGATGAGAGGGGAGGGGGGATCGGTTTTTTGCATCCTTATGGCCGGCCCCATATAGCCCTATATATAGGGCCGGCCTACCCCCTTGGATAAGGATCCAAGGGGATAAAGACCTCCCATAATTATCTCTCCATTATCTCCTTTTTATCTCTCCTTGTATTTATCCGTTTTCCCACTTTTTAGGGCTCGATCTTAACCGATTTAAAGCCCTATCCCTATCTATATGGCCGGCCCTATAGATGAGGGATTCTCATCCCTACAACATAGGGCTGACCCTAGCAAGGTCTCCCACTGCTAGGGTCGGCCAAGAGTGAGGTCCGACAGAGTGAGGTTTTTACCAAAACGCCCTAACGCCTCATTTTGACCATTTCTAGCGTGCGATACCTAGCGGCCATTACTTAAGTGATTTCTACTAGTTACCTACTATTAACTGAGGCCACCAGAGGGTGCCTCTAGCAAAGTCAACTAGTCAACTCGCAGCACATCTCGATGCATCGCACCTATGCAGCGAAGTTCACTTATGGCTAGGGATTACTACGTGCGTCTCTGTACTAGTCTTGGGTTTAACCCTTAGTACTCGCATGTAGTTATGCATCTACCGTGCTCTAGTGCCAAGCACACACGGAGCGTATGCTTCTTTCTTCCTCTTAATGCTAATGGTGTTCCGAGGAGATGGTTCAAGAACCGTACATAATGTTGATAAGGTGGAACCATCAGGGACCGGGGTTCATGGCTTCCAACTCAAGCTCGATCGACATACTACCCGAGTGTACCATCGATCCTCTGAGCTCGAGTTAACCCGCGTAGTCACCCAGAGTGCGACGCAGGCTGCACTCCAATTCACCCAGACTTACTATGTTCTCCATCATACCCCTGCTCTCTGCTTAGTAGTGGTAAACTCGCTGTCCCTCTACTTGATGCCATGATTCACTTCGAGCGGTGGAGACTACCGTCAGACTCGAATGATCATTTGACTTGGTTCCTTCCAGGTTGATGTGGGTGCAAAAATTGTACCGGACCAGATCAGAGCAGCATGGGCCCGCACAACGGCCCAAATGGGTAAGCCCGCCTGGGCTCACATGGGCCCACTCTACGAGGCTCGCAGATCAAGCCCTACCCCTTATTGGGCCCGAACAACGGCCCAATAAGGGCCCAGCAAGGAGGCCCAGAACCAGTGCCATGTCATCAGCGCCACATCATCACTGCCATACCGGGCACGTGCCTACGCTATAAAAGGACCCCCAAGGCATCCAGGAAGGTGGTTGGTCATTCGATCAGAGGAAGAGAGGATCCAGAGCCAGAGCCCTCTACTCTCCCCACCTTGTTCTCTTCTAGTTGCTCCGTGCAACCCCACTGTACGAAGCTTCTCTCGGCCTGTCGAGAGAACGCTCAACCCTTTATATTCAAATTATAGTGAAGATCAGGTGGCACCTCTCGCCCGGAGACGTAGGTCGTAAGACCGAACTCCGTCACCAATCCTTGTGTCATCGCTCTTTATTCTCTCTATCTATTCTCCCATCTCTTTAACTCTGCAAACAATCCAATTCAATCAAGGCTGTGGGGGCGGGATTCTCGATCAAGGCGGCTCGGAAATTTCCCCCCACAATCTTTGGCGCCGTCTGTGGGATATCGATAGAGGTCTTACCCACACCTCTACCGACTCCTATTCAGCTTGTGGTGACGAGCCACAAGTCCTCCTCCAAATCAACCTCAAAGCCTTCACCACGCCGACATCAACACGCTCAATGGTGAAGGCCAGCACCAACACACCAAAGGCGGGTGCTGATCGGACAATCGACGTGCTAATCGAAGAAGAACAAGAAGTCTCAGTTGCAACCAATCGAAGAAATGTTTATAAGCGACTGGGGCCACAAGGAAGTCATCCGGGAAGCCACAGCAATCGGCAGGACCCACCATTCCCGAGGCAACAATCTGGCAAAGAGCACGCCACCCAAGGGGACAACGATCTAACTATATACCAAATTTCGGCTGCTGATTTCTAGCTGTTGAACCTTCTCAAGAGGAACGCAGCCCTCGAGCAAGAGAGGGATTCCCTAAAGAAGGTAGCTGAAAGAGCGGGGGTTGTGGCCCACAACTCTCCAACTGCCGATGAGGACCAACCAAAGACCTTCGATTCCGCCCATTCAAGTCGGAAGCTCGAAGGCAATTCGGCTACGCCCTCTCGAGGCTAAAGTCCGATAAAAAGGCTCCTGGCAACCCAGGTCAATCAAAGACCTTCGATTCCGCCCATTCAAGTCGGAAGCTCGAAGGCAATTCGGCTACGCCCTCTCGAGGCTAAAGTCCGATAAAAGGCTCCTGGCAACCCAGGTCAACCAAAGACCTTCGATTCCGCCCATTCAAGTCGGAAGCTCGAAGGCAATTCGGCTACGCCCTCTCGAGGCTAAAGTCCGATAAAAAGGCTCTTGGCAACCCAGGTCAACCAAAGACCTTCAATTCCGCCCATTCAAGTCGGAATCTCGAAGGCAATCCGGCTACGCCCTCTCGAGGCAAAAGCCCGATAAAAAGGCTCCTGGCAACCCAGGTCAACCAAAGACCCTCGATTCCGCCCATTCAAGTCGGAAGCTCGAAGGCAATTCGGCTACGCCCTCTCGAGGCTAAAGTCCGATAAAAAGGCACCTGGCAACCCAGGTCAATCAAAGACCTTCGATTCCGCCCATTCAAGTCGGAAGCTCGAAGGCAATTCGGCTACGCCCTCTCGAGGCTAAAAGTCCGATAAAAGGCTCCTGGCAACCCAGGTCAACGAAAGACCTACGATTCTGCCCATTCAAGGCGGAAGCTCGAAGGCAATTCGGCTACGCCCTTTCAAGGACAAAGTCAGATAAAACACTCCTGACAATCCAGGTCAAGCTAAACTATCAACTATACTCATCTGAGGCGATGGGAATAAGTCCGAGGCGACCAGTGCCTCGGCACTCTACAAGCCCAAGGCCCAGCCCTTGGCACTCGAAGACAAAGCCCGAGGCGATCAATGCCTCGGCACTCTACAAGCCCAAGGCCCAGCCCTTGGCACTCGAAGACAAAGCCCGAGGCGATCAATGCCTCGGCACTCTACAAGCCCAAGGCCCAGCCCTTGGCACTCGAAGACAAAGACCGAGGCGACCAACGCCTCGGCACTCTACAAGCCCAAGGCCCAGCCCTTGGCACTTGAAGACAAAGTCCGAGGCGACCAACGCCTCGGCACTCTACAAGCCCAAGGCCCAGCCCTTGGCACTTGAAGACAAAGTCCGAGGCGACCAACGCCTCGGCACTCTACAAGCCCAAGGCCCAGCCCTTGGCACATGAAGACAAAGTCCGAGGCGACCAATGCCTCGGCACTCTACAAGCCCAAGGCCCAGCCCTTGGCACTCGAAGACAAAGTCCGAGGCGACCAACGCCTCGGCACTCTACAAGCCCAAGGCCCAGCCCTTGGCACTTGAAGACAAAGCTCGAGGCGACCAACGCCTCGGCACTCTACAAGCCCAAGGCCCAGCCCTTGGCACTCAAAGACAAAGTCCGAGGCGACCAACGCCTCGGCACTCTACAAGCCCAAGGCCCAGCCCTTGGCACTTGAAGACAAAGTCCGAGGCGACCAACGCCTCGGCACTCTACAAGCCCAAGGCCCAGCCCTTGGCACTTGAAGACAAAGTCCGAGGCGACCAATGCCTCGGCACTCTACAAGCCCAAGGCCCAGCCCTTGGCACTCGAAGACAAAGTCCAAGGCGACCAATGCCTCGGCACTCTACAAGCCCAAGGCCCAGCCCTTGGCACTCGAAGATAAAGTCCGAGGCGACCAACGCCTCGGCACTCTACAAGCCCAAGGCCCAGCCCTTGGCACTTGAAGACAAAGTCCGAGGCGACCAACGCCTCGGCACTCTACAAGCCCAAGGCCCAGCCCTTGGCACTTGAAGACAAAGTCCGAGGCGACCAATGCCTCGGCACTCTACAAGCCCAAGGCCCAGCCCTTGGCACTTGAAAACAAAGTCCGAGGCGACCAACGCCTCGGCCCCCTACAAGCCCAAGGCCCAGCCTTTGGCACTTGAAAACAAAGTCCGAGGCGACCAGCGCCTCGGCACTCTACAAGCCCGAGGCCCAGCCCTTGGCACTTGAAGACAAAGTTCTAGGCGACCAATGCCTTAACACTCTACAAGCCCAAGGCCCAGCTCTTGGCATTCGAAGACAAGGTCCGAGACATCGTCGCCGACGTATTGGTATTCGATCAAAAGTCCAAGCTTAGTCTTGTCACTCAGGTCTAAGCATTAGATTGTCAATGGCCATCACCTTTTCTCGACGATTAACGGTTCCAAGCCGGTCAGGGGGTGGTTGGTCTGACTCTGTCAATGCGTGTCTCCACACTGGTGCAGTCGACGGTGGGTAACACGGGATAAAATGGTGCTTCCTTGATCCTAGCCAAGTCAATACCCTCGCGTGACCGTAGTACCTGATGAATACAGTAACCAGGTACGGTAATACATTGGGTGAAGACCGGCTGGCCATCATGCGGCGTCATCCTAGATTATCTCTAAGAAACCCCCTCGAATGTAGCATTGTCCCTTGCCGACATCCTCGCGCACCAGCGTTTTACCGAAAAAGTGTCGGTTTCAAAAGGGGCTGAAATTCGAAAAATACACTATTTTCAATACCGACACTTTTTGGCCTCTTCTAGCAGCCCCAATAATGGGGTGTCGGCACCAACAAGCAGCCCCCCCCTCGGTTTCGCATAAAAACCGAGTAGGGAAGAGGTGACGGCACACCATCAGCAGCACACCCCTCGGTTTCGTCAAAAACCGAGAGGGGGTCTGTGTCGGCATCAACAAGCAACCCCCCCTCGGTTTCGCACAAAAACCGAGTGGGGAGGGGATGACGGCACACCATCAGCACACCCCTCGGTTTCGTCAGAAAACCGAGAGGGGGTGTGTGTCGGCACCAACAAGCAACCCCCCCTCGGTTTCGTACAAAAACCGAGTGGGGAAGGGGTGACGGCACACCATCAGCAGCACACCCCTCGGTTTCGTCAGAAAACCGAGAGGGGGTGTGTGTCGGCATCAACAAGCAACTCCCCCTCGGTTTCGCACAAAAACCGAGTGGGGAGGGGATGACGGCACACCATCAGCACACCCCTCGGTTTTGTCAGAAAACCGAGAGGGGGTGTGTGTCGGCATCAACAAGCAACCCTCCCTCGGTTTCGCACAAAAACCGAGTGGGAAAGGGGTGACGGCACACCATCAGCAGCACACCCCTCGGTTTCGTCAGAAAGCCGAGAGGGGGTGTGTGTCGGCATCAACAAGCAACTCCCCCTCGGTTTCGCACAAAAACCGAGTGGGGAGGGGGTGACGGCACACCATCAGCATACCCCTCGGTTTTATCAGAAAACCGAGAGGGGGTGTGTGTCGGCATCAACAAGCAACCCCCCCTCGGTTTCGCACAAAAACCGAGTGGGGAAGGGGTGACGGCACACCATCAGCAGCACACCCCTCGGTTTCGTCAGAAAACCGAGAGGGGGTGTGTGTCGGCATCAACAAGCAACTCCCCCTCGGTTTCGCACAAAAACCGAGTGGGGAGGGGGTGACGGCACACCATCAGCACACCTCTCGGTTTTGTCAGAAAACCGAGAGGGGGTGTGTGTCGGCATCAACAAGCAACCCTCCCTCGGTTTCGCACAAAAACCGAGTGGGGAGGGGGTGACGGCACACCATCAGCACACCCCTCGGTTTTGTCAGAAAACCGAGAGGAGGTGTGTGTCGGCATCAACAAGCAACCCCCCCTCGGTTTCGCACAAAAACCGAGTGGGGAAGGGGTGACGGCACACCATCAGCAGCACACCCCTCAGTTTCGTCAGAAAACCGAGAGGGGGTGTGTGTCGGCATCAACAAGCAACTCCCCCTCGGTTTCGCACAAAAACCGAGTGGGGAGGGGGTGACGGCACACCATCAGCACACCCCTCGGTTTTGTCAGAAAACCGAGAGGGGGTGTGTGTCGGCATCAACAAGCAACTCCCCCTCGGTTTCGCACAAAAACCGAGTGGGGAGGGGGTGATGGCACACCATCAACACACCCCTCGGTTTTGTCAGAAAACCGAGAGGGGGTGTGTGTCGGCATCAACAAGCAACCCTCCCTCGGTTTCGTACAAAAACCGAGTGGGAAAGGGGTGACGGCACATCATCAGCAGCACACCCCTCGGTTTCGTCAGAAAACTGAGAGGAGGGGTGCTCAGCGTCATCCAAACCTATTAGTCAATCCGATTCAAGTGGCGTCCACACACAATGATCACTCAAAGATGAGGAGCTATCTTCCATTGGGTCGATATGGTAGCATCTCATCCAAACCTATTGATTTGCTTGTACAAACTTCAAAAAAAAAAAAATCCCCTTTCTCATCAGGGGTGAGCACGCGGTAACCATTGCGTCATCACTGGGGCCCGACTGCAGTCCCTAGTGAACACAGTAACTAGGTGCAGTTGGGTGTCGGACAGAACGGATGAGTTATCGCGTGCCGAGACATCTTTAAGACGCTAGCCTAAAACCTGGCCGGCACGTTCTCAAGAGTCATCTCTCTATAAAGGTGAATACCGGAAAAGTTACACGTCAAGGCGAACAATGTTTCACGTCCACGTTGACCGTTTTTTCGATGCCTACACAACGGCACCTTATACGCATTCATCCGACATGCGTATGAAAAGTTATGACTAGCAGAAGGTTTCAAGGTTTTTTTTCTTCGAAGACGTGCATTGGAAATATTACACGCAAAGGAGCCCGACGCTTTACGTTCACTTTAATCAGTTTTTCAGCAACGACGCAACGACATATTATACGTATTGATCCGGCGCACGTATGAAAAACTACGACGGTCGAAAGTTTTCGAGTTCATTTTCTTCGAAGACTAGCATCAGAATAATTACACAGTAATGACGGTTACTCTCACGCCCTCAATTTGGTTCGTTACGCACCCAACTCACAGCAGGCCGAGCGCCGGATATGAAAGAAGAACTCGCACCTCTCCCGGCCCGTGCGTAGGTGCTCTTGGCAATAACCGATCAGAATGGGAATAGGGGGTCGAATGAACCAAACACCCTCCCGTCGCGCTGCAGAGAAGAGAGGAGGGGTCCGACTCCTTCCACGTGCTCGCCTTCTGTTTCATATCAGAGAGGAAATAGGGGGTCCGCGGTGCGACTCCCGTCGCGATGCAGAGGGGTGGGGTCCAAGCTATCCCTCTCCTCCTCCTGGGAGGGTGAGGCTCGCGACGCCCACTCCGGCTCCTCCCTTAGGGTTAGGGTTAGGGTATCTTCGTCCCTACCATCGAAATTCCGATCTCTCTTTCGTCGGAGGATGTCAGGCGGTAATGGCATGGTGACGGTGTACAGTAACGCGGCAGCGGCGGCGATCACGGAGTCGAAGAAGTCGTTCACCTTCTCAGTGAAGGTGGGGCTTGCCCAGATGCTGCGGGGCGACGTCATCATGGACGTGGTCAACGTCGGGCAGGCCCGCATCGCCGAGGAGGTCGGCGCCTGCACCGTGATGACCCTCGAGCACATCCCCGCCGACTACCGCTCCCAGGGCGGCGTGGCCCGCATGTTCGACCCCGCGCTCATCAAGGACATCAAGCGCGCCGTCACCATCCCCGTCATGGCCAAGGCCCGGATCGGCCACTTCGTCGAAGCCCAGATCCTTGAGGCCATCGGGGTGGACTACGTGGATGAGAGCGAGGTCCTCACCCCCGCCGACGACACCCACCACATCAACAAGCACAACTTCCGCATCCCCTTCGTCTGAGGCTGCCGCGACCTCGGCGAGGCCCTCCGCCGCATCCGCGAGGGCGCCGCCATGATCTGCACCAAGGGTGAGGCCGGCACCGGGAACGTCGTTGAGGCCGTCCGCCACGTCCGCTCTGTCATGGCTGACATCCGCACCCTCCGCAACATGGACGACGACGAGGTCTTCTTCTCCGCCAAGAGCATCGCCGCCCCCTACGACCTCGTTATGCAGACGTACCAGCCCGGCCTCGCTACCCCGTGAGCCCATGCCAACTGCTTGCTGCCCCAGCACCACGCCTGGCCAACGCCGGCAACCCCGCGCCCGGGGTCTAGCCTTCGCGTCGAGTTGCCCTCGCCGCCCACCTTGCCTGCGCCTCGCGCACGCTCCACCTGCCGCTCCGTCAAACCCCACGCCCGCGCTGACCCCATGCACGCCCAGCCACCGCCGGCCGCCTTCGCCTTCCCGCACTCGACGCCCAGCCACCGTCGGCCGCCTTCGCCTTCCCGCACTCGACGCCCAGCCACCGCCGGCCATCTCTCTCGCACCCGCTCTCTCGCGTAGGTCTCCCCCTCACGCTGCTGCCCTCTCACCGAACACAGAAAAGGAGAAACAGAGGGAGAGAGAAAGGAAAGAGAGAGAGAGATAAAGAAAAGAGAGAGCGGGCTGCACGGGCTGCAGTCTCACGTGAATGTGAGCCAAAGAGGAAAGAGAGAGAAAAGGAAAGAAAGAGAGAGAAAGGAAAGAGAGAGAAGGAGGCTGATCTCTCACGTGAAAAAAAAAAAAGGGGGGGGGGGTCCGATTTGCATCCGAGCGGGTCCGGGAGGGCGTCTCGGTACCCTCTCGGTAACCACTCGTTATGCTCTCAGTACCCTCTCGGTATGCACTCGGTATCCTCTCGGTACGCACTCGGTCGGAAAACGTACTGTTTTTTCGGAAACACACCCTTGCAAAACCGAGACTTTTTGGCTTGCACCAAAAGGGTCTCGGTACCCTCTCGGTACCCACTCGGTACCCTCTCGGTACCCACTCGGTCGGAAAACGCACTGTTTCTTCGGAAACACCCCCTCGCAAAACCGAGACTTTTTGGCTCGCGCCAAAAAGGGTCTCGGCATCGGCGGAAGAAGGCTCTGCTAATGCGAACCGCGGCACCGACAACCCTCGCCAACCGTGCCAGGATCCTAAAGCGTTTGCACCATGGAATCCCAGCCGACCCAGGGGGTCCTGACCCGACTGGGAGGGGGTGACTGTGGGTGCAAAAATTGTACCGGACCAGATCAGAGCAGCATGGGCCCGCACAACGGCCCAAATGGGTAAGCCCGCCTGGGCTCACATGGGCCCACTCTACGAGGCTCGCAGATCAAGCCCTACCCCTTATTGGGCCCGAACAACGGCCCAATAAGGGCCCAGCAAGGAGGCCCAGAACCAGTGCCACGTCATCAGCGCCACATCATCACTGCCATACCGGGCACGTGCCTATGCTATAAAAGGACCCCCAAGGCATCCAGGAAGGTGGTTGGTCATTCGATCAGAGGAAGAGAGGATCCAGAGCCAGAGCCCTTTACTCTCCCCACCTTGTTCTCTTCTAGTTGCTCCGTGCAACCCCACTGTACGAAGCTTCTCTCGGCCTGTCGAGAGAACGCTCAACCCTTTATATTCAAATTATAGTGAAGATCAGGTGGCACCTCTCGCCCGGAGACGTAGGTCGTAAGACCGAACTCCGTCACCAATCCTTGTGTCATCGCTCTTTATTCTCTCTATCTATTCTCCTATCTCTTTAACTCTGCAAACAATCCAATTCAATCAAGGCTGTGGGGGCGGGATTCTCGATCAAGGCGGCTCGGAAATTTCCCCCCACAGTTGACCTATACATCGTACCTCTGATTACGCCGTCGAGTAATCGAACTCGGTCAACAGTCAAACTGATGACCACCAGGCCTGAGTTTGGTACAGTGTAAGTCACACCAAGGAACGTACCTCCCTTCAGGGGTGTGGATGGCCTGCAGGAGTGACACGCTAATGCAACGCCAACCGGGTAACCCAGTACACCGTGGTTTTGGATCACTGCATACGGATCCTCACACATTGGTGCGCCAAAGTACCATGCAACTGGTTAGTCCATCAGACGTGGTTCCTCAGGGTTTAGGATCGTTTTACCCTAAGCAGAAACACGGCTTAATGTACCAATGTCTGCTCACTGATCTGTACACCGTGTTAGTTCCGTTCAGCCACAGACACTGTGTCTGGTGATGACCATGGTGAAGACATCCCATGAACTGTCATCGCCAACAGCTTAACATGATGAGGCGACCAACCTGATCATAGCTGCGAACTGATTTTGATTATATGGGACCAATCCACTCAGTATTCAACTCAATGGACTACCATATAACCATGGCTCTCTGTTCTTAAAAGAACACGTAACTATATTACGCACCCATATGCATCTCATATAATAATAACTAGCAATCTTTATTAGACCAAAACATAAAGTTTTACAAGCTTAGAACACATCAATCCTAACACCAACGTGTGCGGACCATCCATAGTCCAATACCGCGGTACGTTGGGTTACCCGGCTAGCGCTTGAGTGGCATGCAATCCCTACAGGTTATCCGACGTCCAGTGTTTGATGGGTGCATTTTGATGAGTCAATCTGTCGACATAATTAACCCAGGCCTGGTGGTTGTCAGTATGACTAACAATGTTCCGGATGCTAGGCATAGTACCGGAAGGTGTGTGGTGTTATAGATGACAAGTCATCAAATCCTAGTCAGATGATCGATTGGGATCTGACGGTGCTCCCCACCGCCCGAGTCATATCATGGCACCAGTAATAGGAGGGACTAAGGATTATCAGAGGATAGTAGAGAACAAGGTTATGAGGGAGTAACATAAGTTTAGGATCACTAGAGTTTAACTCGCGTCGCATTCTGGGTGGCTATACAGGTTAATCGGATTAGGGCTGATTAACGGAACTTTCGGTGTGTCACCGGGACAGTTAATCAGAGATCCGATTGGAGCTAGAGATCCTGAACCCTGAAGGTTCCACCCTGTCATTGCGTATATGAATTGTTCCCCGATCTGGTTGGATACGTTGGATGTGAAGTAGCGCAATGGAGTGCAAGCCCGGAGCCTAAGAACCTAATTCACATATGTTAAGGGCCGTAGGGTTATTTTGGTAAATACTAAAATATGGCTCAGAACATATTGAATATGGATCGTAAAATAAGTAGAATAATTCCAGAAGCTTATAGGCGCTGTCGGAACTCGATTCCGAGTAGCGCACCTTACTCAATCTTTCGTACAGTGTTTCACTTTTCGTGAAGGGCGTTTTCGATCAGGCTTCACGATAGACATAGAGAAACCCTAAAACCGACCCCCCCTCATCCCAATCCCCTTGGGGCCGGCCCTAGCTTGCGTAAAGCACTTGGAGACTGGCCCTATAAGAGGATTAGAGAGAGAGGGGGCCGACCCTAGTGCCTCCCTCTCCAAAAACCCGAACCCCCCTCTATCCTCTCCCTCTTTGTGGTTTCGACCAAGGAAGAAGGAGGAAAAAGAAGGAGGAAGGAAGAAGAAGGAAGAAGAGAGAAAGAGAAGGAGGAGATCTCACGGCTCGCCATCGTCTTCGCAACGAATTCCTCCGTCGGCTCGTAGTCCTTACACTCAGAGATAGGACTTCGGGGATTCCTCCCTTCGCAAAGGACAATATGCCATCCGACAGCTTCCTTTTCGATTCACGTGCGGTTCATCATCATTCCGTTCTCTTCGGATCATAGATCCATAAGGTATGATGATTCTAAACACCTAACTAGATGCATGCATGTCTTCCGTAGATCGTAGTATACCTCTAGGGTGTCCGCACATATTCTAAGATCATAGATTTACATGTAAATTGTTTTGTAGAATTAATTATAATAAAACATACACCATGAGATCTTCGGATCTATCTTTTACTTCCGCTGCGACTCTGATAATAGGATTTAATTCCAATACGGCAGGCGCAGGAGTAGAGCTCGAGAGCAGGGCACGGGAGGCCCCACAAGCGGCCCGCAAGCAGGACACGGGAGGCCGCACAGGAGGCCCGCGAGCTCGAGAGGAGGCCGACAGGCTCAAAGGGCACTAGGGCAGGGCACGGGAGGCCACTCAGGAGGCCAGTGAGCTCGAAGGGAGGCCGACAGATAGTTAGCAGGCTGCAGGAAGGTCGACGGTGAGCTGCAGAAGAGGCCGGCGGAAGACCGACGAGCTGCAGGAGGGCCGACGGATAGCTGGTGTGGGTGCAAAATCTGGCTAACGCCCAATGGTAGGACCCACAGCCCTGCTTGGGGCCCACGAGTCCAATGGTGGGACTCGTAGCCCTGCCTGGGGCCCATGGGTAAGACGGTGGGACCCGCAGCCCTGCCTGGGACCCACTTGCACTATCTGGGGTCTGTTAAATCCCCCCGGTATTTACCAAACCCCGGATATTCCTGGGAATATTCTTGGAATATTCTCTAGATAAACTAAGTCCTTATAAATAGCAAACCCTGTAAATGATTCCAGATCGAAAAATCCAGACCATAATCCCACTTTCTGTTTTCCAGAGCTCCCCGGCCTTTCTAGTTTTCAGATCCGCTCTCCACCCTCTGATTACTTGTAAGAAGCACTCATCGACCTGTCGAGAGTAGCTCTACTGTTTACTTAGAGATAGTGGATTCAAAGGTTGCGTCTTACCGCACGGAGACATAGGCTTCGGCTGAACTTCGTCACCACATCCTGTGTCATCTCTTCCTCTACCTTTCTATTCTATAGTGCTTTTGTGACAGCCTAGCAAGTCACCACTCAACGCTTCGAAGCGTGCCACATCCCGAAGGATAAAACCTTCAATTGACTGTTGGAGGAGGGTCACATACGACGGCCGAAATCCTCCCCCACAGTTTGGCACCGTCTGTGGGATCGATCCTTTCAACTTACAACTTCCAAGTTTCCCAACTCCTCCGGTAACAGCTACTGGTTGCCCGAGTAATCCGTCTCGCTCCATTGCTACACCTAGATGGCGAAAACACCGACGGACCTACCAGAGGAGAGCGGCATGCACCTAGACGCTCAGCATCCGACGACTCGATCAATGAGTCGTTGGTTTGCAACAAGCCAACATCCGGAACAACAACTCGCTGCTAATTTGAGGAGTGGCCCGTCGGTTGATCGTGCCGCCCAGGCTCCACTTCGACGGTCACCTCAACGAGCCGACCAAATTCCTCAACCCTTGGGGAAAGCGCATGTCTCTCCTGGTGCCGATGCTCAAGTGTCATACCAAATCACAGCAGAGGATTATCAACTCCTCACCCTCATGAAGGAGAATGCTGCTCTCATGGTGGAAAGAGACTCCCTCTGATAGATTATCGTTGAAGCAGGAACTGACCTCCCATGGTCTGCCGCTGGCATCAAAGACGGAGCAGATGTCTGCCGATCGATTGACAAATCTCCTGCTCCTTCCAGATGATCCGTTGTCGACATCCCTCGACGTTATCTCAAATCCCCCTCGAGAGAACTCTCGCCTATTCCTCCCAAGCCGACTGTCTGGGAACGTCTCAGTGAGTCTGCTCGCCATCCCAAGTCTCTCAGCTCTGAGTCATCCTCCAAGCCCTGCATCGTGAGGGATGTTCGGGATAATAGGCACAGTTCCAAAGTTCGGCAATATTATAATGGAGATCGAACCCCAGTTGGGCATCGGACGACGAGATGGACTCCAACGCCCTCTTTGCCTCCTCTTCCTCCGAGATGTCTCTCTGACCAGCGAGGTGATCGTCGGAACAATCACACTTCCGAAGGGCCACTTCATCAGCACATTCTCTAAGCCCAGTTTCCTCGAAGCTGGAAAGCCCCCGCTCTCCCCAGGTTCAACTGTTTAAAGGGAGATCCGACGCTACACGTCCTCGCCTTCAAACAAGCATTGACACCATATGACCACGACAACCAGGTTCTATGTCGCACCTTTGTTGGCAGCCTAGATGATAAGTCACTGGACTGGTATCACAACCTCCCTACGGCCTCCATAAGTAAATTCAGGGATCTGGCAGACCTCTTTGTTCAATACTATCGGCTGAACCTCAAGCCGGAGAAGAAGCTGGATTCTCTCTACCGACTTAGGATGGGATCAGATGAAACCCTCCGAGAGTTCTCTCGGAGGTTCCGGAATGAGCATGCTGCGCTCTCCGGACATCACCTCGACGATGAAGCCATCATGCTCGTATTCCAGAATGCCCTACGCTTTGACCTCCACATCTACAATGACCTCATTCGCAATCCTCCTGCCTCCCTCGGAGTGCTATTTGATTGAATTCAAAAGGAGATCGAGGTGGAGGACGATCAAGTCGCTCGCAAGAAGCGTGACCTTGAGAAGCGCCTTTCTGATAAGGCACCAACGAGACCAACAGCTCAAGCCCGCAACACTCAGGTTGAGGAAGATGGAACCTCTAAGAGGCTGAGACGGACAGACGATAGACCCGTAGAGCCTCAGAATACCACGGACACCAAAGAGAAGCACCCCGTCAACCGATCAAAGTAGAAGATCGTCGACTATCAATAACTCGGAAGGTCTCTTATCTGAAATCCATGATGTAACATCTTCTAAGTTATTAATGAAATGACAGTTGTTTCAAGTTCTATCGAAGACTATCAAATTCTATCTCGACTTCTACTCAACGCCACAGTTAGTTCGGTTCGAGTTACGACACGACCGACTAACCTGCAATGGTACAAAGCTACATGTCCCGATACGTAGGTTCGACTGAAACGGTGCTTCGCCTAAGTCCAATCGATACAAGGGCGCTATGCTGAGTACTCCGAATCATTGGCGTCGCACGTGCTCCAGTTGTCACGTAAGGACACATGCACTAGTGCCTCGCCACAGTTAGTTCGGTTCGCGCTGCGAGACAACCAACTAACCTGCAATGGTACAAAGCTACGTGTCCCGATACGTAGGTTCGACTGAAACGGCGCTTCGCCTAAGTCCAACCGATACAAGGGCGCTACGCTGAGTACTCTGAATCATTAGCGTCGCACGTGCTTCAGTTATCACGTAAGGACACATGCACTAGTGCCTCGCCACCGTTAGTTCGGTTCGCGTTGCGACACGGCCGACTAACCTGCAACGGTACAAAGCTACATGTCCCGATACGTAGGTTCGACTGAAACGGTGCTTCGCTTAAGTCCAACCTATACAAGGGCGCTACGCTGAGTACTCTGAATCATTGGCGTTGCACGTGCTCCAGTTGTCACGTAAGGACACATGCACTAGTGCCTCGCCACAGTTAGTTCGGTTCACGTTGCGACACGGCCGACTAACCTGCAATGGTACAAAGCTACGTGTCCCGATACGTAGGTTCGACTGAAACGGCGCTTTGCCTAAGTCCAACCGATACAAGGGTGCTACGCTGAGTACTCTGAATCATTGGCGTCGCACATACTCCCGTTGTCACGTAAGGACACATGCACTAGTGCCCCGCCACAGTTAGTTCGGTACGCGTTGCGACACGGCCGACTAACCTACAACGGTACAAAGCTACGTGTCCCAATACGTAGGTTCGACTGAAACGACACTTTGCCTAAGTCCAAAGGTTGCGAGAGTAGCTCTACTGTTTACTCAGAGATAGTGGATTCAAAGGTTGCGTCTTACCGCACGGAGACATAGGCTTCGGCTGAACTTCGTCACCACATCCTGTGTCATCTCTTCCTCTACCTTTCTATTCTATAGTGCTTTTGTGACAGCCTAGCAAGTCACCACTCAACGCTTCGAAGCGTGCCACATCCCGAAGGATAAAACCTTCAATCGACTGTTAGAGGAGGGTCACGTACGACGGCCGAAATCCTCCCCCACAGCTGGCGGGCTGCAGGAGAGGCTAGCGGAAGACTGACGGGCTGTAGGAGGGCCAGCGGATAGCTGGCAGGCCGTAGGAAAGGTCGGTAGGGGACCGACAGCTTGCAGGAGGGCCAGCAGATAGTCGACACTCTACTGGAAGGGTCGATGGAAGACCGACAGACTATAAGAGGGCCGACGGATAGTCGGTAGGCTCTACAGGAAGGGCCGCCGGAAGACTGACAGGCTGCAGGAGGGTCGATGGATAGTCGACAGGCTGCAGGAGGGCTAGAGGACCGACAGAGGGCTGATCAGGCGCGGGCTCGGATGTAAGGCGCAAGGTGACGGGCTTGTCGCAGGCACATGCAAGGTCGCCGGATCGGGGAGGAAGGCGACGGAGGGGGATGGCGAGGGTATTAAACCTGCTCTGATACCATATTACCACAACCTTGGTAGAGAGAGAGAGAGAGAGAGAGAGAGAGAGAGAGAGAGAGAGAGAGAGAGAGAGAGAGAGAGGGGGGGGGAGAAACGACTAGGGTTTGGGAGAATGACGAACGATTCTCATTAGGGCAATAACCACGAATATATAGGTACATACATGTGTGGGAATGAGTCATATACACCTAACTCATATGTATAACCTACAATATATATTAGCAAAATCCAATAGGCCTTTTGTGAACTAAATTGAAAGAGCAATCCATATATTAAATTTTAGATTTAACTAGTGCGAACCCCCGGCCATTTGGGTTGGTTTTTCCCACAAGGCCTATTCAGAGAGAGAGAGAGAGAAAGAGAGAGAGAGAGAGTTTTGTCCAAGGTGTTGGCGAATTGGCTCGGGTGCCCACAGGGTTTGCCTGGGCGAAATCTGCTTGCAGACGGATACCCAGAACAAAATCTGATCTCGCATGGGCAAAATCCTGCCAAGTTGCACAGATTGGGGTCGGGTTTCCCTGTTTATCTGGGACTTCTTCAGTCATTGGGGGGGGGGGGGGGGGGCTTTGGCGGTTAGCATGAAGGCCAACGGCACGTGCGATGGTGGAGGTGTCGACGGACACCATTTACAGAGGCATCTGCGGATGCCTATCGGTGGTGCCGACGGGCGCCATTAGTGGAGGTATCGATGGATGCCGATTGGAGGTGTCAGCGGATATCATTGTAGAGGCATCTACAAATGTTTATTAGATGTGTCGACGGGGGTCATTGGTGGCGGCATCGATGGATGCTGATTGGAGGTATCGACGGGTATCAATGCAGAGGCATTAAGGAATACCGATAAGAGGTGCCAACGGGTACCATTGATGGAGGCATGTACGAATGCCGAAAGGAGGTGCCGATGGGCACCAATGGTGAAGGAATTTACGGATGCCGATTGGAGGTGCTGACAGACGCTATTGGTGAAGGTGCCAACATGCACTAATTTGGAGGCATCGACGGATGCCAATTGCTTGTGTCTGCAGTGCAGCAGACATTAGAGTCGTCTATGGACAACCACTTGTTTGGAGTTGTCAACAAATGACATTCATTTGGTTGTTGACAGCTTTGGTTATGACAACAGTCGCATTGGCAGCGATCTAGCTGCATTTGTTTGGAGGACCAAGCGCAGATGAGCATGGAGCCCAATTTGGTTGAGAAATAATCTCTTTTGGTGAGCATAACTCTTTTGACTTAACCTATTTGATGAGTTTGAAGGTTGCAATCTGGACGAGGTCCCGTGGGAATGAACCACTTAATTTTTTTTTGTGTGTGTGCGCACCGTGTCTCCTCTGGATGTTTTGGCTTATCATTATGCTCCCGGTTTGTGGATGTGACGCTCTCGCTTTTGTTGTGCTCAACACATGGTTCTTCTTTGTGAAGCCATGGAGGTTGAGGGAGAAGTGCTTTGGGTTTGTTTTTTTAAGGAGGAGGAGTTGATGTATCTTCATTTCTTGCTACCATCATAGTGAAGCCCCGCCAAGATCCAAGCTTTGTCTATGGACGTAGCTCAAGATTGGGTGAACCACATAATCTTATTTCTCTTGGGATTGTTATTTGCTTCTCCTTGTGCTTGTATTTTCTTGTTTGTTTTCGCCGTTATTTATCCATCAAAAACAAGGTTGGCGTGTCTTAGTGGTGCACACAAACGTCAATGGGTTAATTCAAAAATCCGATCATACCATGAAAATCGTGAACAAAGAAACTCGCCCCCGCTACCTGGTTGTTCAAGCGCCATTGAAGTTGAATTTAAGTTCCTCCTCCTCCTGCCATGGATGCTCTATGTGCACCCTCGGTTTTAATGTTGGTACCCATATTTTTCTTGGCCCCAACCCATTTATGGGCATGTGATAGCACCCATAATAACCCCATCATAACACGTCTGTAATCTCCTCCTTCCACTTTCCCGTCTGAATCCTAATTGTTCCCCCTTTTTTCTTTTCATTTTTTTTTTCTTTTTTTCTTTCTTTTTTTTTCTTGTCTAAACCCTAACCTATCTTAATTGGCACCCACCGGTCGACAATGCAACGGCAGTGCCGGTGAACTGGAGGTTGAGGAGGTTAGGTCTGAGGGTAACTTAGGAATTTAAGAAAACTTAAAATTTTTTGGGTGCCAACACTAATTCCATGAGTACATATAGATCGTTTCCGGTTGCATTCCTTCCCAGCTCCCCACCACCGCTTCAGCCACCGAAGGTCTCCACCACCCACAGGTACGTCTCTCTCTCTCTCTCTAAGGTTTCTAGCTTTGATTTGGGGTAATGGAGTTAGAGATTCATTCCATTCTCTCTCCAAACCCTAGCATCTCTCTCTCTCTCTCTCTCTCTCTCTCTCTCTTCTAGGGTTTGTCACAAGCGTTAACTATGAAAGCATATGAATTGCACTAGTGAGGGATAAACAGAAGGAAATGATTCGTGTTGACTTGTTTGAACAAGGATTGAGACAAATCTTAATGGGTTGGGACCCCGGAATTCGGTTGAAAGGGTTTAGAAAGAGAAAGGGGAGACTCGGAAAGACTAGACTTGAATAAAGTAGTCTGAAGAGATCCAATGATAGTTGCCCATTTTTGGCTCGTCCTCCTATAGGTCTTAACGGAGCATGATCTATAAAGCTGAATTTAAATCGATTGATAAAATTTGCTATTTGTGTTTATCCATTCCTAATAATGTTTCAATCCTATGAACTCCTAAGTAGGCTCAGAAAATTCTCTTAGAAAAATCGTTTCCCAACATTTCATCTTGTGCCTAAATTCTTAGCTTGTATGTATGCCTTAGGAATATTCAGCATCAAATGATTATGCTTTGGTTTGGTGCTTTCTTTTGCAGTAAATTGAGACTACCAGGAATTGGCAGCTTACTTTTTTATGTTAGTCGATTGTGGGCACCGAAATTAGCCCACGGGTCGAACCCGACCCGCATGCAAAACATGGCCCGCACACAACGGCCCGCATGCAAACTCGGCCCGTACACAACGGTCCGCATGCAAAATCGGCCCGCACACAACTGCCCACACACAACGGCCCGCATGCGAAACCTGGCCCACACACAACGGCCCGCATGCGAACTCGACCGGCACACAACGGCCCGCATGCGAACTCGGCCCGCACACAACGGCCCGCATGCGAACTCAGCTCGTGCACAACGGTCCGTAAATAAAACGGACCAGACTCGAAGCAAACGGGCCCCACCGGACCCGAAACCCAAGCTCAAAAAGGGGGCCCACTGCCCCCCCTTCATGGAAAACCGTGCCCCCTCCCTATGGGGAGGTGTGGTCGGTCATGAGGGGAAGAAAAAAAAAAAAAAAAGAAAAGAAAAAATCCTAACCGCCTCGATGCGGGGGGAGGTGGCGTGGACGTCTACACAACCGTAGATCCACGACGATCCCTCGATCCGACGGACAAGATGACATCGTGTCGCCATGCGATCCGAAAGTGCAAAGATAACAACTCAATCTTCAAAGATCAAGTCACATCTTTTCCGTAACCACCCCAACTAAAAAGGAGGGGATCGAGTTTGTTTCCCCAAATAAGGGAACAATATCTTGATGGTTATGGGGGGGGATATTGGATGAAACAAAAGGATTTCAGCCATATCTCTCCCAACCGCCCCCCTTTGCCTATAAATAGAAGGGGTGGGGGAAGGCATCAAAGGTCGAAAGCTAAAGAGAAAGAGACTGCAAAAAGGAGCTCCAACGCTTGAAGACCGAAGGCTTCGCGAGTCACGGCAAGCGCGTCCTACGGGAACACTTAGCCCATCAAGTCCTCATCAAAGCGAAGACCTTGTACTTGAAGATCAAAGCTTCGACTCCTCGCACGAAGAAGAAAGCTTGGAGAAGAAGGCCCGGAGTCGTCATCATCCCGACGTCTCCAACGATCTTCATCAACTCCGAAGACGCCAAAAGCAAAGACCGGAGAAGAAGATCGAAGCCGACAACACCCCGTCGTCTTCAACAAAGGCGTCGACTCCTTGCACGAAGAAGAAAGCTTGGAGAAGAAGGCCTGAAGCCGGTGCTATCCCTGCCGTCTTCATTAACAAAAACCGACGCTACAACCGTCGCATAGAGATCGGTGCTACACTCGCCATCTCCAAAAGAAGCCTTTAACTCCGATCAAGCCAAATACGCCCGGAGAAGAAGCCGACACCACAACCGCGCTGGTCCGAAGGCTGAAGACGAAAGGGCTCTGCAAGAGAAGCTCCAACGCTTGAAGACCGAAGGCTTCACGAGGCACGCCAAGTACGTCCTACGGGAATCCTTGGCCTTTCAAGTCCTCATCAACGTGAAGACCTTGCACTCGAAGATCAAAGCTTCGACTCCTCGCACGAAGAAGAAAGCTTAGAGAAGAAGACCCGGAGTCGTTGTCACCCCGACGTCTCCAACAATCTTCATCAACTCCGAAGACGCCATAAGCAAAGGCCGGAGAAGAAGATCGAAGCCGACAACACCCGTCATCTTCAACAAAGGCGTCGACTCCTCGCATGAAGAAGAAAGCTCGGAGAAGAAGGCCTGAAGCCGGTGCTACCCCTGTCATCTTCGTCAACAAAAGCCGACGTTACAACCGTCGTGCGGAGATCAGTGCTACCCCCGCCATCTCCACTAACAAAGCCGATGCTACAACCGTAGTGCGGAGATCGGTGCTACCCCCGCCATCTCCACCAACAAAGTCGACGCTACAACCGTAGTGCGGAGATCGGTGCTACCCCCGCCATCTCCACCAACAGAGCCGACGCTACAACCGTCGTGCGGAGATCGGTGCTATCCCCGTCGTCTTCACCAACAGAAGTCGACGCTACAACCGTCGTACGGAGATCGGTGCTACCCCGCCATCTCCACCAACAAAGCCGACGCTACAACCGTCGTGCGGAGATCGGTGCTACCCCCGCCATCTTCACCAACAGAAGCCGATGCTACAACCGTCGCACGAAGATCGGTGCTACCCCCGCCGTCTCCATTAACAAAAGCCAAACCGACGCCACAACCGTCGAGGAAGCCTGAAGAACAAAGAAGTCTTGAAGAAGTAGCCGTCGCCGTTCGAGAAGAAGATCGAGTCAAAGCTAAAGCCAAAGCCAACTCAAGAAGCCAAAGCAAGCGCACCGGTAAAGCCCGCGCCAAAGCAACGCACGTGCCAAAGCCAAGCAACTACGACGGTCACGAGCAAAGCACCGCACGTTCTAGCCGATACGACGCGAAGTCCGGAAGAACTAAAGCATCGCAAGCCTCTACCCGCCTACGTTCAAGCGCAAGCGCCAAAGCAAAGCAAAAGCCAGAGCCACGCCAAAGCAAAGCCAAAGCCGAAAGCCGAAAGCCAAAGCCAAAGCCAAAGCCGACGCCAAAAGCACGATCGACGCCGCGAACCGACGATCAAGGACGCCGAGGTCTAGCAAGGATCGAGGAAGACACGAAGACCGAGGAACGAAGCCCAAAACCTCCCTAGCCGAGAAAGCGCGAAGCACGGACGGGACAAAATCAACGGCCGATACTCCTTAGCCTCTCAAGAAAACCTCACCCTGTAAAGACCTCGGTCCTGGGCAACCCCTTCAGAGCTCTCGCACGAATACCACGTGGAGACGCGGATCAAAGGGACCCTCCAGAGGATATCTTCCACAATCTCCTGATCAAATATTCGCCGCACCCGGATTCATCACACCCGAGCCCCCGGGTCCCGGCATCTGTAATCGTGTGCTCGCAATAAAGACGACCCGTATCTTTTTTCTGCGCATACAGATTTCTGGCACGCCCGGTGGGACCTCCTCTCCTTTCATCTGTACGTTTGAAGGAGTTGTTGCAAGTTCGCCATGGCCGGAACGAACGACGATACGTTTGCTCCAACAAGCCTCTCACCTATCGCCGAGTCTCCACTACTCCAACACGGCGATCCAGAAAACCCGGTGGATGACGTTCCCCCAGTAGTACGCGTCTACACTCGGTGTACTCAAACTCTTGCGGACTTCTTCACGCCAGAAACTGCTGCCGAAGATGCTCGCCAAAGCGCCAATAAGGCCTTTGTGCATAAAGAAACGAGCCTCGATCCTGGAACATCTGTCCAGAAATTTGGGGAGGACCAGCCCCAACCCCGAGCCCAGTCGGGTTCTCTAGCGGACTTTGCACCTCCTTTGCCGGGGGCAAACGTCCGTCATCAAGCAGAAGTAAGTCGGCGCAACTACGTCTCCGACGATGACGGTGACGATGCAGGCTTGCAACATCGAGAAGTCTTGCATCATCATCCTCCGTCCGCTCTCCAGCTCCAAGTCATGCAAATGGGTGAACACATGGCGCAAATCACCCGGCTAATGGAGGAAAAGGACCGTCACATCAACACCTTGCTTCAAAGGCTAAGTGCGAGGGATGCTACAACGTTCAGCCAACCTCCTGCTTCTCCAGTAGCTGCTCCAGCTCTGTCTTCAACTCCCGCTCCTACAGAGGTTGTTCCGGCAATGCTAGCGACTACTCCCGCACTCTCCTCGGCTCCCGTGCCAGTCTCGGTGGCCGCGCAACCTTCAATGGTAGCAACGATAAATGCCCAGCAAATACAAGCGTTGGTGGCCGACATGATGCGTTCCCATGGCGGCAGTCTACCTCCGACTACAGCGGCATACTCAAAGCCTTATACCATAAGGATCCAACAGATGCGCTTCCCTACCGGTTTTTAACCACCAAAGTTCCAGCACTTCGACGGGAAGGGCAATCCAAGGCAACACATTGCCCACTTCATCGAAACTTGCAACAACGCTGACACATACGGCGACGAGATGGTGAAGCAGTTCGTTCGCACCCTCAAAGGTAATGCTTTTGACTGGTACGTTGATCTTCCTCCAGGGTCCATCAACAACTGGGATCAAATGGAGAGGGAGTTCCTCAACCGCTTCTACAGCACTCGGCGCATCGTCAGTATGACTGAGCTTACTGCCACCAAGCAAAGGAAGGATGAGCTGGTGATCGACTACATCGATCGTTGGAGGAACCTTGCGCTAAACTCGCGAGATCACTTGTCTGAAGACTCGTCCATCGAGTTGTGCACCCAAGGCGTGCACTGGGGCTTGCTCTACATCCTCAAAGGGATCAAGCCTCGGTCCTTCGAAGAACTGGCGACTCGAGCTCACGACATGGAGCTCAGCTTAGCAAATCGTGGGGACTCAAAGACCAAATACTTCCTGAAGGTGGAAAAGGAGGACGAATCGGCGGCATCAAAGCAAGTCAACATCACTGACCTCGCTTCGACTTTCAAACCACTCAAGATTGGTGGCAAGCCGGACAAAGGCAAAGGGGCCACCATACCACCTCCTCAGCCTCAACGGCCACCAAGGATGACTCTCGAGGAGCTTGAAGCTAAGCAGTATCCCTTCCCAGACTCGGAAGTTTCCTCCATGTTCGATCAGTTGATGCAAGAAAAGATGATCGAGCTTCCGCCATCAAAAAGGCCGGAACAAGCACATCGAGTCAACGATCCGCTCTTCTGCAAGTACCATCGGATGGTCAGTCATCCCATCGAGAAGTGTTTTGTCTTCAAAGATAAGATCATGGCACTCGCCAAGCAAGGAATAATCGAGATCAACTCTGGTGACGTCATCGAGTCAAATATGACGTCAATCACCTTCGACTCCTTCCCGCCAGCGCTGACTGCTCCACAACGCACTTCAGCAAGGCTGCGCATCGTTTGTCAAAAATCCATGACGAAACCAGCTCCAAGAAGACGACGACGGTATGCTCCTGCAGTGCCCAGGGCCAAATCCTCACTACCTTGGGGGCAACCGCCTCTCGTGCAAACACTCCCTCTTCCAAATAAAGCTACATCCCAGCATGTGCTCAAAGCAAGAGACGAGCAAAGAGACCCTGAAGTCAGCCTGCTAGGCCAGCCATCAGGTAAGTTCGACTTCTACGTCTTCTACTCCAAGCCTCCTTCGATCCCAATGAAAGAAATCAAGCCAACCGGCTGGGGATTAGAAGATGAGTTGGTAGAGCCTCCAAAAGAGCAAGTCCTTCCGACCAAAGAAGAGCCTTTGGTCACGGCACCAATTCTTCACCCTGGCAAGAAAGATCTTCTTGATAAAAACACATAGGCTATGACGTCTCGAAGGAGAAGGCCACGACAATCAAACTACCAAATAGCACGTCTGGCCAACCACGAGCAAGATCGGGCGACAACAAAACTCCCCGAAAGAAAGACCTTCAAGGAAAAGAATGAAGCTCCAGAAAGAAAGACGTCCAAAGTACCTCCAGCAAGTCCGAAAAATCTTCTCCAGCAAACTTACCCAGAGCTGGCGACACTCCAGGAGTTCTTTCCCAGCCGCTTCCTTGAAGTTGATCAAAACCTCAAGGTCTCCGGTTGCATGAGGGAAGTTCACCAAGTGCTTAATGAAGAAAGCGACACCAACATCGAAAGCATGGGGAGAAGCATTGCTGCCAACGACAAGCCATTCAATAAGGATGAAGCACACCTTGCTGACGTCAAGTTCCACCAGGTCAAAGACCCCATTGCAGAAGCTCCTCCAGCAAAGGCTCCACGGGCCCAAGAAGTCAAAGCAGCTGCAAGGGACAAAACCTCTCCACTTGCAAAACTAGCGACATCCTCCAGCCAGACGGTGCACAAAGTCAAAGGAGCGCCAGCATCAAGACAAAAAATCCATATCAACTCCAAATCAAGCTCAATGCCACACGTTCTATTGCTTACTCAAGCTGCGTCAGTCCTGTGGCTTGCACCTCAATGGCTTTGCAAGCCAGAACAATCGTCTTCCACTTCAGCAAAGGAACCAGCGTCACCAGTCTCTGAGGCTAACTTCATCACTTTGCAAGAGATGACACTATCGTTACGTGGTCTGTTGCACGCCTCGAGCTCAACCGAGTCTTCTGAGTACACCAGCTCCGAACGACTCACAATCAAACTAGAAAACACTCGGGGGCAAAACTCCACCGAGTTGATGTTCGAATCCAGCCGCAATAAAGAAAGCACGGTGCATATGGGTTCACTACCCTCAGTTGCAATACCACATCGCCTGACAAAGACTCAAGCTCGCCTCTTCAAAAGCGGCGAACAAATCCTTCCAAATCGCCGAGACATCAACTCCAGTCAAACTCCAGCAATCATCAAAACTCCAGTCAAGAAGATCTTCACTTCTAACTACATTGAAGTGAAAAAGGCGGATGACAACTGCGAACCAGCGGTGACTCTGCCTACCAGCGGCAAGTCCCTCATAAGGTACTTTGCCTAGCGCAAGGTTACCCCCCTTGCCAAAAAAAAAAAAAGGAATAAAGGAACTACTCGTGACTTGATCCCTCTCAGTAGGGTACGTAGGCAGCCTGTAAAGGTTCAGTCCAAACAAAAAAAAAGAGAAAAAAAAGGGGCAAACCACTATTCCAGAAAATGAGCCCAGAAAAGACACAAGTCCCACTCCGGGGATCGAGAAGCCGTCAGCCTCCGTCAAGCCACTAACTCCCGGCGCTGCCACAGCTCATCTCTCGAGGTACCCACGCGGTGCAACTCCGAAAGGCGAGAAACCACCAGCTCTCGGTGCTTCGTAAGTTCCTCCCGCTGCTTTGCAAGCTCCGTTGCAAAAGCCTTCTCGATCGCCCTACCAGCTCAACGCGTCGCCAGCTTTGCACGCTGCTTTGCAAGGAGGGACCCCAGCTTCTGAAGCGACGCGCGAGTAATCTCCACCTTCTTCTGCACCCGAACCAAGTCTGCAGTAGCAAACGTGTGAAGCCCCTCCAGTCGACGTTCCTCTTCCTCGGCCTTTGCCAACGCCAAGGAAGCGTCCTCCTCTAGTGAAGCCCATTGCAAGCAATGAGCTTAGCTATTCGCTAAAAGGGTGCACATATGCTCCTCAAACAAGGAGCCATCCACCAAAAAACCCACCAGCTACTCAAAGCGTCAAGACCCTCCTCCTGGAAGGGTGCGAGCGTCACCTGGATAAACTTCTAGCACAACTCTCCAAAGGAAGCTTAGAAAGAAGGCTCTGCGATCTACACTTTTGCTGGCAAGCCTCTGAGTGCTGAGACAAGGCGCGATCATGTCCTAAAGACCCAAGCACGGGAACCGCCTCCTGAACCATCGCCGTGACGGCTGTCAAAGACGCCACAAGAGCTGACAAAGAAGCTGCAGCCAAAACATCTGTTGGAACTGACTCCTGAATGGCAACTCCGGACTCGGTTGAACGATTTGCCGTGAAGATCCCTCATCGGTGAGAATGAGCTCGTCCAACTTCGACACACGCTTCCTGCTTCGAAGTACGGTGGTAGAAGACTCGCGCAAAAGGGAACGAAGATGCGTACTCCCGTGGGAGACCGCATCGACAATCCATCCAGAAGTCGGAAAGCTCTCGTAACGGCGGCAGAAGACTTGCGCAAAAGGGAAACGAAGATGTGTACTCCCGTGGGAGACCGCATCGACGATCCATCCAGACGACGGAAAGCTCTCATAACGGCGGACCCTGAAGAAAGGAAGGGAAAAAAGCACAAATCAGTCACGCATACGAGCACAAACAAATCAAGTCAAGGCAAAAAACAAAGAAGAAAAAGGGCCTCGAGCCAAGGACTGCATCCTTCGCGACCTCTACGAAGCCAAAAAGATGGTTGGAGCTGTCACCGAGGTCAAGATCGGCAAGCAAAAGACGACCAAGACAGGCTGCTCCTTGTCAATGCTAGTGGCTTCGTCTTCCTCCTCATTGAACTCTAGAACGCCCATCTCGATGTCCTCCAAGTTGACATCACCACTAGAAAAAGTTCTCTCCATAGTCCAGAGGAACATCCAGCCTGTCTCGCCCAGCCTGCCCGGGTGCAACCTCGCCAGTCGCTCTGCTCTCGCGGTAGACCTCAACGATCTCGCCGGCCTTCGAAAAGCACTCGAAGGGACAAGACCTGCAAGGAAACGAAAAGTCCAAGTCAAATCAAGATACAGTCAATTACAGAAAAAAAAAAGGATCAAACAAAAAAAAAAAAGAGGAAGGGTCACAACAACCCCTCTTGGCAAAAAAGGGAAACCGAGAGGGGGTCACGGCAAAAAGCCGCAACACCCCCCCTCTCTCTCTCCTGCAAAAACCCGCAGCCCCAAAGGGGCTGCTGGCCTTTGCTGTGCCGCCTGCCACGCCAACCACCGGCCACCGCGCCCGCCTGCCGCGCCCTGCGCCGCGCCGGCCACCGCGCCCGCCTGCTGCACCGGCCACCGCGCCCGCCCGCAGCACCAGCCACCGCGCCCCGCACGCGCGCCCCCTGCCTCGCCGGCCACCACGCCTGCCCGCGGCACCGGCCACCGCGCCCCGCATGCGCGCCCCCTGCCGCGCTGGCCACCCTGCTGCTGCTGTTGTCCCGCGCGAACCAGAGACAAAAAAAAAAAGAGAAGAAGAAGAGACCGAAACCAGAAGAAGGAAAAAAAAAAAAAAAGCAGAAACCGAAACCATAAAAGAAAAAAAAAGACAAGAAAAGAAGGAAGCAGAAAAAAAAAAAGGGGAAAAAGAATGTTGGGAAAAAAACGTTATTCATTTAACCCCCTATATATAGGCATAATCGGTTATTGGGATAGAGACGGGGTAAATCTCCGATCCCATAATCTAGGGGTCTATATCCGGAGTGCATCCCGATCCGATGCAACCACCGTTTCATAACAGAAACGAGAGAAAAAAAAAGGGAAAGAAGGAAGAAGAAAGAGTAGGAAGGAGGGGACCTACCGCATCTTCGACCACTCTGCCTCCTCCGCTCGGTACGCCATCCGTGTCGTCCCCACCATCGGCCGCGACAACTCTCCTCCGCCATCACAATCCTGCAATGAAGAGACAATGACGACACTCTGCCGAGGTGCACCGCGGCAGTCTTCGCCCTCCCGTCGCTTTGCCGCCCTTGGACTCCGCGCAACGGCCGCCATCAATGTTTGCGCCATCCTCGAAGCAAAGGAAGTCCGCGACAACAAGAAAGATGAACAAAACTCTAGAAGAGGTCTTTGTCTCCAAGCCGCCAAAGCCATTCATCTCCCGCGCTAGCAAAACAATGGGGGAAACGAAATGGCGAGGGTCCTCGTAAAGACCCAAATTCCGAGCAAACATGCAAGTCAAGTCGAAGCACTTCGCGTTTTCCGCGGGCGCACTCGACCTTGAGGGGGCATTTGTGGGCACCGAAATTAGCCCACGGGTCGAACCCGACCCGCATGCGAAACATGGCCCGCACACAACGGCCCGCATGCGAACTCGGCCCGTATACAACGGTCCGCATGCGAACTCGGCGCGCACACAACGGCCCGCATGTGAAACCTGGCCCACACACAACGGCCCGCATGCGAACTCGGCCCGCACACAACGGCCCGCATGCGAACTCGGCCCGCACACAACGGCCCGCATGTGAACTCAGCTCGTGCACAACGGTCCATAAATAAAACGGACCAGACTCGAAGCAAACGGGCCCCACTGGACCCGAAACCCAAGCTCAAAAAGGGGGCCCACCGCCCCCCCCCCCCTTCATGGAAAACCATGCCCCCTCCCTATGGGGAGGTGTGGCCGGTCATGAGGGGAAGAAAAAAAAAAAAAAAGAAAAAGAAAAGAAAAGAAAAAAAAAATCCTAACCCCCTCGATGCGGGGGGAGGTGGCGTGGACGTCTATACAACCGTAGATCCACGACGATCCCTCGATCCGACGGACAAGATGACGTCGTGTCGCCATGCGATCCGAAAGTGCAAAGATAACAACTCAATCTTCAAAGATCAAGTCACATCTTTTCCGTAACCACCCCAACTAAAAAGGAGGGGATCGAGTTTGTTTCCCCAAATAAGGGAACAATATCTTGATGGTTATGGGGGGGGATCTTGGATGAAACAAAAAGATTTCAGCCATATCTCTCCCAACCGCCCCCCTGTGCCTATAAATAGAAGGGGTGGGGGAAGGCATCAAAGGTCGAAAGCTAAAGAGGAAGAGGCTCTGCAAAAAGGAGCTCCAACGCTTGAAGACCGAAGGCTTCGCGAGGCACGGCAAGCGCGTCCTACGGAAACACTTAGCCCATCAAGTCCTCATCAAAGCGAAGACCTTGCACTCGAAGATCAAAGCTTCGACTCCTCGCACGAAGAAGAAAGCTTGGAGAAGAATGCCCGGAGTCGTCATCATCCCGACGTCTCCAACGATCTTCATCAACTCCGAAGACTCCAAAAGCAAAGGCCGGAGAAGAAGATCGAAGCCGACAACACCCCGTCGTCTTCAATAAAGGCGTCGACTCCTCGTACGAAAAAGAAAGCTTGGAGAAGAAGGCCTGAAGCCGGTGCTACCCCTGCCGTCTTCATCAACAAAAACCGACGCTACAACCGTCGCATAGAGATCGGTGCTACACCCGTCATCTCCAAAAGAAGCCTTTAACTCCGATCAAGCCAAATACGCCCGGAGAAGAAGCCGACACCAGAACCACGCCGGTCCGAAGGCTGAAGACGAAATGGCTCTGCAAGAGAAGCTCCAACGCTTGAAGACCGAAGGCTTCACGAGGCACGACAAACACGTCCTACGGGAATCCTTGGCCCTTCAAGCCCTCATCAACGTGAAGACCTTGCACTCGAATATCAAAGCTTCGACTCCTCGCACGAAGAAGAAAGCTTGGATAAGAAGACCCGGAGTCGTCACCCCGACGTCTTCAACAATCTTCATCAACTCCGAAGACGCCATAAGCAAAGGCCGGAGAAGAAGATCGAAGCCGACACACCTGTCGTCTTCAACAAAGGCGTCGACTCCTCGCACGAAGAAGAAAGCTCGGAGAAGAAGGCCTGAAGCCGGTGCTACCCCTGCCGTCTTCGTCAACAAAAGCCGACGCTACAACCGTCGTGCGGAGATCGGTGCTACCCCCGCCATCTCCACCAACAAAGCCGACGCTACAACCGTAGTGCGGAGATCGGTGCTACCCCCGCCATCTCCACCAACAAAGCCGACGCTACAACCGTCGTGCGGAGATCGGTGCTACCCCCGCCTTCTTCACCAACATAAGTCGACGCTACAACCGTCGCACGGAGATCGGTGCTACCCCCCGCCATCTCCACCAACAAAGCCGACGCTACAATCGTCGTGCGGAGATCGGTGCTATCCCCGCCATCTTCACCAACAGAAGCCGACGCTACAACCGTCGCACGAAGATCGGTGCTACCCCCACCGTCTCCATCAACAAAAGCCAAGCCGACGCCACAACCGTCGAGGAAGCCTGAAGAACAAAGAAGTCTTGAAAAAGTAGCCGTCGCCGTTCGAGAAGAAGATCGAATCAAAGCTAAAGCCAAAGCCAACGCAAGAAGCCAAAGGAAGCGCACCGGTAAAGCCCGCGCCAAAGCAACGCACGTGCCAAAGCCAAGCAACTACGACGGTCACGAGCAAAGCACCGCACGTTCTAGCCGATACGACGCGAAGTCCGGAAGAACTAAAGCATCGCAAGCCTCTACCCGCCTACGTTCAAGCGCAAGCGCCAAAGCAAAGCAAAAGCCAGAGCCACGCCAAAGCAAAGCCAAAGCCGAAAGCCGAAAGCCAAAGCCAAAGCCAAAGCCGACGCCAAAAGCACGATCGACGCCGCGAACCGACGATCAAGGACGCCGAGGTCTAGCAAGGATCGAGGAAGACACGAAGACCGAGGAACAAAGCCCAAAACCTCCCTAGCCGAGAAAGCGCGAAGCACGGACGGGACAAAATCAACGGCCAATACTCCTTAGCCTCTCAAGAAACCCTCACCCTGTAAAGACCTCTGTCCTGGGCAACCCCTTCAGAGCTCTCGCACGAATACCACGTGGAGACGCGGATCAAAGCGACCCTCCAGAGGATCTCTTCCACAATCTCCTGATCAAATATTCGCCGCACCCGGACTCGTCACACCCGAGCCCCCGGGTCCCGGCATCTGGAATCGTGTGCTCGCAATAAAGACGACCCGTATCTTTTTTCTGCGCATACATCGACAATTAAAATTATGCCATGACTCTTGTTAATCCTGAATTGCTCAATTGCTTCTAGGAACTCATCAATTTTTGTCTGCATGAGGTGGTGATTTGGATGAGTGTTGTGGTGCTCTATTTCTCAAAAAAATGTGGATGGGAACATCTCACATTTTGAAAATGATTCACTTTATGTGGGTTGTTGCCTTGTTGGCAAAGGGGTGAACATACTTTGCAGTTTGCGCACTTTATCAAGAGATTATCTTCATCAACAAATGTACACATTTCAACATGCAATGATTGTGTGCATCGGCTCTTGGGGGGCCTCCTGACCTCATCTTTCCAGTGGAGTAGCCGAGTAGGGTCTGTGTAATGGGTTTTCTCTCCTTTTTCTTCACAAAGATGTGCTTCTCCTTTCTTTTCTATTTTTTTTTTCCTATTGTTAACTGCAGTTTTCGATGGTCTATAAGTTCTCTGATCTATACTGGTAAGAATCTGGTTGTCACATCTTCTAACTACCAATCCATGTAAATATACTTCACCAATTAATGTAAACCGATTAGATATTCTTCACAAGCAGGTAGTTGGCTTTATCCAAAGTATCTTTTCCTTTTTGTGTAACTTGTATGTTTTGCTTTCACATACCTCAGATATAATGGAATTGCCTGTTCTTGACAGGGAAGAGCCAAATAAGTTTTACCTTCCGTAGTACATTTTCCAGGAGAATGAGTACATGCTTTACTTCAAAATGGCCTACAGGTATATGCTTCTAAGATGTGTCTGTATTCATTTGGTTTGAGTTGAAGTCCAAGCTAATGCGAATTGTGTTTTTCTCCCCCCCACAATGTCAGATCCTTCCAACAAGTTCTTACATTTGCTCTTTAACATTAATTTTTGCAGTATAAAGTATGAAAGATAGCAATAACCTGTAGTATATTATGAAAAGATATCAAAAGTATAAAGTATGAAAAGATAGCAATAACCTGAAGTGCCTTTAAAAAACAATGCAAGAATGAAGTAATATTTGAGAGAAGCTAGTATTGATAAAGTGGCGAGACAATTTCTATTCAGTACATCCTTTGTTACATTATGTCAGCATTCTTGCTTAGGTGACGATGCATATGAACACATTTCCACGTACAATTGTTGTCCAAGTATCTTAACCTTGAAAAATTAAAGAAATACCACTTTGCATCATTAGTCGTAACCATCTTTTTTTCTTTCTGGATGTGTACTCTAGGTAAACCATAGTGTCATAGGCCTCAACTAGTGTAGTCAAGGCGATGCCTGGGCAATTTGGCCTACCTAGGCTTGGCGGTGCCTAGGCTTCGAAGCCTAGGCGATAAAAATCAAATATATTAAATAAATATAAGTAGTATATACATAAGTAATTTGTGGTTTTATGTATAGTAAAATTTATTTTCTAGAGAGAGATGGTCGAAATAATAATATTTGATAATGTGTATGATACAAAGGCTATGGTAACCTATAAAACCATTATTATTGTAGCAAATAGGAATCACACATCAACCACAATGATTATATATTGCAACAAATATGAATCATATATCCGCAAAGGAAACATAATCCTATCATACCCATAAATTCAAACAAATATCATAAGCATAAAAATAATCATATTGGGTAATTTATTATTTTTTGAAACATATTGCATCCACATATAAAAAAAAACAATTAAAATTACCTATCTAAATCACCTAACCATCTATATTATCATCACTCTTATATGAATTATCCTTATATGCCTCTTTCGCCTTTTTCCTCTTCAAACCATAAGAACATGGACACAATAGGTTTTTTTTTCCATTACTGATTGCATGGTGTTGGCTATATATAAAGCAACATGGACCCTATAAATCCAAACATGAGCCAAGAAAACTCAATTTGAATACGACTAATTAAAAAAAAAAAATCCAATTATTAAAGTAGGCGCCTATAGCCTGGCGCCTAGGTGGCCACCCTGACTCCACCGCCCGCCTAGCTACTTGCCTAGGTGGTCGGAGGTCCAAAACGCCTAGGCGATGGCCTAGGCGGCGTCTTGACTACACTGGCCTCAACCATGATAGTTTGAACTTACCCACCAGTTTGTTGCCATTATAGAGCTTCAATATCAAATTCATGAGCTTTTCCTCTAAGACGATCCTTATCCTTCATAGCCTGCATATAGTAACTGTACACTGAATTCCTTTGATATATTCTACTTCAATCTCCTAGTGGTCGTCTTTTGTATATTTTTGTCTTTATCCTTCTTCCTGTCATGTTCGTTTTTCCTTTCCTCCAGCACTACCAGAATACATATTAACTATCCACCTCAATGATATTAATAGTAGCCGTCACTGGGCTACTGCTTTGTACAATTTTTAAACCCCTACACCTTGTAGGTTTTCTAATATGCTTTAATCATTTAAAAGGTTGATTATATGGTATGACCTAAAATTAAATCTAGATTTGACATAAAAAGGCAATTTTCGTAAAATGAGGAGATGCATAATTGATTAAACAATTTACTGGAGCAATAAAATTGTACAATCTACCATCAATTAATGGGCATCAAAATTACTTATGTGGGTTAACTCAAATTTTTTCTTGGAAAAATTAGAAACAAGAAGCAAAGGAGGATGGCATCTTCTTAATAATTGATACGTTGCATGAGTATAACAAACAAATACCAAAGGTGTAAGATTTGGAAATGAGATGCCTTTTTTTTTAGAAACTAAACAAGATGTCTTATTTCATGGGGCAACATGCTCTATATATAACAAGATGTACAATGCAACCAATCACCAATAAGCAATATGGGACTAAAAGAAAGGACAACTCCTATACATGATATACATCTAACCCCCTTTTCTCTTCTCTCTCTCATGAAAGGGGTGGCAGCAGTGCGGTTTAAAACTGAAAACCGCAATAAACCATGATTTAGCAAAATATAACATCATTGCGGTGCGATTTCGGTTTTCAGTTTCGATGCAACAGTGCGGTTTCAGTTTTGACCAAAACCGCATAAAATCGTAACGTTTAGGCTATTATAATGCAAAACTGTGTTGCATCGCACCACACTACACCGCATGGTGTGATATTGCATAATGGTCAACCATCGCGGTGTGATGCGGTTTCGGTGTTGCGGTGCGGTTCAGTTTTGCCCATAACCGCAACGTTGCCATCCCTAACTTACGACGGATTAAACACAAAGAGTTTGCAAAGTCAATACTGGAAGTGAACCAATGTATAAGATTTGGTGAAAAAGTTAGAATGTTATTCCATAAACGGAATGAAGGGAAGCGACCAAGTATCAAGATAGTAGTGACAAACTAAGTGATCACTGATCATCAATATCAGATTCTCAATATGCTTTGTCCATTTGTGAACTAGAAATTTGAATAACGCTCTAATTGTGACATTGGAGGGAGTATGAGCAGTCAATACGACACCCAGTTCAAAAAGAAGGTAGCGAAGTCATACAACCTTTGCAACAATATAGAACATCGCATGGTACTCGGCCTCAATACTCGAGCGAGAGACGATCACTTACTTCTTGCTCTTCTAGGAAATCAAAGAATTACCAAAAAACACAGAAACCCATGGTAGAACACCGATCATATGATCACCAGCCCAATCGACAACCACATAAGCCGCATCTCCAGAGTAAAGATGCTAAAAAAAGTGTGTGAGAATGTCCCATAGAGGTAGGAAAGAATACGTAGAACAACCGCAAAGTAAAAGAACGAGGTGCACAAACGAATTGGCTCTCAACTCGAACGACATGTGCATTATTAGGTCAAAAAAGTCGAGTAGATAAGACCACTGATAATCTCCTGATACCTTGTAGGATCAGAAAGTAACTCATTGTCATCAAATGAAGCTTCATCAGAGGATCAACGGTGCAAGTATCAGTCAGGTGGAAACGACTGTTAATATCCGAGGTGTACTTCTGCTGAGAAAGACAATACTCTCAAGGAGAAGGCAATCTCAAGACTCAAAAAGTAGAGAAGAGGGCCAAGATCTTTCACCTCGAACTACTATTGGAGATGTTGCTTAAGATGAGTAATCGAGGAAGTATCATCACCGACAAATAATATTGCACACACAACATGTTCAACATCGAACATCAACGACCCTTGCAAATGCACGTGTTCAGCTTCACTTTGCACCTCGCACGCCCTCCATCCCACACTCCTTGCATGCTTATTCCCTTACACTTCTTCCTCTTTTGAGTCTTGCTTTTTCTTCTCGAGATGTGCACTTGCATTCAACCACGCTTCTCTTCCTCGAAATGTGCTTGCCTCTAACCATGCTTAGCCCTTTTCACACGTGCATTTTCCTTGACTGTGCACTTGCGTCTTGGAGCCGCACTTTGCACATGAGCCATGTTTTGCTTATATCTATTAGAGTCACTCTTTTAGTCCTCCAACCACACTTGTTTTTCTCAAGATATGTGCTTGCTTGTTGTGTTTGTTGTCCATGAGAGTGTGCTTGCCACAGTCGTACTTGTTTCATTGAGATGTGTGCTTTCCTGCCTCCAACCACGTTGTCACTCTTCATTGAGCTGCACTTTGTTGTCAGTTAACTTTGATAGAGAGCTTCTTTAGTATGCAATTCTCCTTTACAGAGTCTGCTGTCTGTGGCTTTCCTAGCCATCACTATTACCTGTCGATGCTTCATAGTCTGGTTAGATCATGGTCATGCGTTTTTTCAACTTGTTATGCGGGCTCAACACTTTGGCCACCAGTTTTAGTTACTTCTCCCTGGTTGCTAAGTGCTACGTTTTCTCTTGGTAGTCCTTTCCTGTCGGTGGATCCCATGTTTCTTAGTGGTTAGTCCTTTCTCCATGCAAGTGGAGGTATTCGAGATATCACTATGGTGACCTGATTTCAGGTCAGCCTACGTGCAGTTGGGCTGGTTATATGGTCGGCCAGCTTGCAGGTCAACCTGATATTTTATTGCTTCTTCCTCTGCAAACTCTATGAAGCTATCCCACCTTGAGTTTGGTGGGATATATGTATATATTTTACTTTTTCTATTCATATATCTTCTCATTTATACAAAAATATTTTGGCTTGCAAAGGGTTGGAGTTAGGACAACCGATTTTAAAATTTATAGTTGCTCTTTTTATTTTTTGCGAAAAGAAAAACAAAAAAAATAAAGGTGGCGATCCTTTGTTGGAGTGTTATTTGATGGCGTTGTGTTCCATAGCTGACCACATCTTGTTGGGATAAGGTTTGGTTGTTGTAGGGTAGCCTGGGTAGCGTAGGGTAGGATTGGTGTTAGAGGGTGCACCTGTGCTTGATTTTGGATGCTGAATCAATATGGATATAGGCTCTAGTTGTGAGGTGCATGTCCAAACACATGCTTGCGCTTTAGTTGGATGCATGTAACATACGATTGCCCGTTATAGATGTGGTCTAATGAGCTTTAATTTTATATTAAAGAGTGAATGGTTTATGCATATTTCAAAGTCCGATATGGTTTCATGTAAGGTTGTCATATCGTGTATCATTTTTTCTTTTTTGTGTATCTTGTATCGTAAGATACAGTTAAATTTGTGTATGTTTGTATGTATATATTCATAGATAAGTTTATAAGAAATTTTAGAATATTTAATATGAAAAGTTTAGAGTAGAAGAGTAAGACAGTCCATCTTATTTCCCAGCAACGTAATATTGACCTATACAATTTAAGAGTAAGACATTCCCCTCTAAAACCCCATGCTCAAGGCCCAAAGTGCATTGTGTAATTGTTTATATCAGTCTCATTTTTTCTTTCATTTTTTTTTTCCTTTAATGGCTTGACCGAACACAATCCTAAGGGTGGTATGACGGAGGTCACACCCTCCACGACTATTACCGTTGTTTTTTCGAACAAAATCCTGATCCTTTTCATAACGTGTATACCCGAAGGGAGACAGAGTATTATAAGGGAAATAACATTCCTACTTCTGAGTCGATGCATGTGAATATTAGTGTTCCCAACAAGGATGGGAGAAGGCGTATTCAAGGTCTCACACAATGGAGGATAACTTCTCTCTTCACCCACGGTTAGAAAGGATTATAAATTGTTTTATCTAACTCAGAAGAATGTATATATTTCTTTCGGAACTTAAGAGAAAAAAATTATTAAAAATCATTTTAGAAGTTTCAAAACAAACCAAACAAAACCCCAAATCCCTCACTTTTATTGTATCGTTGTATCATATCGTGTATCGTATAATACGGTGAAAAATAATACATGCGTCCGTACTGTATCGCTTTTCTCTTGTATCGTATCGTAAGATACTAACAAACTTGGTTTCATGTAACTGGGCATGACCATAGTAACAAAGTTCGCCGATTTTTTCAAAAAAACGCGTTTTAAACGCGATTTTATGGGCTGCCGATTTGTTGCCGATTTTTTGAAAAAAAATGTTTAAAAAACGCGTTTTTTTACCGATTTTTGTGACACAATCCAGGACACATGTGTATCTTGATCACAGCCATTGATGTCAATTCCTGTGAGCTGTGATCGGATGCCACGTCATGTAGAAATGTCTTAGGTGCTTAAATGTAGGCTAAAACTGAAATTTTGAAGGCCCCGAACTTTCCGATTTTTTCCATATTTCACCCTCGCCGATTAAAACCCGAACCCGTTTTTTTTCCCGACTTTTATCCGTTTTTTTCCCGAACTTTCCGATTTTCGTCGAACTTTTCCGAGTTTTCCCTCGCCGACTTATTGCCGAACCCGAACTTTGTCACTATGGGCATGACAGATGCATGTTCTTGTTTTAGCAAGATTTATATCAAAGTAAATTTGGTCTTTTTTAAATTAATATAATCCAGTTAGTGACTTATGTTTTAGGTAGTTTCCAAATATCAAGCTATTATTAGTAATCAGGTAGGATTTGGATGATACAAAATTCTCAATTATTAATCATGATTTTTCTAGCTTTTGTTGAAGTTTCATTTCTTTCTAGATTGGACTCTGACCCTAGTTGCTTCATATCTGAATATGGGTACTGCAAATAATTCTAGTGTGGAAATGTGGGATTTGATAATTGCAATCTCATTGACACATATTATACCGTAAATAGTGTGTCGCTCACTGATGGGGAGCCTGGGCAACAATTTGTTGGGTATGGCGAAAGCACCTCACGAGGCAATGGCAGGGCTAAGCCACAACAATCGTTTCTCTCAGGTTTGCTGTTACTCTTTCTTTATCTTCTTTGCAATTTCCTTTATGTCGTCATGTGTGAATTGCATTTGTTTATTTTGTACTACAAGCTAACTAGCAGTTGTACTGGTGTTTGGTTTTTGCATGTCTTGTTCTATGGAGGGTGAACTTAGTCTTTTGATTGTATGAATGCTTTTATTATAGATTCAAAATATTGACCTTTTTTGTCTCATCACCTTTTTTCTTATTGGTTAAATATTGGGTATTGATTTTTCAACCATTATTTTGATACTTCCGCACATTTGGATGATATTGATGTCTTTAATTTTATCAATATATGATAGATCTGTGTGTCCATCCAGCAAAGTTAGTCAAGTAGGTGGAAGAATTATAAAACAATGGATTGAATATCAATTCCATAATTCCTGAAATTTGAACTTTGGATACATTGAACAGACTTTAATAGTTTAGCATAATTCACAATGCTGATTTCAATTAGGGTGAGGCTATATACAGCCCATGAAATATTAGAGGCAATCTTAACTTAAAATTGAAAATATATCCAACATGTCCCCATAGCATCCCAAAGGAAACCCATACCCACTGCGGCTGTCGCCTGCCATGTGCAGGTCGCCGTCCGCCTCCATCGCTGGCAACCCACCACCACTGTTGCCCTCCTCCCTCCTCCCTCTTTTTTCCTCTCTTCTTCCTCCTCTTTCCCACCTCCTCCCCTTTTTTCTCCTCCTGGAAATCGCAACACTCAGTTACTCGAGCCGAATGCACCTTCTGGCGGCCGAATGCACAGAAGGTGCATTCGACCTAGGGTGGTCGAGTATTGCGATTTCCAGGAGGAGGAGGAACTAGGGGAGGATGAAGGAGGCGGAGACCGACACATGGCAATCACACGTGCACAACGGGGGAAAAGATAGGGTGTTCTTTAGATGGGGTTGCATTTGGTCAGGGGAGGTATGGGGGTTTAGACATGAGTTACCTAAGGTAAAACGTGGGTTGTATGTACCTCACCCTTTCAATTAGCCTAGGCGTTTTCAGAGAAATGTCTGCCCTATTGTTGAGATTCTCTTTTAATCAACCCTACATAATATCACAATCGAGGTTTGGGCCATAGCTTGTTTGCATATCAGGGAGATTCACAACTTTATTGTCCGATCCAATCCTAAATATTTCAAATAGCACAAAAAAAAATCCATTGATTATACTAGCATGCCATTTAGGTTAAGATAACTAAGACACCTTTACATTGTTGCAGCAGCAGAGAACATTTATACAGATGAGGACCAACCTCAAAGTGGTCGATAACTCCGGCGCAAAGAGGGTCATGTGCATACAGTCCTTGAAGGGGAAGAAAGGGGCAAGGTTGGGGGACACCATAATCGCTTCCGTGAAGGAAGCGCAACCTCGCGGTAAAGTCAAGAAAGGAGAGGTGGTGTATGGTGTGGTCGTCCGTGCCGCCATGCAGCGGGGGCGCTGCGACGGCAGCGAGATCAAGTTCGATGACAATGCGGTCGTCCTCGTCAACAAGCAGGGAGAGCCGATCGGGACTCGAGTGTTCGGTCCGGTGCCCCATGAGCTCAGGAGGAAGAAGCATGTCAAGATCTTGACTCTGGCTGAGCACATAGTTTGAGGCATGCGGTTTCATAGGTTCCTGCTGATTCTCTCACTAGGATTCCGAATCTTAGTGAGAGAATGTTGTCCTCTTAAAGAGAACATCAGTGTTTTATGAGTTAAAGAAAAAAGATCTGGATTATGCTCAGTTGTTTTGCATCCCAGATTTGTTTTGCTGATTGTTATTGTCAACAATGCATTATAATTAGGGGGATTTGAATGGAATTGTAGAATGTGCTTCATCCAAAGATCAGTAACTACTCTTTGGCAATTGAACTGTTCAGTCCCAACTTCTTTCTCTTTAATGCTGTCCTTTTTTCATGGGTATTGAAATTTTCATGAAATGAACTCATTCCCACGTTCTTGAAGTCAGTTGGTAGACATGAGGGGATCTATCAAGAATATTATAGCAAACCCTTTGTTACTGTAGTGTTACAGTAATCTGGGGAAAGTCGACAGGGACCGTTTGATGGAGATCGATCGTGGTGTTAGGGGGTGATTGACACCTTCAGTGGGGCCTGGAAAACTTGGCCTGACTTGCTATGAAATTTTACCAGGCAGCCAAGGGTTTCCGGGGCCTCGCCCCGGGATCTGACTAGTTTAGGTAAGAATCTAAGATGGGAAACTGATGCTATAGGGCCAGACGGTGCGACCGATTTGCATTTTCAGGTCGCTATGATGGGATCGATGGAAGGCTACTGGTTTTTCCACCGGTCTTAACGGTCCTTGTTTTGAAAGACTTGCGGATCGTCATGGTGTGATCTAATTTGGTGTACAAAAAAAAAAAGAGCATCTCCAACCAGGTCCTTCTCTATTCTGTACTAGTAAGAAACCCAGGCAATGTCCGAATGTGCTTGAGGCACGTCATTTAGCAAAGACATCGCAACTGTTCGAAGAAGTGTGAAATCTTAAGTGAGTATGATTAACTTGTCAGAGAAAGAGAGAGAGAAAGATTAACATCAAATGACCATTAAATACCACTGAATAAATTTTTTTCATCTTTATGGTAGGTTTTTAAATGGATTTAAAAAAAATTTCTTTACAGCCAACCACTATCATGTCAAAAGACCAAATAACCCATATCATTTTGAAATTTAAGGCCAACTTCAAACCAGTGGAGTGGAAAAGGGTAAAAGTATAAAAAGAAAATTCATTTGATAGCGGTCCCCCACCATTTATTGAGGTGGTGGGAGCTCCTCTGATTGCGGTGCAAGTTTAGCAAAGTTAAATTTAACTTGCCATTTGACGAGTCGCTTGGAGGGATGTTTGGCTGATGTGACACGTTATCTTTGGCTCAATTTTTTATTTGCAGAGCCCATTGGAGATATTCTAACAGTAGGTTTCACATGCACAGTTGGATACTGATTAATTAAAATTTTAACTTAGCAGTTTCTGGTTGCAGCGTTTGTGCCCACCCCTTCCACGATTTATCTAGGAGTGCGGTGGGAAATTGTGAGTGGGGTCGGGCTTCACTTCCGGAGGGATTAGTCCGAGGCTGAAGTGGACCATTGCTCGAAAGGTTTCGAGACACCTGCCAATCTAAAAAAAAAACTCCAATCTTTTTTAAACTAAAAAAAAATTAAAAACAAAAGTACGCCCACCGTCGGGCTCGAACCCACGACCACAAGGTTAAGAGCCTTGCGCTCTACCAACTGAGCTAGACGGGCTACGATGCATGTGTTGTTATATTCTTATTTATTCAATAAATCAAAACGACTGGTTGGTCCTTTCGCGGAGCGCAGCCAAACCTTGCAGCCGCAAATCAGCTGGTTGGTATAATACAGCAAAACCTTGTGGTTTACTGTAAGCTCGACACATCACACAAATGAATCACAACATAGGTTGAGGCCAAAATTGAATCACAACCGTCCATTATATCCAGCCCGATTGGTGAATCCTACTTAGCCCCAAATGTCGGATAAAAGGACGAGTACCCAACTCTAAATGAACGACTGTGGCTTTAACCTATCCGATCTTCTGAAATCATAACCTCAAAAAAATTATTTACATCTGTCAGACAACCTCGAGACCATCTAAACTGTGGTACGAACCTATAGAAGTGATCCTGCATCACCTCCCATATTGAGAAAAAAAATTGACGATTGAAACTACAACTGGCTAGTAGCATTGACCCTTAGGTCTTTTAATTACCTCCTTACCCTTTATATGGGCTATGTGGCGCAATGCCACTGCCCAGTTGTTATTTGATATGCAACATTCTCATTGATGGGCAAGAAATACAACAATATGGTTGTTTTCAATATTTTGGATTTATTATACCGGCGATTAAAGATATGGATGCTAATATATTCAGGAGATGTAGTTTTGTTGGATGAAGTGGAATGGAGCTTTACGGGGTGTTTGGTATGAGGAACAGTTGTTCCACTTAATTCTCATTCAGAAGAGGGTATTTTTATCAATTACTATTTCTAATGTAATTGATTGGTTCAACGTTCCAGTTAGTAGAGAAACGCACTAAGTGATAACTCAGTCCCAACTCCTTTATTCCACCGGAACAAATATTATTAGCCACTTTTAAAATTTAGAATTGGAAATAGAAATGGAGGGTTCCAGAATTATGCCAAACACCCTCTTAGGTTCCATGTGGTCTGTATGGCGTGTATTTAAGAAGCGGGTAATAAATTTTAGGGTTATTTTGACTTTGCTCGCCAAGTTTTGCCTTGAATTAGACTTTACCCCCCATTTTTCATTAATTAGACTATACCCCCCAAAACTAACTGTTCCGTCAGCTCACCCCCCAAAACTTTATTTCTTTTCCGTCAGCTCACCATTTAGAGCTCACCATCTAAATGGTGAGCTGACGGAACAGTTAGTTTTGGGGAGTAAAGTCTAATTAATGAAAAATAGGGGGTAAAGTCTAATTCAAGGTAAAACTTGGGGGGCAAAGTCAAAATAACCCTAAATTTTAAAAGGGAATTATTATTCATACCCCAAAAATCTGTAATTAGCCCCCGTATCCCTAGCGTTTCTCAATAACTTACTCAACAATACTTTAATACCAACAATGCCCTTTTTTTTTGTACCCCAAACCCTAAATCCCCTGCTCAGCGTCTTTTGTACCCCCAACTCAACCCAAAGTTTGTTTAAACTTAGCCCAAGCCCAACCCGTCGGGTTGGCCGGGTTGTGCGGGGTGGGTTCGGGTTAACCCGTCCAAAGTCGGGTTGGGTTCGGGTTGGCCCGCCCAAGTTGCAGCTAGGGGTGGCAATGAGTCGTGTCGTGTCTAGTTTTGTGTCGTGCCCAAAACCCCTAGACTCGGACCCAACCCGTTTAACTAATCGTGTCAAGATCCTAAACCCGTACCCGACTCGCTAATAAATAGGTAGACACGATAAGACCCGTTTACCACCCGGATCTATTCAGTTGACCCGATCCGACCCAATCCGACTTGACCTGACCTGACCCGAAAGACCCACTGGTATTATATATTATAGTATTGGATTGCTGGTAGACCAGACCCGACACGACCCGTTGAATACTAAACGGGTCTTCCCGGGTCTACCGTGTCCAGACCCTAAACCCGGACCCGACCCGTTTATTAAATGGGTCTATCGTGTCGACCCGTTTGCGACCCAAACCCGTTTAGCCTTGTCCCAGACCCGCTAATTTCGTGTCGGGTCCTGTCGGGTCAAGGAGAAATAATTCGGGTTGGGCTCGGATTAGCCCGCCCAAATTCGGGTTGGGTTCGGGTTGGACTCGGGTTGGGTTCAGGTTGGCCCGTCCAAGTTGCAGCTCTACTTGTGCCTTCAAGTATCAGCCAACTGCGTGGGGTTTATTTAAGAGTGGGGTGTATTCAAGAGTGCATATAATTGGGGTATATCTAAGGGGATATGTGTTTGATTGGGGTATAATCAAGTTAGGGCGGGCCAATTAACTGGGGTGCATTGAAGGTGGGGTGTAAGGGGGAAGGGTATTTTTGGGATAGGAATGGGGTATGAACAAAAAAAATGGGGTGTGTTCAAGTTTGTTGGAAATGGGGGCTAATTACAGATTTATGGGGTATGAATAAAATTTCCCATTTTAAAAAGCAACAAGAAGGCCTAAAATATCTATGGTTATTTTGAGTTTGCCCCCGAAATTTTGCCTTGAATTAGAATTTACTCCCCATATTTCATTAATTAGACTTTACCCCCAAAACTAACTTTTCCGTCAGCTCACCCCCAAAACTTTATTTCCTTTCCGTCAGCTCACTCTTTCTCTTAGAGGGTGAGCTGACAGAACAGTTTGTTTTGGGGGGTAAAGCCTAATTAATGAAAACATGGGGGGTAAAGTCTAATTCAAGGCAAAGTTTGGGGGGCAAAGTCAAAATAACCCAAATATCTAATGATTCTGTCATCAGCTGATTGGGCAAGAAAGAGCAGAATACATAGTTCAGCTGAGAGAAAACTCATCTAACCTTTGGAAGAAAAAAGTAAATTTATCATCAAATAAACCTTAGATGTCCCACACACATACAAGTATGATTGGGTGCTGAAAAGAAGCTCCTGTGATGGATCACAGTTGTCTGGTCTGGAGAAGATTGGCCTTTCTTCCAGACAAGTGAACCATCAAGGCTCTGTTCGAAGTATTGGGGGGTAGTAAGTCGCTTTGAGGTAAGTATTCAAAATATTGTGTATGACTTATCTTATTTGTTTGTAATAATCGGTGCACTTAGTCGATTTATTGTCTCTTGGATACCTCATAACTAGAGATGGTAATTTCGGACCCAACACGGCAGACTCGACACGAAGTTAGCGGGTCTGGGTCAGGACTAAACGGGTTCGGGTCGTAAACGGGTCGACACGATAGACCCGTTTAATAAACGGGTCGGGTCTGGGTTTAGGGTCTGGACACGGTAGACCCGGAAAGACCCGTTTAAAATTCAACGGGTCGTGTCGGGTCGGGTCTACCCGCAATCCGATACTTTAATATATAGTATCAGCGGGTCTATCGGGTAGGTCAGGTCGAGTCGGATTGGGTCGGATCAGATCAACTAAATAAACCCGTGGGGTAAATGGGTCTTATTGGGTCTACCCGTTTATAAATGGGTTGGGTACGAGTTTAGGATCTAGACACGATTAGTTAAATGGGTCGGGTCTGGGTCTAGGGGTTTTGGACACGACCCGAAACTAGACATGACATGAACCCGACCCGACATGACCCATTGCCACCCCTACTCATAATTGAGGCAATCCAATACCGCGAAATAAACGGTAAGACAAATACTCGTATCCAAATACCTCGTAACTATAATGCCTTGGACCATACTTATAACCAAACGGAGCCCAAGAGTTTTAGCCTAGGTCCTTGTCATGAGACTGTGTGATGACACTGATTTTCATGTTTCTGGCTAGCCAGTGCCTTTGGATCCCTTTCATACAATAATGTCAATGGTCCAACAATTTCCCCCATAAGAGTTGGGAGTTATTATATGCCTCGCTCCTAACTAATTAGAATATGTCTCATTGCTGTCCTATTTCATGTTGCCGTAAATTTAAGTAGGTCTGTTCTTTAGCAACTCAACTCATTTGAGCATGCTTACCTTAACAAGCCAAGCTAAAGCTTGTAGCTCATTTTTATTTGTTTATATTTGTGGTGGAATTGTGTTGGATGGAGCCTGATGGTTTGGTTAGAAGGTTGGGATGCAGTCTCTTGACGTTCCGAAGGTCCTGAGAGTGGGGGGGGGGGAGGGTCCCTGTGGGGAATGAGGGCATTTTTGATACTATTTTCTACGGTTTTGTGTAAACCCTAACTGCAGGGTTATATATAGAGGGTTTAGTCGTCAGGTCCTATGTTCCTTGTACAATCTTTTTATTTTTGCCTCGAAACATAGTGTAATCGATAGTAAAGCGAGGACGTAAGCTAGCAAATTGCCAAACCTCTTTAAAAATGTCTCTTATGGCTATGTGATTGCATCTTCTTGTCACTTTGCTCTTAACAATAGATTCATAGTTAACCTATGGGTTCTGGCTTTGTTCTTAACAATCAATAGACTCAAAGTTAACATATGGTTTCTGGGATCACTTTCATAATCCACCAATCCTTATCTATTAGTAAGGTTGTGTTTGGTTGCTTATAGTTGAAACTACACTGTAGTTTATACTACACATTTGACTTAGTGAAAAAACCCTTTTTTAGGACTTGGTTTTGAGCTCCAGTCTAGACAAGATATCTATTTGAGATGCAGCTTCTCTCGGAATGTCACGTTTTACAGCAAATCCTTGTTAACTTTTTCAACCCCTTCAAATAACAAAAATGTAATTTCATTACCAATCGAGTATTAATTTGGGCAGCAAAGTATCAATTCGGTTGCTATAATGATTTCGGTGTAGTTACAATGAAATCACTCCCTTTTGAATTATTACTCTGCTACAATCATTGTAGCAAAGTAACAATTCGCTTATGAGTATCAATTATGGGTAGCAGAGTATCAATTCGGTTGCTACAATGATTTCATTGTAGCTATAGTGAAATCATTCTCAATCAAATTGTTACTGGTATGTAGCTACTATAGTGAAATCACTGTATCAGTCACGGTATATATACTATTACTGAATTGATACTCTAACTTATCAAATTGATCCTCAAGGGGTAAAATGGATATTTTAAAAAAGTAGTTACGAAGGGACTATGGTTAAACAAAACTGATAAAGGGGTTTATCGTAATACAGGATAGTTAGAAGGGCCTTAGACTGAAAACCCTTGCTCTATTTTGACCCAGTTAAACATGAATACGAGCCGCTATAGTTGAAACTCACAATTTTTCGGGGGGACTTAGTGTTAGGTTCCTGACAATAGATCGGCTTGGGAAAAAGGACAAAAAACGAGCTAATTTTGCAACAGGTCCCTCCTAAAATAATGCATTTACAACAAGTCCTTCCGTTGATGTTTCTCTCCTTCACATGACAAAAGTGCTCCTAATTCTAAAATCACAAATGTTACTATTCACTGTAGCGAGGAGTAACAATCTGCAATTGTTACTCTTTAGCTATAGTACTTTACATAATGTTACTTGAGCTTTTGAGACCAATCTCCATCTTGGAGGATACAAACTCAACAGGCTGGAGATGGGCTCCTAATGGTCAATTTTCGATGGCTTCGCTCTACCGATTCATTAACTTCGGAGGAGTGACCTACCCTTGGGTGAAGTATATTTGGAAAGCTAAATGTCACTTGAAGGCCAGGATTTTCATGCTTTTAGCCTCCAAGGATAAAATCCTCACGGAGATAAACCTCATCAAGCAAAACCATTCAAACATTACAGACTCCTCTTGTTCCCTCTACAGATTCGAAAAGGAAATATGGACCAAATTTTGCTACAGATTCGTGAAGAAAATATGGGCCAAATTTCACTCCATACTATAGGTATCCTTCCATCCAACCTCCCTGTCCTTCCTTTGAGGACCATGGCGAAAGAGACGCATCAAAGCAGATATTAGGAGATGATATATGGAACACAAGGGCCATCGCGATTGGTTGGAGCGGCATAGGAGGATCTTCAAGAACCAGACCATCAGTTTGGTGGGGGTCTACGACAGGATCCGTTCTTTGATTCATCTCTGAGTGACCCACCTAATACCGAGATTGAAGACTTTCTTGCTAGAGCTTAGCTCTTGATTGTAATTATTCCTTTTGTCTGCACTTCCTCTCATTTAATTATTTAGTCTAGATAGGTCAAGGCCAAACCCCTCCTCATTCACTGAGAGGGATTCTTTTAAAAAAAGATTGTTACTTGTCATTCTTTGTTACAATGATACCACTGCATCACCTACAGTGAAATGTTACTTCAAATAAATGTTGCTCATTATTACTTTATTGTTACTTTTCATTTGATTTCTATGTACAACCACACAAAGGGGTTAAATGGACATTTTCCAAACTACAGGACCTAACATTAAAACATTTGACTACCTGTCCTAATCATTAAATATGAGATGTTTGAAGGACTGTAGTCTAATTTGCCCAATTTTGTTTGATGTATTCCCAACTCCACATAAGTGGATAATGGTGATTATGTTATCTTTTAAAATATGATTCAACCTTAAAGCTGCCCTTGAGCATCTTCAATCTTCTGTGCTTGGTTTCTTTACACACTAAAACTGCTGAGTCTTTTGGTCATGGGTTGCATCAACCATGACATCTCATCAAGCAAACCCCAATCTAAAGCTGCAAGTCTTCACAACTGTGTGTGTGTGTGTGTGAGAGAGAGAGAGAGAGAGAGAGAGAGAGAGAGAGAGAGAGAGACCCAAAAACACAAATTTTTTTTCATTGATGACAACTAGAGCTTACATAGAAGCAACACAACATAGACTTCTGACAGCCAAGGGGGAGGGGGCAACATGATGTAGTCATCAGCCATGGCCTCTTATTTAGTACCAGATCCCCACCATGCCATGATACAAATTTGAAAAGACACCAAGCCCACATATATAAACACCAACATAGGGCCTTATAGTCTCTCTTCTAGTTCATGGTTTGCCTCATTTGCAGGTGCAGGGATCACAGGTGCAGTTGGACCCACACTTGCAGCCTCCATTCTCAGACCCAGCAACCATCTCAAACCCTCCAATGTACCTACAAAACACCCAATTCATTGTAATCAAGGTAGGGATTAGAGAGAGAGAGAGAGAGAGAGAGAGAGAGAGAGAGAGCGAGAGAGCGAGAGAGAGAGAGATCTCTACCCCTTCTGAGGTGCAACCCCCATGATCATGGTTGCAGAGGTGGTGGTGCTCCTCTCCTCACCCAAGTCTGGGTACATCTTGCATCTGCACCCACAAACAAGAGACGGGTAATTGATGGGAGTTTTATGGATCAAAATGAAAAAAAAAATGGTAAATTTCATGAAAGCAAAGAAAACCCAAGGGAAAATCAAAGAAAAAGATCAAAACTGCATAATCATAGGGGGCAAAAATCATCAAACGAATAGGTAATTTCCCCCACCACCCAAAAAGGAGGGGGTGATTAATTGATTGATGGAGTTTTATGGATCAAAATGAAAAAAAAATGGAAAATTTCATGTAAGTCAAGAAACCCACTTTAGTTTTCACACAAAAAAAAAGGAAAAAAGGAAAACCCATTTGGCAAAGCCACATGGGGGTCGGATCAGAACCAAGAAAAATAGAAAATAACTAGTAGGGTAGAAAATAATATTTGGAAAATAACAATTGTAAAAAGTCTTTTTTACCCTGTACATCCACTGCCGCATTTGCAGCCGTCGCCACACCCGCAGTTCCCATTGCAGCACGACATTTTTCTCTCACTAGAATGGAAAAGGATCCCCTCGATTTGTTTTTCAACTGAACCTCTCTGCTCTCGAGTGAAGAGGTCGAGGTGTGGAGGTCCTCCATTTATAGAGGGAGGAGGAGGGCGAGTGCACGCCATCGCCGTCCACGTGTCGTCATCCCGGCGTCAGAGATCCCAGTGTATCTGTTCAAAACCCGGCCTCGGTAACACGTACCTTTCAGTCTGACAGAGTCCCTAAACATTTTTTTGGGTTATTTTGACTTTGCCCTCCAAATTTTGCCTTTAATTAGGCTTTACCCCCCATGTTTTCATTAATTAGACTTTACCCCCCCCAAAACTAACTGTTCCGTCTGAGCTGACGGAAAAGAAATAAAGTTTTGGAGGGTGAGCTGACGGAATAGTTAGTTTTGGGGTGTAAAATCTAATTAACGAAAAGATGGGGGGTAAAGTCTAATTCAAGGCAAAAAGTGGGGGGCAAAGTCAAAATAACCCATTTTTTTTAATTTTGGAAAAAGTCTCGTAACTCGCCTCGATGTTACCCGTGATTGCTCCGATTACCATTTTGCCCTTTCATTATGTTATATACGAAGACTAGTCCTCCGTGTCCATGCGTTACTCCGGCTGGATGCCTAGTGCCACTCCCTATTCTTAAGAGCCATATAGATTTTTCGGCAAAATGGAAAGCCACTTTTTTAAACCAACTCTAAGTCTTTAAAAAACAAGGCTGGTGCCAAGAAACATACCGTAACCGAAAGTAGAATGACGATCATCGGGGTCACCGGCTCAATCAACATCCGAATAAGCTGTGAGAGTAGGAGGACCTTGCTGAAAAATCAGAGCAAGATAAATAATTCCCTTGAGATGTCAAAGAATGCGTTTCACAACCGATAAATGAGATGATCGGGAAGAATGCATATATTGGCATACTTGATTAACAGCAAATGAAATGTCTGGGCGAGTTAGGGTAACATATTGTAGGGCTCCAACAATGCTCATGTATTCAGTGGGATCAATAAGAGGATCACCATCAATGCGAGATAGTTAGTTCCAGGATGCTATAGGAGAGAGTATAGGTTTGGCACCATCCATCTTAGCACGACAAAGCAAATCAAGAATATACTTGGATTGAGAGAGATATAATACTTGTGTTGTTCTGTGAGCTTCAATTCCCAGAAAATAATGAAGGGGCCCGAGGTCCTTTATATCAAAGAGACAATTAAGATCAACCAAAAGAGATCACAATGCAAATTCTTGATTGTCTGTGATTATGATATCATCAACGTAAATTAAGAGAAAAATGACACCACTGTCAGCATGACAAATAAACAGAGATTGATCACCTGAGCCAGTAAATCCAAGGTCCAACAGATAATTTGTTAAACGAACAAACCATGCACGCGGTTAGGGGTGGCAATGGGTCGGGTCGTGTCGGGTTCGTGTCGTGTCGTGTCTAGTTTCGTGTCATGTCCAAAACCCCTAGACCCGGACCCAACCCGTTTAACTAATTTTTGTCTAGATCCTAAACCCGTACCCGACCCGTTAATAAACGGGTAGACCCGATAAGACCCGGTAAGACCCGTTTACCACCCGGGTCTATTCAGTTGACCCAATCCGACCCAACCCGACTCGACCCGACCTGACTCGAAAGACCCGCTGGTATTATATATTATAGTATCGGATTGCGGGTAGACCCGATCCGACCCGACACGACCCGTTGAATACTAAATGGGTCTTCCCGGGTCTACCGTGTCTAGACCCTAAACCCGGACCCGACCCGTTTATTAAACGGGTCTATCGTGTCTACCCGTTTATGACTCGAACCCGTTTAGCCCTGACCCAGACCCGCTAACTTCGTGTCTGGTCGTGTCGGGTCCGAAATTGCCAGCCCTACACGCGGTGCTTGCTTAAGTCCATAAATAGACTTATGTAACCGACGGACATGTGTCAGACGATTGGAGTAAATGAACTCTGTAGGTTGTGCCATATAAACCTCTTCCAATAAGTGATCGTGAAGAAAAGCATTATGAACATCCAATTGGCGAATAAGCCATCCACGTTGCACTGCAAGAGTGAGGACTATCCGAATAGTCGCATGTTTAACAATAGGACTAAAGGTATCCGAATAGTCAAACACCAGATTGCTGATGAAATCCCTTGGCAACTAAACGTGCCTTGTAGCGCTCAATGGAGCCATCTGATTTTTACTTAATCTTGTAGACCCAGCGGCAGCCAGCAATATTTTTTTTCTGGTGGTGGCGGAACAAGAGACCATGTCCCTTGTTTCTGTAAAGCATCAAATTCAATTTCCATAGCTTTATGTCATTCCATGAGCTTAGCAGCCTGAGTATAAGAGGTAGGTTCAGTATGGATGAGAGAGGAGAGTAAAGCAGTCGGTAGTAGATATCGAGTGGAAATCAACATGGCTTTGGGCTTGAAGATGCCAGACTTGGATCATGTATGATAGGGATGGGACTAAGCAGGTGTTGGGGCTATGGAGGAAAGTCATGGGATGGCAGAAACAAAACTAGTGGATGTGTGGGTAGTAGCGGGCATTGTAGCAAGTTGCTCAGATTTAATAACAATTGGCAGTGTGGAGAATGGTGGGCCATCGACATGGGCACTACCGGTAGGAGGAGCCCTAAGTGACATGGTCGTCAATAGTGACCCTGATGATGAAGCAGTTGGAGAGGGAACATCGGTGGTAGGCGGTGGAGCGAGCACTTGTGGCAAGGGAGATGGGAAAGGGACTGATCCAAGTAGAATTGGAGAGGTGTCCTCTTGTGTTCCTCTGGAAGAAGGAGGCATATCCTTTTCATTGAAAGGGAAGCGAGATTCATCAAAGACAACATAAAGAGAGAGGAAAACTCTACCACTACGAAGGTCCATGCATTTAAAACCATGGTGATTGAGACTATAGCCAAGGAAGACATAGGCCGAAGTGCGAGAGGCTAGTTATGACCCATATAGTCACGAAGCATAGGAAAGCAAGCACAACCGAAGCTGCGCAACACACCATAATCAGGTGGCTTACGAAATAGCTTTTCATAGGGTGAGATGTTGGCGAGTGTCTAAGTAGGAAGGTGGATTATGAGGAAAGCAGTTGTAGTAAATACATCAAACCAAAAGCGAGAAGGCAGTTTGGAATAGTCCAAAAGCGTGAGACCAGTTTCAGTGATGTGTTGGTTCTTACGTTCAGTTAGACCATTTTGTTAGGGGGTGTAAGGACATGACAAACGATGAGAAATACAATATAAAGATAGAAATTTTTTGAAGCATAGGCTAGTATGTTCTCCACTCCCATCAGTTTGGAGAAACTTTATCTTACGCTCAAACATATTTTTAACAAGTGATTTAAAACGAATGAATACATCATAAACTTCGGATTTGAAAGTTAAAGGGAAGAGCCAACAATAACGACTAAAATCATTAACAAAAATAACATAAAACTTGTGGCCATTAATAGATAACTCGGGGACTAGGCTCCCATACATCGGTGTGAACAAGTTCAAGAGAAAAATTACTAATTGACTATAACAGACTAAAAGGTAAACAAGAGCACTTTTCCAGCTGACAAGAAGAGCAAACCAAAGGTAGTTTAGAAGTTTCAGTCATTGGAAGATACATAGATAGAATAGCCATGGTTTGAGCCGCAGGATGACCGGAACAATGATGCCATATGGGACTTGCTACTCATACACAGTTGAAGGCGGACGTAGATGAAGGTGGACTTGATGCAGGAAGGTGAAGAGGATATAAGCCATCACTAATCCGTCCTTGAAAGTTGATCCTCCCCGTTTGGTTGTCCTTCACAGAAAAATGAGAGTCAGTGAAGATAAGGTAACAATCATTGTCTTTGGTGAATTAGGAGACGGATAAAAAGTTAGTTGTCATTGTTGGAACATGAAGAATGTTATTAAGTTTAACCATTTTATCAGGATGAGAAAAATAGGTAGCACCAACATACAAGATAGGAAGGGTATTACCATTATCGACTGCTAGACTATCCTAGCCATCATACTCGGAGTGAAGAGATAGATTACTTAGTTCTGCAGTAACATGCTTGGAAGCACTGGTGTCTATATATCAGGTCGATGAAGTTTGTTTGGAAGCAACCATTGTTTGAAGCTTTTAAGGAGGGTGGCGCCCTTGATAGGAGGAATCAAGGCAATGAAAACAATCCAATGCAGTATGCCCAATTATGTTACAAATCTGACAAATAAGAGACTGCTTGTTTTTTGATGGAGTGGGACCATTGATCAAATCACAGCCATGGCCAGTATTGTTATGTTCTCAACCATGGCTTCGGAACCTCGGATTTATGAATAAGGTGGTGGAGGGCTTGTTAGAATCGCTAGAAGAGTTGTGTGATTCTAAGCAAAGCTCGAAGGTAAGGAGTTGGCCGAACAATTCATCAAACTTTATTGGAGGCTTTCGGTTAGAACATGAGTATGAATAGGATCATATTCTTGGCCATTTCCATTGAGAACCTGGTTACAGAGATCAAAATCCGATACCGGCTGGCGAACAACCTCAAGAGAATCAACAATAACTTTCATTTTATCCAGGTATTCGGTGATCGACATACCTCATTTGCATATAGACTGAAATTGTTGTTTCAGTTGCAAGATTCGGGATCAAGACTGGATCAAGTGGAGACGTTCAAGATGGAGCCAAAACTCACATGAGGTTTGAAGACCAAGCACCCGTTGCAGCACTGGTGCTGTGAGTATTGCATTGATCCAAAGGAGAACGAGAGAGTCGCTCTCCTGCCAGCTATTGTAAGCTGGGTTAACGATGATCGTTGGCTGATTCTTCTCATCACTGAGAAATTGAGGAGGGCATGGAACGGAACCATCCGCATAACCCATGAGTTTGTTTGCTCGAAGAATAGAGATAAACTGACTTTTCCACAAGAAGTAATTGTCACGATCAAGTTTGATAGTGACGAGATTCATGACATTAGGAAAATGAGAAGATGCAGGTGAGACCATTGAAATGGATCAATAGGAGAATTCCTATAAGGGCTCTGATACCATGAACAAACTCAATTGTAAAAAAAGATTTTTCTATATCATAACACTCTACAACTTGGGGATATTTATACAAGATTGATGGGGACATAAATCCCTTGATCGGAGGAAACCAGATCACCTCATAAATGTGAGAGGTGCTAGACTATTACAACTATTGCTATAAGTTATAATTGTCTATCATTGTCAATGCTATATAGTTGTCATTGTCTATCATGGTCACTTTCAATAATGGTGTGCCAATAGGGGACGATCTCATGATCATGCTTCAATCTTATCATGGTGAGATATGTCAACAAACAGGACTCGTTAGCATAAGGTTCTCGATTTTCTTCAGAAACCTAAAAATGCCCTCACTGCTGTTCTTCTTATGTTTCTCTCAAGCACAAGCAGAGGTGGCGGCGGCGGCAGCTGCAGCGGCAGCGGCAACGGGCACGTCCTCAAGTTACCACTTCTCGCCATCGGACGGTACGGCGGCGAGCAATAGAGACGAAAAGGAACTGGGAACGGAGGGATTCTGTTAGGTTTAGGATTCCTAGGTCTAGGGTTCATCCCATGGCCTATAGATCTTAGGTTTAGGGTTAGTTTAAGTTTGGTTCGGCGGTGGCGAGAAGAACCGATTGAGACGAGAAATGTCGGCGACGGATCGAGATTCAGTTAGGTTAACGAAACCGATGGCATTCAAGTAAAAATTTAAAATGCTGTGGAGGGCACTTTTGTCCTCAACATTTGTTTGTCCTTTAGCAAAAACTGATCTCCTTAAAATGACTTATTGCTAAGTCCCCTCCCAAAAAAAAGACACCCAACCCATCTTCTTGGTTGAGGGTTCGAATAAATACTGCGATATATTTCTTCCTGCCATTTAGTAGCGTCCTTTCAACTTGTAGAGCTTAAAATAATCAAGATATTTCACATGCTCTTGTGGCGAGTTTTGATCATTGGTATATCTTGTGCCGGCATACTAACATATGATGTACTGACCACTTATTCATTCCAAAGAAAATAAAACAAAATGCATTATTTATGCCTTTAATTATTTTTTGAGTTTTTTTTCATAAATGAGCCCCCTAGTCTTCCCAATTAATATGAATAGCTATAAAAATGTCATAAATAAAAATATCAATGTTATTTCAACATCCCCACATGGTGCTCGATCACAGTCGTCACATGCATGCCGATTGGGGACGAGTCTGATTCACTGGGTGGGATAGGTGCAACAGACGACTGTGATCGGGTGCTATGTCAAGATGTGTCTACATCCTCAATGTCAAAAAAACATTTTCTTAACCAATGGCAAAATTTGCTATGTTAGTGCATACTTGTTCATATTAGGATTTCATCACGCCAACTAATCCCATCTGGAGTAGCAACTGAACTGAGGTGTCCACAACATAAACACAAGAGTCATCACATTATTTTGTTTTCTTTATTATATCAAGCAATATATGGAGAGAGGAATAGGAAGAAAAGTCAGCGATTAAATAGAAAACTTCGAGATCGATATATGAAACCCGTGACCTTGGTCAAGGGTTCAAATAAGTGCTGCGACATATTTCCTCTCGCTCTATAATCGTAGGCCCCCTCTCATCTTCGTGGCGACCTTTCCTCCTTGTGGGCTTTATTAAAAAATAAGGACATTTTTCTTGCTCCTATGTCAAGTTTCGATCCGGTATATCTTATGCCGGCGCACTAAGTGCATCTCCTAAGGGCTCCCTTAACCCCCCCGCGTTCACCCATTTGAGCGAGTGAAGTGACATAAACGAAGTCCAATGGACTCGCTTAGCCGCTCCCTCTACCCAGCAAATCGATTTTGCTCTCTCAACCGAGCAATGTTTCATCGCTCTCTTGACTAGGTGCCCCATATCAACATCACCCATGTGACGCTACAGAAGCAACTTGAACCGTTAATCGGAAGCTATTAGAGTAAAAAAAAACCCACTCCCTTGTTTGGCTGACATGACAAAAATGTCTCTCTTAAGTGGGTGAATCCTTAAGGGAGGCCCTTGGAGATGCTCTAACCGGGGATGTACTGATCGTTATGGTGGTCCCTTCAAAAAAAAGGGCAAGCAATGCAAATGCCACAGAAGGGTATGGTCTTTAATTTACAAAAAAAATTCAAGATTTTTTTTTAGACTTGGGTATATTCCTTAAAAGAAAAAAAAAAGTCAAATGGCATACAAGGAAATTTGTTGCATATTATAAAGTAAGTTTTCCGTAAAGAAGAAGCTTGGTCCACAATGTCTCCTATAAATCTATTTTATGGTGACATCATAGTCTAGTTAAACAATTACAACTTGATAACATATTAATAGAAAATTCTATCAGGGACCCATACATAGGGGTGACAATGAGTCGGGTTCGGGCCGCACAATCCCTATTAAAAGAATACCCATTCGAGTATGTTAGGATTCAATATTCGATCTCTACTCATTCTCATTCGAGTTTTCGATTCTCATTCGAGTTTTCGACTTGGTACGGATTTTGGGTATGAAATTAGGGATGGCAACGGTGTGGTTTAAAATTGCAAACCGTGGTAAACCGCATCATATGGAACAATTTTGATTTGCCAAAACACAACATTGTTGTGGCACGGTGCGGTTTTGGTGAAGCGGTGCGGTTTCGGTTTTGACCAAAGCCGCATATAATCGTACTGTTTAGATCATTTTAATGATAAAACATGGTGCACCGCACCACATGGTGTGCTTTTGATTTTACATAATGATACACTGTTGCGGTATGATACAATTTTGGTGTGTCGATTCGGTGTTGCGGTGCGGTTTCGATTTTGCCCAAAATCATATTGAAACCGTACTGTTGCCATCCCTATATGAAATAAATAAATTTACTCTCTTTTTCCTCTATCATAAATATAATCACTTGATGAAAAATCATTACAAAGCAATGTTACGTAGTTTCTATGATTTCTTATCGTATTGGTTTTATCAGAGTATAAGTTTGAGTGGGGTGAGTATCGATATTGTTCGGTCAGAATTATTAGAGTATCAGTTTGAGTGGGGCCCGTATCAATATTGTTCGGTCAGAATTTTGGTAATTACAACGGATTTGGAGTTCAACCATAATATCTAGCTTGTCCAAGTAAGAGGGGCAATCGAGTTTCGGGTATTGGTATTGGGGTACCCGTGCCTATATCTATACCCAGAAGTTGATCGGGTGGAGTTTCTATACACATACTCCATCCAAATCATGTTTCTGGTACAAAATCTATACCCAAATCCAAAGTTTGGATCGGGTTTTTGGACTTCATTTCGACCCGTACGCTTATTGTTAGGCGGCGAGCACGATGTATCATCATTTGTCATCTAAATTGATGGTATAAGTATTGTTGTTGTTTTATTTTTGCTTTATTTTCGGTGATTGAAAAATGCTACAAGAAGAAAGAAAAAGAAAGAAAAGAGAGAAGAGCAGCATCGAAAGCGGACTAGCTAATTTTTTTGCTAGTAGAGCCAAATGGGAATAAAGAGCCACCGAATGTGAGATGTACACAGATGGCTAGCCGTTTCATTTATCTTACATCTTGCCTAAAATCCAAAACGCCCTCTAAAAGCTGCTGCATTTAATTTTGTCGATGCTCATGATTTACTTGATCAGTGGAGCTTCATCGGATTCAAACCCAATAGTTAGAAAGTGAGCCTAACGGAAAAGCCATTAATGCTTGCTTGACCTGGTGAGCTAATTGGCTCGTATGCTAGCTGGGTAGCTAGTCAAGTATAGCACCCATTTGTACCATAAAATAGCTAAGGGGTCATAAAGTAGCTAAACCTAGCGATTTGTTGAGGCATGTGTGGATGCTTTTAGGCATATTAGATCAAAGAAATGGTAGGTGGCATGCATGTGTTGAGTGGTAGACAAGGAGGAGCAATGGAGGTTGAAAGTAGGAGCATTTTATTCCTTTGCTAAGACCCTTAATGCATCCAATGATGAAGGTCCCACCTATAGTATAGTAGCTTTCATTGCCTTTTTCTTGAGTAGGGAGCCATTGATGTTCTCTTGCTGGTGGCTTTTATGAGCAGTATGAATTCTTTTGCTTGTGGTGGCCCCTCTGCCACTCCTAACCATTCCTTTGCCTCTCTTTTAGACTTCCTCCAACACCATGCAAATGAAAAGAGATTTTTGCATATAACCTCCTAATGAATATTGATAACTCGCTAACCTTTTAAGTTTTATAAATAGCTCCCTCATATGTTCTGACGTTTACTACCACGCCCCCGCTCGAGACCTTTTTGCACTCAAGTTAAATAAATAGAACTTAAAATGCGAGGAACAAAGAGATTGCGGTGGGGGGATTTTAGTAAATATTAGAATATGTGGGTGGGTTATTTATAGGGAGACTTAGTGAGCGGTCCAAAACAAAAAATCCGTTTAAGCCAAAGGACAGAGGATGAAAATGTCTCTCAATGTGTTTTAAATTTTCATTTGCATGTCACCAATGGCGAACCCAGGAGTTACAAAATTCAAACTTTTGATGGAGCCATCTGTGAACATTTTTTAAAAAATTTAAAACCTCAATAGAGGCATAAAGACCTTTTCAAAAAATTTGGGGGGGAGCATAGTGCCCTCTAGGCTCCACAAAGGTTCGCCCCTAGCCACTCCTCTCTAAGCTAAATCAAAACTTAAAACCTAGGATCTACAAGCCCCCTAGACCTAAGCCTAAATCTAATCCAAATCCTAACACCTATGATCTACAAACCATGGGATGAACCCTAGACCAAATCATAAAACCTAAACCAAATATAAAACCTAAGATCTATAGACATCGCCATCATTGCTCGTCGCGCCGTTGTTGCTCGCGCCATTGAGGAGGAAGGAGGAGCTGTCAAGGGGTGGGACGAGGCGGAGACCAAGGTCGTCGTCGTTGTTGCTGTTGCCGGCACTGCTCTAGAGAAAACTGGGGAAGGGGAAGAACAGGGGGCAAATTTGGGTTTATGAAATGAATCTGGGAACCCCCCTTAAAGGGATCTTATGAGCGTCCTATTCATTAATCCGATCTATTGTCTGAGACCTAACACCTATTTTCCCTTATTTTTAAAATGTAAAAGTATATAAAGGACTTATCTATAATATCAACATTTGTTAGCGGGTTATAATACAAAAATCCTAAATGAAAATAAAGAAGATTTGCATCTTCGACATATCTAGTTCAATGCTTCTTCTTTTTTTAGTTCGGATCTCCTCCAGTTGATGGGCCCGACGCCAGTTGGTGGGCTCGGCACGCATCATAGTCGCATGCAGTCAGTTGGAGTTTGATCCACTTTTGAGTTGTTGGTCATCGTGCAACTGTGATGCACACTACCAACAGACCGGACCGACTGACTAGAGAAGATTTAAAATTTTTTTTTTCTTCCAAAAAAAAAAGATCCATTCTTTGTTCAAAACATAAAACCTTAATTATCCTTATATTGTATACAACTTAGATGAAGATATCTAATACGATACGTACGCTCTAAGGCTTAGTTTTATACCAATACTATATTTAATACTTAAGGGTGGCTCTATACCCCCCCCCCCCCCCCCCCCCAACCAAAAAAAAAAAAAAAAAAAAATTAATCGGTTGATTGAATTTAGGGTTATTTTGACTTTACCCCCCAAAATTTGTCTTGAATTAGGCTTTACACCCCATATTTTCATTATTTAGACTTTACCCCCCAAAACTAGATGATGAGCCGACGGAAAAAAAAAAAAAAGTTTTGGGGGGGGGGGGGGTGTGTTCTGACAAGCAGTTAGTTTTGGGGGGTAAAGTCTAATTAATGAAAACATGGGGGGTAAAGTCTAATTCAAGGTAAAACTTGGGGGGCAAAGTCAAAATAACCCTTGAATTTATTAGGATAGTGAACTACATATAGGGTTATTTTATTCGTACCCCAAAAATATGTAACTAGCCCCCGTCTCTCTATCTTTTCTCAATATCTTACTAAGCGACCCTTTAATACCAACATTGTCCTTTTCTTTTTTACCCCAAACCTCAAAGCCCTAACTTAGCATCTTTTGTACCCCCAACCCAACCCAAGGTCTGTTTGAATTTTTTTAGCCCTAACCTAATCCGTCGGGTTGGCCAGGTTGATCAGGTTGTGCGGGATGGGTTGATCGGCTTCAATATGGTAGAGGAGAAATAATTCGGGTTGGGTTCAGGTTAGCCCGCCCAAATTTGGGTTGGGTTCGGGTTAGGCTCGGGTTGGGTTCCGGTTGGCCCGCCCAAGTTGCAGCCCTACGGCTGCCTTCAAGAAGGGTGGTTATGGGTCGGGTCGGGTCAGGTTGAGACATAGGTATAAGGGCAAAACACCCAACCCGAACCCGACCCGTTTAATAAACGGGTCAAAAACTTAAACCCAAACTCGACCCGACCCGTTTAACCTGTTTACTAAACAGATCGGGTCATGTCGGGTCGGGTTGGCTCGGGTTGGCTCAACAGAACCCGTGTAAATCTACCGGGTTGGGTCAAGACAAGTCGGATTGGGCTGGATTTTATCGGATTATGTCGGGTTGGCTCGGGTCGGGTCGGGTTGACACTACCCATTTGGTAAACTGGTCAAGTTGGATCAATCGGGCTATAAGTACAAACCTGAACACGACCCATTAAATAAACGAGTCAATTGGGTTGACCCTTATATGACCCGAACCCGTTTAGGCCAAATCTAAACCCGCTAACTTCGGGTCAGGTTTAGGTCGGGTCAAGGATTGCCACCCCTACCTTCAAGTACCAGCCAACTGCATGGGGTTTATTTAAGAGTGGGATGTATTCAAGAGTGCATATAATTAGGGTATATTTAAGGGGGTATATGTTTGATTGGGGTATAATCAAGTTGGAGCGGGCCATTTAACTGGAGTGTATTGAAGGTGGGGTGTAAGGGGGAAGGATATTTTTGGGAAAAGAATGGGGTATGAAAAAAAAGATGGGGTGTGTTCAATTTTGTTGGAAATGGGGGCTAATTACAGATTTTTGGGGTATGAATAAATTTCCCTTACATATAAATTATAACCTTAAAAAAAATTAAAAACTTGAAAACGCCCACCGTGGGGCTCGAACCCACGACCACAAGGTTAAGAGCCTTGCGCTCTACCAACTGAGCTAGACGGGCTTTGTATTTGCATTGCGAAACTCAGCTATTTTGTTTAGTTACGACAGTGAGCCAACCCACCTCTCACTCTCCCAATCCCTCCTCTCGTCCCTAGCTTGTTGGTCTCCCTTCGATCAAGGATCCTCTTATTTCTGATCAAGGGGCGTTGTTTGAATGAACGATGAGCTAACTTGAATGCATGATGGTATAACCTGGGGGTGAAACTGGGGTCCGGTTGGTTCGTGTTTGAGCCAACTCGGAATCGAACTAAACTTGTTCGGTTCTATCATACTGAAACCCGAATCAATCCTAATTAGGTGTAGACTTGAACCGACCCGACCCATACTAAGATTAGGTTGGGTTGGATCGTTCCTGCGTCAGTAGGTAGTCAATAAAAGAAATGACCATCGGCTATTGACTAGCAATTAAGTCAGATGTCGACATTGGACCTTAATCTTTAGTCACACTTTGAGTTCTCGTGTGCTGGTGTGATTTAGCCGAGTCTGTAAAACTTAGAGCCGAGCCAACCCATTTGGTCAAAATAACCGAATCAACCTGACCCATTGAGCTCGGGTTTCTTGGTTTTACCCGACCCAAATTGCACCCCTAGTAGAACCATACGATTCGTCAAACTTAGTCAATGGAATGGCTGATTTCATCTTTAAAGTCATTTCAAAAGAAAGTGATAGAGCCTTGAAGTATTGACATAACTTATTCATATTGCCTTCATTAATTTTTCTCCCAATGCTCAATCCCAAATTACCTACAACACTAACTTTCTTATATGAAGTCTTCTCCCATTTACTCCAGAAATGGATCAACATCATAATCAAATCATCACGGCCGATCCTTGTCTCATTAAGATGGGATCAACTATGGAGCATGCCTCTAATTAAGATGGCTCCACAAAAGGATCGACATAATTAGCTCGACATCAACCCTCAAAAATTTGTAATGTAAATCTAACCACTAAAACTTTTGGAAAGAGAAGCGCCTTTCAAACAATATCCGAAGCAAGTTGGCGGGTACAGAGACCTACCTTCTTGGTTACGCGGTTTAAGCTAAGCCAACTATGGAGGATTGGAGCAACCCTCCGATGTTTCTTTTGACTACGAAAGAGTTTAGACGAACAAGAGGGGGGCGCATGTGAGAGGGTATTAGCTTGATATGCATTGTTGGTCCAATTCCCTAACAATATAAGCTTCTGGGTGAAATGGTAACTTCATAGGATCAGGTGTAAGTCGACAGGAAGTGTGCATCAGCAATTCCTTTGCAAGCTTCAAGATGAGAAAGTTCCTCAATTTTCTTTCTGTAATTCAGTTAAGAGTCCATAAACTGGTTTTCAAGATTCATTTGGTGATACCTTTATGCCATGTATCATAGAGGGGAGGAAGGGGGCCCAGATCTTACCCCCAAAGTGGAGCGGACCCAAGTCTCGGCCTCCCCGGAGCCGCCGTCGGCTTTCGAAGAGGCTGAGAAGCCTTGACGAAGCCCTAACCCTAGGGGAGAAGGGGGGAAAAGGAGACGTCCCACTGAGCCTTAATTTGTTTTCATTTGTTTGTTTATGTATCTTGTAATAGCTGATCACCTATAGTTGCCTCACACTAAGCATGAAGGTGCTTATAGCTTAGTGTCTCATTTCATGCTTTATGGACTTAACGGGCTCTTGTCCGAGTAGTGGTACTTTCTCTTTCTCCCTTGTTGGAGAGTTTCCCTGTTCAGCTCCCAGTATGGACACGGTGGAGCAAACTTTTCCTGAAGGGTGTTGTTGTCTTGTTTGTGCATGTAAATCCTGGCCGTTGATTTCATGTTCATGTGATTATGAAATTTAATAAAAATTACAGTTATGCTGCCTTCCCCCCTTTTCGATCTCCAAACCTCTTTGAGCCCATGCTCTAGCACCCTATCCTCTTATCGTTTGGCCAGTCCATCAAAAAAAAAAAAAAGAGAAAATCCCAAAATATTAAAGCATAGTGATCTATTGGATAGAGTAGGAGAGAACATTAGTGATCTTATCGCTCTTTAGCTTGGTTGAGGAGGTTGTTGGTTCGACTCCTGTTCCTCTCGATGTCAATCACGGATAGTCTTTGTATTCATTCATACAATGACGCCTCTCGCACCGTGGGATGGATTGCCTCTACAGCAGGCTAGCAGTGGCCTCTCCCTCACCCTCTTGCTCTTCCATTAGACAAGGTAAGTCCTCGCTTTCTGGCATCTGTTTTAAATCGGGATCGAGCTATCTCTAAGCTACGAAATGCACTTTTATAGATAAGTCGTGGGATGCCACCTAATTTACCCAGGAGTAAAGTGGGAACTGCTGAGTGGATCAGGATTCACTTATGTAGTGATTAGTCCTGGACCAAAGTGGGTCATTGCCCAAAAGGTTTCGGGACATCGGCCGATCTCAAAAAAAAAAAAAAGAGAGATTTTTTTATTAAGATGATACCATCCTAATGGTTATGAGTATGATCCTTTCCTTTCCACTCAAAACACATTGTACTCTATGCGACTGCCATCCGGCCCAAAAATCCAGACTGTGCATCAGCTTGCTGAATTCGGATTAAGACCCTCTGTCCCATACCCGGCCCGGTCCAATAGTGGCAGGCCTATCCGTACTTCTCTTCCACAAACCTGACCCGCCAAATTTTAGCCCGGCCGATTTGTACTCATAGGGAGGACTCTCTCTCTCTCTCTAGATGGTTACACTTTATATGTAGGGGTAAATTACTATTTTTTATTTTTTGTTACTATATGTGTGTGTAGAAGAAAGAGCTTGCGTTAGCCAAAACCAACGGATTGCTACTCTTTACCGATTGTTACTTTTTTTACTACAATTGTTACACTTTATATGTAGGGGTAACACTGTCATTTAGAATTTTTTGTTATTACATGTGAGCGGGCCGTGCGGCAGCAGGAGCTCATGTTAGCCAAAGTCCAACCACAGGGCTTAACGTTAAGTTCAAACTTTACATACCCTTAACGTTAAACGGAAACATTTTTAAGGAGCTAATGTTAATAACCCATTTTTATTTAATACCATGTTTCCCTCATCCCCAACCTCTAGTTGGTCGCCATTGTTGCCTCCACATTGCCCTCCGTCTTGACTGCCGCCCGGCCCTAGCCTCCTCTGCCGCCTCTTTTTCCGACAAAGCCCTCTACCGCCCTCCTCTTGCTCCACCTCCTTCCTCCATCTTTGCCACGTCGGAACCCTAAACCGATGGCCCTTCTCCCTTATCCTCCTCCCTTCTTCTTCCTCTATCTTCTTCGTGGCTAAACCTTAAGCCGTTGGACGGCCACAGTTGCAGACCGTTGACAGAGTGTCAGTCAGTACCCCACCAACCCCTCTTCGGCGGGCACCTACCAACACAGTGTCAACGGGCAGCCACCAAAGCCAACCAGTTGCTTAGGGTTCAGGCACGGTGAAGATAGAGGAAGGAGTGGGAAGGAGGAGAGAAGAGGAGGATGGAGGATGATGAAGAAAGAAGGGGGAGGAGAGCTGTTGGCTTAGAGTTCCGGCTCGAGGAAAATAGAGGAAGGAGGAGTGGGGAGGAAGGCCAGAGGTTTAGGGTTCAGACATGGAGAGCAAGAAGGAGGAGGAGGAAGAGGGGGCGAGACTGGATTAGACCAGGATGGCCACGGAGGAAGAGAGGTGGGTAGTTGGACATGGATGATGGTAGTGGGGCTAGAAGCGAAGATGGAAATTTTGGGGTTACTACGAGTGCCAAGATAAACAGGCCAAAATAGGCTGGAACCAAGAAAAATTAGGGGGCATCACTAATTTCATGGGTGCAAATTAAAGGCCTTAACTTAGTCACCCCGAACCATGGTATCACCGTGGTTCGGGGTCCAGCCATCAACACTTGTTAGTTTCGTCCCTTTGGACAGATCCGGATTATTGAGATGTACAGCCACCAAGAGAACCCTATGGGGCTCCCATCACAAGGGCTGGGTGATCAAACGTGTGGGGACAAATGTCGTTGGCTGGACCCCAAACCACGATGATTCTGTTGTTCAGGGCGACTATTCTGTTGTTCAGACCTCCTTTAAAATTGTACTGTCTTTTTTTTTTTCATTCTCTTTCCTTTTCTAGTCTTTGGCTGAGACTGAGGATCTTCTGATAAGAAGAAGGAAGCAAATGACAAAGCTACCAGGGTTCATCGAAGAAGACCTGGTTCTGGTAATGGCTCTGCATTCAGCATCTCTCTCTCTCTCTCTCTCTCTCTCTCTCTCTCTCTCTCTCTCTCTCTCTCTCTCTCTCTTTGGGGTGACATCTTGCCTTTCTTTGTTCTTCCGCGCGGGGGGGATGGGTGGGGGGGGGGGGGGGGGGGATTCATCTTTAGGACTGAGATCAGAATTTGTTTTCTGTTCTATTTGTGGAGCAGAATTGAAGAAAAGAATAATGAGAACTTTAGAGCCTGTTTGGATACGCTCTAGATCAAGGATTCTAGGATCACAGAATCCCTAAAAAAGATTGAGATCCTATTTAGATACAACAGGATCCCAAAAAACGTTTCTTTGGAGAGTCCGTGCTCCTAGGAACCATTTTTCTGGAACCCAAATTTTTAGGGTTCTGAGCTCCAAGAATCCCAGAATCAGAATCCTATCCAAACCGAGCCTTATTATCCGAAGTAGGAAGTGCGCCTATCAAACACCTCTTGCGCCCTATAACCCATTGACCATGTTGCGTGCGCAACTACCCCTCCGGTAAAAGGGAAAAAACAACACTTCCATTATCCGATATGCGACTTTACAATATAGAAGCTTTAGGAGTAAAAGATTAGCAACTGTTTTCAATAGGAAGGATCATTCTTGATCCTTATGAAACAAAAAATGACAAGTCATTACCCCTTATCCATCCTTCTTTGGATGGTTTGCTGATGAAAAAGATAGTAACAAGGTTGCACATATAACTATTATCAGTCAGTTAGGGCACCAACACCCTACCAAAACCTAATAGCTTGGGGCCATAGAATCTCAAACTCCATGACCACCAGGCGGGGATCGACTTCGCTTCAGTAACGTAGGCAGTCGATGCGAGGCCGATAGCGGCCACATGCGCAAGCGTGAAACCAACAGTGCTTATCGACCATGACCTTTTACCTAGTATGGCGGTACGAGAACAGTCAGTAAGTTCAGATGTGGCAGAATTTTATTCAACGAAAATCCTGTAGAAATTCAGGGAACATCTCAAATGACCCAAAAATAAAAGTTTCAGTTAATTAACATAACCACATAGAAACAATTAGTCAAACACACAAACAGACTGTGCTGACACATAAATTAGGTCTAAACAGAAATCACCTCTGCAAATCAAGTCCAGTTCTTTTGTCGAGTATTTCTTGATTTCATATCGAACTCTCCAATGATTGCCTACAAATGTCGCGTACAGTCCATATATAGTGCAACTCTCCGAAAATTTAAGATAGTCAACCACAGTTCTATCTAGATGAAGTCTCTGTGATTCACTGCCATCCATGAGCTTTCTAAGACCAGCTTTCAGTTCTGATATCATCCCCTCCTCCAAGACAGCACATACAGGGAATAAGGGAACACCCCCGACCCTTTTCTTCAGTTCTTCATACACATCCTCCGCACCGGCTTCATCGATTTTGTTGGCCACCACTAGGGACGGTCGATCCGACAGCCCTTCCCGATGATGCTCGAGCTACAAGACTAAATCTCTCAGCTGTTCCCATGGTGCAATGCCTTTTCTCCCGTTCAAAGCAGCTACTAAGTCCACCACGTATGCCAAAACCTTCGTACGCTCGATGTGCCGCAGAAAAGCATGCCCCAATCCACGGTTCGCGTGTGCTCGTTTTATAAGCCCAGGAATGTCGGCCACAGTCACAGAAAAGAAGTCCTCATAGTTAAGATTTCCTATATTTGGCCTTGATATAGCTCCGAGGAGAGTGCTTTTACCAGCGTTAAGCATCCCGACCAGGCCCACGTCCGCGATACTCTTGAGCTCTAATATGAGCACAGCCTCCGAGCCAGGCATACCAGCAGGCAGCAGCTAATGAGGATTGTGTTTCACCATCCACGATGTCCTCATCAGAGCCACCGTCATTGGACCTCTTAGTCTTGTGAGATTTGCAAGGTTTTTTGACAGAACCATTGCCAAAACCGCCTTGCCCTCCTCGAGCAACGATTACCCGTTGCCCTGGCTCTGTTAATTCTGCAACTGAAAACTCCACCTCCTCCTCTTACTTTTCTTCCTCTAATCCTCTTCCTCTTCCACTTTCTCTTCTGATTCCATTTCATATGTAACCTCAACATTTTTTCTATCCTTGATCTCCATGCAGCTTAGCTCAAAACAAGAGAGGGAATGTCCCACATCTTCTTTGATTTCTACTTCAGTACAATGCGAGGATCCAAAAACTCTGGTGCTTCTAGATGATTTTGTTGCCCCTCACAACTAGAGCATATATCCATATTGATTCAACATCCAAAATTAGACCCATGTGCACCCCCTACAACCAATCCTACTGGGCTACCCTACAACAACCAAACCTTATCCCAACAAGATGTGGTTAGTTATGGAACACAACAGCATCAAAGAACACTCCAACAAAGGATCAACCAGAAATTTTTGGTCAATCCTTCGTTTTTTTTGCTTTTTTTCACCAAAAAAAAAGGATCAACCAAAAAATTTAAAATCGGTTGTCCCAACTCCAACCCTATGCAAGCAAAAATATTTTCGTATATACCAATCAGCAGGTGAGAAAGAGATAACTGAATAATAATAATGAGATAATATAATAGTATGGATACAAGCAGTAAAAATGATGATGGTAAAATCAAAGCAAAGATCATGAAAGTAAGAACATCCTAGAATAAACTATGATCGAGAATTCTACCGGACACTAGTTGCACACTAATCCTGCTCAAGATCAAATCTCATCATGCTCTAGCATGACCTCTAGCCATATAATCTTGGGCCTACAACCACCCCTTTTCCGTCTCCCCGAATATGTCGTCCTCTCCTTATATGTGCCTTGTGCGGTTTTTATTGCAATGTTTGAATCATGGTTCACACATACCCTCCACCAGACCAATCTTCAGTTTCCTTAGTGATGGTGATCCAAGATTTAAGTGGATGTGATTAATTCAATGTACGCATGAGGTTTGAAGAAACGAGTGTTACCATGGGAGACTATTCAAAAGGACAACACCATGAGGAGAAAGTCAAAGGGCTATGCTCAAAAGTATTAGGCTCCAAGGCCAAAATAAAAGGCAACAAGTCAACAGCTAACTGTTACGAGCATAATTAAAAATATCAACCATATATAGCGATAAATCGCTATATCACCAGGCTCCATCATCAAAGGAGACTAAATTCCTCTGTTTTTTGAAAAAAGTCAAAATATCGCCGATATATCACTAAATATCGCTAATTTATCGTCCAGTTCGGTGATAAATTGGTTCCCAACCTTTATTGGATTCCTGACAAAAGGGGATATGTCACCCGATGTTGCCCCATTATCGCCATTATCGCCCGGAGAGTCCTTTGCCCCTTTTTTTTCATTTCATCCCCTTTTTCTGGTTTGATTTAGATTTCTAAACCAAAATTTAACCCTCTATTTGTTATTCTTGGTGGATTTGAAGCCTTCCTTCACGGATTTGAGATTTCTTCCAAGCTTCTAAGTTGAGATGTGTTTTCAAATCTTCTTTTTTTTTTAATTTCTCAAATTTCTTAAGTAGATCTTCATGAAGAACAAATGATAAACATGAATCGCATCAAGTCTATGAGATGCTTTATGCTTATTATGTCTTATGCTTTATGAGTTATGAATTTGGGATATGCTTTTATGTACGGTGAACTATATGGGTTTTGAAATATTTTATCATACTTCCTAGTGTGTGTAATCTTATTGTGATTGTTTAATTCACAAACTGTTGCAAAATTTCTAACATTTCACAGAAAGTGTGACAGTTCATAGACTCATCTATAAAGCCTAAATTCAGTGTCCCCTAGAGTAAATGATCGTTTTTTGTATGTAATTGATCATAATGGTGTATATATACATCCTAAAGAGATATATATAGAAAACTCATCCAAAAAAATTATCATTTTGTCTTCTTTTTCCTAAATTTTAGCAATATTTGGATGGGAAGATATATGAATAGAAAAAGTAAAATATATACATATATCCCACCAAACTCAAGGTGGGATACCCTCATAGAGTTTGCGGAGGAAGAAGCAATAAAATACCAGGTCGACCTACAAGCTGGCTGACTATGTAACAAGCCCAACTGCAAGTAGACTGAACAGAAATCAGGTCACCATAGTGATATCTCGAATACCTCCAATTACATGGAGAAAGACGAACTAACCACTTAAGAAACATGAGATCCACTGACAGGAAAGGACTACCGAGAGACAACTTAGCATTCAGTAACCAGGGAGAAGTAACTAAAGCTGATGGCCAAAGTGTTGAGTCTGCACATAACAAGTTGAAAAAACGCATGACCATGATCTAACCAGGTAAGAAGCATTGACCGATAATAATGATGGCTAGGAAAGCCACAGATAACAAACTTCGTACTGCATACTAAAGAAGCTCTCGATCGAAGTTAACTGGCAGCAAAATGCGGCTCAGTGAAGAGTGAACACAATTGGAGGCAGGAAAGCACACATCTCAATAAAACAAGTGCGACTGGGGCAAGCACACTCTCATGGACAACAAACGCAGCAAGCAAGCACGTATCTATGAGAAAAATAAGTGTGGTGTGGTTGGAGGACTACAAGACTGACTAATAGATATAAGCAAAGCATGGCTCAGGAGCAAAGTGCGGCTCAAAGACACAAATGCACAGTCAAGGAAAATGCATGACGTGTGAAAAGGGCTAAGAACGGTTAGAGGCAAGCATATTTCGAGGAAGACAAGCGTGGCTGAATGAAAGTGCACATCTCGAGAAGAAAAGCGAGGCTCGAAAAAGGAAGAAGCATGAGGGAATAAGCGTGCAAGTCGAGTAGGATAGAGGGCATGCGAGGTACAAAGTGAAGCTGAACACGTGCAAGGGTCGTTGATGCCCGATGCTGAACAGGTTGTGTGTGCAATATTATTTGTCGATGATGATACTTCCTTGATTGATCCTCTGAAGCAGCATCTCCAATAATAGTTTGAGATGAAAGATCTTGTCCCTCTTCTCTACTCTTTGGGTCTTGAGGTTGTCTTCTCTCCTTGAGGGTATTGTCTTTCCCAGCAGAAGTACACCTCAGATATTAGCAGTTGTTTCCACTTGACTGATACTTGCACTGTTGATCCTCTGATAAAGCTTCATTTGAAGTTTCATTCGATGACGGCAAGTTACTTTCTGATTCTACAAGGTAGCAAGACCTTATCAGTGGTCTTATCTACCCGACTCTCTTGACCTAATAATGCGCATGTCGTTCGAGTTGAGACCCAATTCGTTAGTGCACCTCGCTCTGTTTACTTTGCAGTTGTTTTGTGTATTCTTCGCTACCTCTATGGGACTATTACTCGCACACTTTTTCCTGCATCTCTACTCAAGAGATGCGGCTTATGCGGTTGCCGAATGGGCTGGTGATCATATGATTGGCATTCTACCATGTGTTTCTGTGTTTTTCTAGTAATTCTTTGATTTCCTAGAAGAGCAAGAAGCAAGCGTTGTTTCTCGCTCGAGTATTGAGGCCGAGTATCATGCGATTTTCTAGAATGTTGCAGAGGTTATATGGCTTCGCTGCCTTCTTTCTGAACCGGGTGTCATATTGACTGCTCATACTCCCTCCAATGTGACAATCAAAGCATTATTCAAATTTCCAGCAATCCGATCTTTCACGAATGGACAAAGCATATTGAGAATATGATATTGATTGTCACTTAGTTTATCACTACTATCTTGATACTTTGTCGCTTTTCTTCATTCCGTTTATGGAATAACATTCTAACTTTTTCACCAAGTCTTATACATTGGTTCACTTCCAGTGTTGACTTTGCAAACTTTGTGTTTTTGATCCGTCATAAGTTAGGGATGGCAACGTTGCGGTTTTGGGTAAAAACGAATCGCACCGCAACATCGAATATGCAAACCGAAACCGCATCACACCGCGATGGTTTACCATTACGCAAAATTACACCATACCGTGTGATGTGGTGCACCGCGGTTTATCATTATAAAAGCCTAAATGGTGCGATTTTATACTGTTTTGGTCAAAACTAAAACTGCACTATTGCACAGAAACCGAAAACTAAAACCGCACCGCGACAGTGTTATATTTTGGTAAATCAAAACTGTACCATGCGGTGCGGTTTATCGCGGTTTTCGGTTTTAAACCGCACCGATGCCACCCCTATCGTGTGTGTGTGTGTGTGTGTGTGTGTGTGTGTGTGTGTGTGTGTGTGTGTGAGAGAGAGAGAGAGAGAGAGAGAGAGAGAGAGAGAGAGAAAGAGAAGGGGGGAGGGGGTTAGATGTATATCATATATAGGAGTTTTCCTTTCTTTTAGTCCCATATTGCTTATTGGTGATTGGTTGCATTGTACATCTTGTTATATATAGAGCATGTTGCCCCATGAAATAAGACATCTTTTTTAGTTTCTCAAAAAAAAAAAAGGCATCTCTTTTCCAAATCTTACACCTTTGATATCAGTTTGTTATACACTTGTACTCATGCAATGTATCAATTATTAAGATGATGCCATCCTCCTTTGCTTCTTGTTTCTAATTTTTCCAAGTGAAAATTTGAGTTAACCCACATAAGTAATTTTGATGCCCATTAATTGATGGTAGATTGTACAATTTTATTCCTCTAGTAAATTGTTTAATCAATCATGCATCTCCTCATTTTATGAAAACTGCCTTTTTATGCCAGATTTATTTGTTTTAAGGTCATATCATGTAATCAACCTTTTAAATGATTAAAGCATATTAGAACACCTACAAGGTGTAGGGGATTCCAAAATTGTACAAAGCAGTCGCTGTTACTATTAATATCATTGAGGTGGGTAGTTAATATGTATTCTGGTAATGCTGGAGGAAAGGAAAAACGAACATAACAGGAAGAAGGATAGAGACAAAATATACAATAGACGACCTCTAGGAGATTGAAGCAGAATATATCAAAGGAGTTCAGTTACAATTACTATATACGCAGGCTCAGGAATTTGATACTGAAGCTCTATAACGGCGACAAACTGGTGGATAAGTTCAAAGTATCATGGTTGAGGCCTATGGCACTATGGTTTACCTAGAGTACACATCCAGAAAGAAAAAAAGCTGGTAACGACTAATGATGCAAAATGATCTTTCTTTTATTATTCAGGGTTAATATACTTGGACAAAAATTGTACGTGGAAATGTGTTCGTATGCATCGTCACCTAAGCAAAAATGCTGACATAATGGAACAAAGGATGTACTGAATAGAAATTGTCTCGCCGCTTTATCAGTACTAGCTTCTCTCATTTATTACTACATTCTTGCATTGATTATTTACTTCATTCTTGCATTGATTTTTAAAGGCACTTCTGGTTATTGCTATCTTTTCATTCTTTATACTTTTGATATCTTTTCGTACTTTATACTACAGGTTATTGCTATCTTTCATACTTTATACTGCAAAAATTAATGTTAAAAGAGAAAATGTAAGAACTTGTTGCGAGGATCTGATATTGGGGGGGGGGGGGGGGGGGGGGGAACACAATTCGCATTAGCTTGGACTTCAACTCAAACCAAATGAATACCCGCACATCTTAGAAGCATATACCTGTAGGCCATTTTGAAGTAAAGCATGTACTCATTCTCCTGGAAAATGTGCTACAGAACGTAAAACTTATTTGGCTCTTCCCTGTCAAGAACAGGCAATTCCATTATTTCTGAGGTATGTGAAACCCAAAACATACAAGTAACACAAAAAGGAAAAGATAATTTGGATAAAGCCACCTACCTGCATGCAAAGAATATCTAATCGGTTTACATTAATTGGTGAGGTATATTTACGTGGATTAGTAGTTAGAAGATGTGACAACCAGATTCTTACCAGTATAGGTCAGAGAACTTATGGAACATCGAAAACTGCAGTTAACAATAGCCAAAGAAAAGTAATAGAAAAGAAAGGAGAAGCACATCTTTGTGAAGAAAAAGGAAAGAGAAACCAATTACACAGACTGTGCTGATGCATAAATTAGGTCTAAACAAAAATCGCCTCTGCGAATCGAGTCCAGTTCTTTTATCGACCCTTTCTTGATTCCATATCGAACTCTTCAATGATCGCCTACAAACGTCGTGTACAGTCCATATATAGTGCAACTCTCCGAAAATTTAAGCTAATCAACCACAATTCTATCTAGATGAAGTCTCTGTGATTCACTGCCATCCATGAGCTTTCTAAGACCAGCTTTCAAGTCTGGTATCCCCTCCTCCAAGACAGCACATACAGGGAATAAGGGAACACCCCCGACCCTTCTCTTCAGTTCTTCATACACATCCTCCGCACCGGCTTCATCGATTTTGTTGGCCACCACTAGGGACGGTCGATCCGACAGCCCTTCCCGATGATGCTCGAGCTCCAAGACTAAATCTCTCAGCTGCTCCCATGGTGCAATACCTTTTCCCCCATTCAAAGCCGATGCTAAGTCCACCACGTATGCCAAAACCTTCGTACGCTCGATGTGCCGCAGGAAAGCATGCCCCAATCCACGGTTAGCGTGTGCTCCTTTTATAAGCCCGGGAATGTCGGCCACAGTCACAGAAAAGAAGTCCTCGTAGTTAAGATTTCCTATATTTGGCCTTAGAGTGGTAAAAGCATAATGACCGACCACGGGTTTCGCCCTTGATATAGCTCCGAGGAGAGTGCTTTTACCGGCGTTAGGCATCCCGACAAGGCCCACATCCGCGATAAACACGCGATCTAGTGT
>OX393560.1:7416504-7518370 GCA_947650365.1 Chamaelirium japonicum
ACACTAGATCGCGTGTTATGGTGGTTGTAAGTCTTAGTGGGTAACACCTCATGACCACACTAGAGACTTAATAATGTAGCACCAACCTAACCAACTTGGTGGCAGAGGCTGAGTTCGATTCGACACCACTGTTGCATTAAACATCGATGCCAACGTACTGCACCCATAAATTCCCCGGTAGAGATAGAAAGAGAGACACGTGTCAGCCAATCTTGATCCAGCAACCCCAATGAGGCACGCCTTCCCAAACCCCAGGGTTTTAGGTTTGGTGGGTGGCTATATACTGCCTTCCATTTGTTCTAGACCACCTTCTTCTATATAAAACCCATAGCTTATTATGAGTTGTTGTTTATAACCCACATGCTAATTGTATCTGTCAACAATCTGTTTATAGTCTATCTGTATGAACGATTTTATCCCTATTTTTTTCCTCTCCGTCTTTCCTCTTTTTTTTTTTTTTCTTCTCCTTCTTTCTTCTTCTTTTTTTCCTCCGTCGTGCCTGTACTGCCCGTCGTCCATCCAATCCGTTGCTGCCATCTGCTCCTTCCTCCTCCCCTTCTTCTTTTTCTTCTTTCTTCTCTCTTCGACCTCCCACCTTTTTTCTTGGACTGGAGCTACCATTGATATTTCGAAGGTACAATAAAGGGCATTTTAAAGATGCAGGAAGGATATTTAGGTCATCATTCCTATTTTACTTATGGGTTGCTTTCAATGAGACTAGAAATTACCTAAAGTTGTAAATAAAAAAGACGTGTTGCCTTTGGATAGAAGTAGGGGTGGCAATGGGTCGGGTCGGGTCGGGTTCGGGTTGGGTTGAGACATATGTATAAGGGCAAAACACCCAACCCGAACCCGACCCGTTTAATAAACGGGTCAAAAACTTAAACCCAAACCCGACCCGCCTAATAAACGGGTTGACCCGACCCGACCCGTTTAACCCGTTTACTAAACGGGTCGGGTCGTGTTGGGTCGGGTTGGCTCGGGTTGGGTCAACAGATCCCATGTAAACCTGTCGGGTTGGGTAAAGACCAGTCGGATTGGGCCGGGTTTGATCGTGTTGGGTCGGGTTGGTTTGGGTCGGGTCGGGTCGGGTTGACACGACCCATTTGTTAAACGGGTGTAGACACACGAATTTCGTCGGACCCGAACCCGACTTACGTGTGCCGATACGGATGCAAACCCGACACGCGGACCCAACTCGCTCGCGCCAACGTGGATGCAAACCAGACACGCAGACCCGACTCGCGCGCGCCGGCATGGACTCGGACCCCGCCCCAAGAGGGGCCGGCCCCTACTAGGGTCCGAACCCTATAGGGCCGGCCCTAGTGGGGACCGAACCCGAAGGAGGGGCCGGCCGGCCCTGCAAGGAAAGAAAAGAAGAAAGAAAGAAAAGAAAAAGGAAAGAAAAGAAAAAGGAAAGAAAAGAAAAGGAAAGAAAAGAAAAAGGAAAGAGAAGAAAAGGAAAGAAAAGAAAGAAAAGGAAAAAATACCGCCATGCGCGGGGGGAGGTAGCGTATGACGTCTGCGCACACGCGGATCTGCGCCGATCCCTCGATCCGACGCACAAGACGAAGCGCCCGATCGCCATCGATTTCGTGTGCGAAATCCAGCCATAATTGCACCCGCCAGAAAAGGAAAACAACTAAATGTTATTCCCCTCATCAATGGATGAATAAAATCCGGGTAATTATGAGAGAGATACAAGGCGATTTAAAATTAAAGAGTTTCCATATCTCTCTCCCCACCTCTTTGCCTATAAATAGAGGGGGTGGGGGAAGGAAAAAATGGTCGAGAAATTGAAGACGAAGCGCCAGAGCTCTGCAGAAGAAAGCACGCTTCTTCATCGACCCAAGGCTTCACGAGGCACAGTCAAGCCTGTCCCGAGGGATCGGCTTACTGAAAGTCCTCATCAACGTGAAGGCCCTTGCGCACGAAGATCACCCCTTCGACTCCGTTCACGAAGAAGAAAGCTCGGAGAAGAAGAACCCTTCGACTCCGAGGACGCCAGAAGCAAAGGCCGGAGAAGAAGAGGAGCGGCACTACCCCGTCGTCTCCAACAAGCTTCGACTCCGATCAAGCCCAAAAGCCCGGAGAAGAAGAGGAGCGGCACTACCCCGTCGTCTCCAACAAGCTTCGACTCCGATCAAGCCCAAAAGCCCGGAGAAGAAGAGGAGCGGCACTACCCCGTCGTCTCCAACAAGTCCTCGATCCCGATCAAGCCCCAAAGCCCGGAGGAGAGAAGCGAAGCGTCATCACCCCGTCGTCTTCGACAAACATCTGCACCATCCACGAAGAAGAAAGGCTGGAACAGATCATCTGAAGCGTCACTACCCCGTCGTCTTCATCAACAAAAGCCGATGCTACAACCGTCGCACGGAGATCGGTGCTACCCCCACCATCTTCAAAAGCATTCTTCGACCCCGATCACGCCAAAGAAGCCCGGAGAAGAAGAGAAGTCCAGTCGACACGCAAACCGTCGAAGCACCGGAGGAGTAGCCCACGTCGTTCGAAGAAGAAGATCGAGTAGACGCCGAAGCTAAAGCAACGCAAGAAGCCAAAGTAAAGCCCCAGTAAAGCCCGCGCCAAAGCAAAGCAAGTGCCAAAGCCAAGCGACTACGCCGGCCACGAGCAAAAGCACCGCACGTTCTAGCCGATACAACGCGAAGTCCGGAAGAACGAAAGCATCGCAAGTCTCTCCCAGCTACGTCTAAGTGCAAGCGCCGAAGCAAAGCAAAAGCCAGAGCCACGCCGGAGCCAAGCCAAAGCCAAAAAGCCAAAGCCAAAGCCGACGCCAAAATCTCGATCGACGCCGCGAACCGACGATCAAGGACACCGAGGTCAAGCAAGGAACGAGGAAGATACGAAGACCGAGGAACGAAGCCGAAAACCCCCTAGCCGAGAAAGCGCGAAGCACGGAAGGGACAAAGCAACGGTGGACATTCCTTAGCCTCTCCAAAACCCTCTCCCTGTAAAACCCCTGTCCTGGGCAGCCCCTTCAGAGCTCTCGCACGAACACCACGTGGAGACGCGGATCAAAGGGATCCCCCAGAAGATCTTTCCCACAATCCCCTGATCAAAACTCGCCGCAACCCGGACTCGCTACACCCGAGCAACCCGGGTCCCGGCCACAATTGTAATCTCGTGTGATTCGCAATAAAGACGACCCGCGCTTTTTTCCGCGTCCACAGATTTCTGGCACGCCCGGTGGGACCTCTTCTCCTTTCATCCGTACGGTTGAAGAAGCTGCTTGAAGTTTGCAATGGCCGGAACAAACAACGATGCGTTTGCTCCAAGCCTCTCACCAATCGCCGAGTCTCCTCTACTCCGACACGGTGATCCAGTAAATCCGGAGGGTGATGCTCCTCCAATGGTGCGCGTCTACACTCGGCGTACTCGGACTCTTGCGGACGTCTTCGTGCCAGAAGCTACTACCGAAGATGCTCGCCAAAGCGCCGACGAGGCCCTGGTGCATGAAGAAACGAGCCTCGATCCTGGAGCCCATGTCCAGAAGTTTGGGGAGGACCAGCCCCAACCCCGAACCCGTTCGGGTTCTCCAGCAGACGTTGCACCTCCTCTGCAGGGGGCAAACATCAATCATCAGCCAGAAGCAAGTCGGCGTAACTACGTCTCCGATGATGATGGCGAGGATGCGAACATGCAACACCAAGACGTTCTCCGTCACCATCCTCCGTCCGCTCTTCAGCTCCAAGTCATGCAGATGAACGAGCACATGGCGCAGATTACTCGGCTAATGGAGGAGAAGGATCGTCACATCAACACTCTGCTCCAAAAGCTAAGCGCAAAGGACGCTGCACCAGTCGGCCAACCCGTCGCTTCTCCAGTAGCCGCTCCAGTTCCGTCTTCAACTCCCGCTCCTACAGAGGTTGTTCCGACGATTCAAGCAGTTACTCCAGCGCTCTCTTCGGCTCCCATCCCAGTGGAAGTCGTCTCCCCAATGCCAGCCTCGGTGGCCACACAACCTCCGGCAGCGGCTGCGATGAGTGCTCAGCAAGTCCAAGCATTGATAGCCGACATGATGCGATCCCACAGCAGTAGCCTTCCTCCGATCACGGCGGCATACTCGAAGCCCTACACTACGAGGATCCAGCAGCTACGCTTCCCAGTCGGATTCCAGCCGCTAAAGTTTCAGCACTTCGATGGAAAGGGAAATCCGAGACAGCACGTCGCCCACTTCATCGAGACCTGCAATAATGCCGGCACATATGGCGACGAGATGGTGAAGCAATTCGTTCGCACCCTCAAAGGCAACGCGTTTGACTGGTACGTTGATCTTCCTGCAGGGACCATCGACAGCTGGGACCAGATGGAAAGGGAGTTCCTCAATCGCTTCTACAGCACCAGACGTACAGTCAGTATGACCGAACTCACCGCCGTCAAGCAAAGGAAAGATGAGCCAGTGATCGACTACATCGACAGGTGGAGGAACCTCGCGCTGAATTCACGAGACCGCTTGTCTGAAGACTCGGCCATCGAGATGTGCACCCAAGGCATGCACTGGGGTCTGCTCTACATCCTCAAAGGTATCAAGCCTCGGTCTTTCGAAGAACTCGCAACTCGGGCTCATGACATGGAACTCAGCCTAGCAAACCGCGGGGACTTGAAGAACAAGGACTTCTTGAAGATAGAGAAGAAGGACAAGCCACCGGCAACGAAACTGAAACAAGTCAATGTTACTGACGTCGCTTCAACCTCCAAGCCGCTCAAGATCGGTGGCAAGCCAGATCAGAAGAAGGGAGTCGCCATACCACCGCCTCCGCCGCTAAGACAAAGGATGACTCTCGAGGAGCTCGAAGCCAAGGAGTACCCTTTCCCAGACTCGGAAGTCTCCTCCATGTTCGACCAGCTGCTGCAAGAGAAGATGATAGAGCTCCCTCCTTCAAAGAGGCCCGAGCAGATGCATCGTGTCGACGACCCTCTCTTCTGCAAATACCACCGGGTGGTGAGTCATCCCATCGAAAGATGCTTCGTCTTCAAGGAAAGAATCATGGCGCTCGCTAAGCAAGGGAAGATAGAGATCGACTCCGGGGAGGTTGCTACGGCCAACATGACGTCCATCACCTTCGGCTCCTTCTCGCCAGTACTCGTCGCTGCCCGACGAAGCATGCCCAAACTGCGCATCAACCGGCAAGCTCCAATCGCTAAGTCAACTTCCCGGCCGAAAGTCTCGAAGCGACGTCAACGTACTCCTGCGCTCACCGAGGAGGAAACACCGCTGCCCTGGGGGCAATCATCGCTCACGCCAGCACCTCTTCCAAGCAATGATACATCCCAACGAGCGCTCCAAAGGAGATACGAGCAAGGAGATCCGGAAGTCGGTCTGCTAGGCCAGCCTTCGGGGAAGTTCGACTATTACGTCCTCTACTCAAGGCCTCCTTCCGTTTCGATCAACGAAATCAAGCCCACCAGCTGGGAATCGGAAGACACGCCAGTAGAGCCTCGAGAAGAGCAAGTCCATTCCAGTCAAGCTATGTCCCAACGCGCTCTTCGGGAAAGATACGAGCAAGGAGATCCGGAAGTCGGTCTGCTAGGCCAGCCTTCAGGGAAGTTCGACTATTACGTCCTCTACTCAAGGCCTCCGTCCGTTTCGATCAACGAAATCAAGCCCACCGGCTAGGGATCGGAAGACGAGCCAGTAGAGCCTCCGGAAGAACAAATATCATCAAAGAAACCAGTTGCTGCTGTCGACCATCATCCCAGCGAAGGGGAATCCACTGACGAAGAAGCATGGGTCATGTTACCGCGGCGACGAAAGCCATGGCAAGAAAAGAAGCTCAAACAAGACCGTATGATGAGGGGATTCACCAAGCGGAAGACCTACAAGAAGAAAAGCAAGGCTCCGGGGAGGAAGGCGTTCAAAGTGCCGCCAGCAAGCCGAGACGACATCCTTCAGCAGAGTCTTCCAGAGCCGACAACTTTGCAAGAGTTCTTCCCGGATCACTTCCTCCTAGCGGATCAACACATCAAGGTATCTTGTTGCATGGTCGAAGTCCATGAGGCGACGGAAGGAAATAATAAAAGCGAAGCTTCTGAAGAAGGCGACTCCACCGATGAGGGAGACGATTCCGACAAAGGGGGCACAGCCTCTCAAGACGAAGCAATACTGCACATGCCGCTTGTAGAAGCCTTGCATCTCCCGAAGAAGGCTCGCCTGGCAATGGCTGCGGCCTTGGCCGATCCGGATAGCTACAGCAGGAAGAGGAAGGGCGACCAGAAGCGCAAGGCTGCAGCCTCGTGTGACGCAACGATAACCTTTTCGGACGAGGACCTGCAACTCGGGACGCGATTGCACAACCGGCCTCTTTACGTCTCGGGATACATCAAGGAGAAGCCAGTGAACCGAATCCTGTTGGACTGCGGCTCCGCCGTCAACATCATGCCCATCCAGACGATGCGCCAACTCGGCATCACCAACGACCAGCTCTCGCCGAGTCAGTTGGTCATTCAAGGCTTCAACCAGGGCGGACAGTCCACCGTTGGAATCATTCGCCTGAAGCTGTCAATCGGCCCGCTGGATACAACGGTCCTCTTCCACATCATAGACTGCCAGACATCATATCGTCTCCTGTTAGGAAGACCATGGCTGCACGAGAACGGCGTCATGGTATCCACCTGGCACCAGTGCCTCAAGTACTACGAAGAAGGCGTGGAGAGGTGCATAGTTGCAGACGACAAGCCATTCAACGAGGCCGAGGCACACCTGGCCGACGCTAAATTCTACCAAGCAAAGGGCCTGGTCGCGGAAGTTCTTCCAGCTAAAGCTCCTCGAGCTCAAAAGATTGAAGAAGTGAAGTAGGACAAGACTCCACTTCCCGCAAATTCGGTGCCACCCTCTGATGAGGCAAGACTCAAGATCCAAGGAACGCCGAAACCTAGGCAAAGGATGCGCATCAGCTTCGAGCCAAGAGCAACGCAACATACCCCGTTGCCAATCCAAACGGTGCCTATCCTGCGTCTCGCGCCTCAGTGGCTCCGTAAATCCGAGCGATCGCCTTCTACTCCGACGAGGAAGATGGCCCCGACGCTATCTCAGGCCAATGTCATCACTCTGCAAGGAATGACGATGCCACTACCTAGTCTGACGCAAGCTCCGAACCCAAGTAGACCCGTTGAATCGGCAAACCTCGAGCAACTCGGATTCAAGCCAGAAGGGAGTTGGGGGCAAAATGCTGCCAAGTTGCTGTTTAGAGCTGGCTACAACGAGGAAAGTGCCATGGGCACACTCCCACCAGCAGCAACTCCGCATGGGATGACAAGAACTCAAGCTCGGCTGTTTCAAAACGGCGAGCAAATTCCCCCGAACCGCCGAGGCATCGGCTCCAGTCAAGCTCCGTTGGTTATCAGAACCGCAGCAAAGAAGACCTTCACCTCAAACTACATCGAGGCGAGGATGGTAGATGAAGCGGCCGAAGAATCGACAATCTCCGATGCACGCTCTACCTACCTCAGCCGTCCAGACAGCAGGAGAAGACGACAACGGGTTCGATGCCAAGCCTTGCTCCGGCAGCAAACCAGAGGTGGTAAAGACTGGTCGAACCGAAAACGCAAATCCGTATTCGAGAGGCTCGGGCCAGTCAAACAATCAAAGAAGAAGTCGGCGTTCGATCGTTTAGGGATCCCGATCGAGGACTTCGTTTCAACGCCCACCCACCCACCCATGGCCGCCGTCAATCATATCTCCATTACGGATCCCGACAACGGTGACACTTCTACTTCGGACGACGAGTTGCCCGATGCCCCGCCAGTCCTCGAAGAAGGGGGGCAGTCCACCGTTGATGACTTGAAGGAAATCAACTTGGGCACGGAGACGGAGCCTCGGCCTACATTCGTCAGCACGCTCTTGACTCCTGAGGAAGAAGCCGCATACATCAAACTGCTTAAAGAATACAGAGACGTCTTCGCATGGTCCTACAAGGAGATGCCGGGCCTCGATCCAAAAATCGCAGTGCACCAGCTCAGCGTCAAACACGGAGCCAGCGCTATCAAGCAAGGACAAAGACGCTACCGGCCAGAACTGATACCCCAAATAGAAGGCGAAGTCAACAAATTGATCGAAGCCGGCTTCATTCGAGAGGTCAAGTACCCGACATGGATCTCTAGCGTCGTCCCCGTCAAAAAGAAGAACGGCCAAATCCGAGTGTGCGTGGACTTCAGAGACTTGAACAACGCATGTCCAAAGGACGACTTTCCCTTGCCAATCACGGAGCTAATGGTCGATGCGACGACTGGTCACGAGGTGCTCACTTTCATGGACGGATCATCGGGCTACAACCAGATTCGGATGGCACCCAAGGACGAGGAGCTCACGGCATTCCGCACACCGAAAGGAATCTACTGCTATAAGGTAATGCCGTTTGGCTTGAAGAACGCGGGAGCCACCTACCAGCGAGCTATGCAGAAGATCTTCGACGACATTCTTCATCAAAACGTGGAGTGTTATGTCGACGACCTCGTAGTGAAATCCAAGAAGAGGTCGGCACATCTACAAGATCTTGAGCTAATCTTCAAACGACTTCGAAGGTACCAACTCCGCATGAATCCGCTCAAGTGCGCGTTCGGAGTCTCCTCGGGCAAATTCCTCGGCTTCGTCGTCCGACATCGTGGTATTGAGATAGATCAATCCAAAATTGATGCTATCGTCAATATGCCCGCACCAAAGACAGTGCGAGACCTCAGAGGCCTCCAGGGGCACTTGGCGTATATCCGAAGATTCATCGCCAACTTGGCTGGAAAGTGCCACCCTTTTAGCCGCCTCACGAAGAAAGGAGCGCCGTTCACATGGGATGAAGCGTGCCAAGAAGCACTCCAAAACATCAAAGCATATCTACTGAAGCCGCCAGTCCTATCAGCACCGGTTCAAGGGAGGCCGCTCATCCTCTACATCGCCGCCCAGGAGCAATCCTTGGGGGCACTCCTGGCCCAGAACAATGAACTTGGCATGGAGACAGCTTGCTACTACTTAAGTCGCACTCTCGTCGGCGCGGAGCTGAATTACTCCCCAATCGAGAAGGTCTGCTTAGCGCTCATCTTCGCCACGAAAAAGTTGCGACACTACATGCTCGCTTACACCATCAGACTCGTCTCAAAGGCCGACCCACTCAAATACATCATGTCGAGACCAGTGCTTTCCGGACGTCTAGCCAAGTGGGCCCTGCTGCTACTTGAATTCGACATCACCTTCGTGCCACAGAAAGCGGTTAAAGGGCAGGCCCTCGCGGACTTCCTCGCAGAATACCCTCTCCCGGCAGAATGGGAGTTATCGGAAGATCTCCCAGATGAAGAAGTGTTCTCCGTCGACATCGCCCCGCCTTGGAAAATGTTCTTCGACGGCGCAGCTAGGCAGGACATAGCAGGAGCCGGAGTCATCTTTGTCACTCCGGACAACGAAATACTTCTCTTCTCATTCCTGCTCTCGGAAGCATGTTCCAACAACGTGGCAGAATATCAAGCCCTACTCATTGGTCTCGAGCTGGCCGACGAAATGAAGCTTCAAGGACTGGAAATCTTTGGCGACTCTCAACTCGTGATCCAGCAAGTCCTGGGGGCATACGAAGTCAACAAAGAAGACCTGGTACCGTTGCATGCGCGAGCTGTGAAGCTCCTTGAAAAACTCAAGGCTGCTTCCATTCAGCACGTTTCCCGAAACCTCAACCAGCAGGCTGACGCACTTGCAAATCTGGCGGCTACACTCCCGTTTCCAGATGAACGTTCGCTAGTCGTTCCCGTCTGCAGGAGGTTCGTGATCACCGAAGAAAAGGGTCCGCCCGAAATACCGGTTCAAACCAACGCGGTGCATGTCCTCGAGATTAAAGATCAGGACTGGAGGTAACCGTTTGTGGAGTATCTCGTTCATGGTAAACTCCCCGAAGATCCGAAGCGCAAAAGTGACATCCGTCGACGATCTCTAAGGTTCTACCACTTCAATGGCGAACTGTACCGACGAAGCTATGACGGCACACTCCTGAGGTGCCTCGCAAAAGAGGAAGCAGAAGCCGCGCTCGAAGAAGTACACGCTGGAATTTATGGATCGCACCAGTCCGGTCCGAAGCTTCACTTTCGCGTCAGGAGGATGGGATACTACTGGCCTACCATGATCAAAGACAGCTTGGAGTACGCGAGAAGATGTCAAGCTTGCCAAATGCACGGGGACTACATCCGTCAACCTCCGGAGCCTTTACACCCAACAATCGCGTCTTGGCCTTTCGACGGATGGGGTCTCGACATCGTCGGTCCTCTGCCCAAGTCATCCAAGCAACATCTCTACATCTTGGCGGCGACGGACTACTTCTCCAAGTGGGCTGAAGCGATACCGTTAAGGGAAGTTACAAAGTACTCCGTCATCAGCTTTATCCAGAACGACATCATCTTCCGCTATGGAGTCCCCCGCTACATCGTAACAGATAATGGGAAGCAGTTCAAGAATGCTGCCGTCAGCCAGTTCTGCGCATTGTACAACATTAAGCAGAATTGTTCGACAATGTACAACGCTCCGGCCAACGGTCTAGCAGAAGCCTTCAACAAAACTCTGTGCAAGCTGCTGGAGAAAACTGTCTCGAAGACAAAGAAAGATTGGCACGAACGCATGGGCGAAGCACTATGGGCTTACCGAACATCCTTCCGCACGCCGACACAAGCAACGCCGTATTCCCTCGTCTATGGCGTGGAAGTCGTTCTTCCGCTCGAGCTCCAGATCCCGTCACTCAGAATAGCAGTCCAGGAAGGCCTCACCAGCGATGACAACGCCCAGCTCCGCCTGGCAGAATTGGAAGCACTGGATGAAAGACGCCTCGAAGCTCAACAGCGGCTGGAGTGTTATCAGGCCAGGCTCTCTCGCGCCTTCAACAAGAAGATTCGTCCTCGATCATTCCAGGTAGGGGAACTGGTGCTGTCGGTCAAACGCCCCATCATTCTCTCGCATCGAGGAGGGAAGAAATTTGATGCCAAATGGGATGGCCCGCATTCCGTCAAGGAAGTCTACTCCAACGGCGCTTACCTCCTCACCACGCCAGAAGGGCTGACACTCGGCCCCATCAACGGCAAGTACCTCAAAAGGTACTATGCCTAAAGCAAGGCCACACCCCTTGTTCAAAAAAAAAAAAAAAAAAAAAAAAATGAACTACGTGCGACTTGATCCCCCTTAGGGGGGTACGTAGGCAGCCTGAGAAGTTACTTCAGGTTCAGTCCGACCAAAAGAAAAAGACAACAAAGTTCCATGGAAAGGGTGTGGCAAAATGAGGCGATATTATTAATGAAGCGAAGGTAGTACATTTCATAAGTCCTGAAAAAGAAAGCCACAATGGGACAAGGAAGAACTAAAAGAAGGTGTCCAGAGCTTGAAGACGGCGCAGCAGCTCCTCCCTAGTCGCCTCCACTCTCTGAAGCTCCACGGGACGAGCAGCTAGAAGCTCGCGACGGGTTGCCAGGCCCGACTGCTGCCTCAAGTGACTCGCCTTCAAAGCGCCCTCCGTGGCCTCAGCCCGCTCCAAACGAGACTCCGCCTTTCTAAGTGAGGCGCGCGCAGACTCCAACTTCCTCTGAGCCTTCGATAGGCTGGACGTAGCTTCTGCAAGTTGATGCTCGGACTGACTTAGACTCGCCTCAGCGGCCTCCAGCTCAGAAAGGGAGCTCCCCTCCAGCAAAGCCCGCCGGGATCGATAAGCCTCGCTATCGGTCACAAGCAGGTTCATCTGATCAGCGAAAAGAGAGCTGTCAACTTTGAACTCTGCCAGGCTCGCGCAAAACTCTGCACCGTCCGTCGACCACCAGTCCTGGAGGGCGCCAAGGCCGGCAGTTTGGAAAGGCTCCAACGTCGACTTGATATACTGCCGACAGCTCGCGAGAAGGAACTCTGAGACTCTGCTCCTCGGCCTCAAATCCGGGCGAGGCGCCTCGGAGTAGGTAGGCAGGACCTTTACCCCCACTGCGGCCGCAACAGGAGCCGCCTGCGCCAACGAGGGTGGCGGAACCGGGGAAACCGCCGCTACCGCTGCAACAACCGTCTCCACCAAAGGACACGAGGGCACAGTCATCGGGGAACGCCGCTTGTCGACGCTCGAGACTTCAGCCTCCTCGCCAAAAGACAGGGCATCGACATCGATGTCGTCCAGGTTAATGTCACCCCTAGGAAAGTTCTCCCCGCAAAGTCCGAGGAGATCCAAATCATCCGGAGGGATATCCAGCCCACAGGGTTCGGGCACTTCCTGCGCAGCACCGGTGGACGAATGCCCAAGAGGCACCTTCGAAGAGCTCACTCCGCGCTCTACCACTATAACGGAATCTGGTCAAAAGAAAGGAGCGGTGCTCAGCATGATAAAACTTCCTGAACATAGAGGGCAAATAAAATGAAGAGAGCTCCATACCTGTGTGGTCAGACGAAGCGGTCCTAGACGGAGGAATCACCTCATCTTTCAGAAGTCCAGGCTCCTCGGCGTCCTCCGTTAGACAAGGAACTCTCGGGACCATCCCACGAGGAATGCATATTTTTCTTCTCTTGGGAGGGGCACCCTCAACTTCGGCCTTTGGGAAACGAAATGCCCCAGGGGCACTAGTAAGCTCGACATCCAGCACCGGAACGGAAGAAGGGACACGACGAGCACTGGAAAGGCGACTGCAGCTCCTCTGCGCTCTTTGAAGCCCCAGTCGGAGGCGACGGTCCTCTACTCCCGCAGAGTGATTGAAGCAGAAATTCCTGAACCCGCTACTCACCAAGACGTCGACTGGAAAACTCGCAAGTAAAGGAGAAACTCGCCCTTCAACCCACTGGCGGTATTCCGGAGTCGCGGCATCCCGAAATCCGGATTTGGCCCCAGGAAAGAAACTACTGCCAGTAAAACGAGCGTAGAGAGAAGCCCACAGACGGTAGCCCTCCTGTGGACTAAAACGCCCCTGCAACTGCTGAGGCATGCCAGGGACTTCCTGTCGAAACCCCTGCTGACGGGCAAAGCGATGGGGGGAGTACTGCTCCACCTCCACCACATCTCCTTTGCGCCAGACCAAGTAGCCAGGACGGCAGCTGACCATATTCCAGTAAAGGCTGTCCGGGAGCCCGTCATTGTCGTACACAGTCGACCTCTCCAAAGGCAGCACCGAATGCTCCGACAGAAATTCAAAATCAACGCTCCCCATCCTCCTCAAAAGGGCACGAGCACACTCTTTCGGACGCTCCCAACTGATAAAGGCGTTCAAGATCCCTCCTACCCCGGGTAGGAAAGGTAGCTCGGCTGGATGCCCGCGCCTGGCAAAGATCCCCTTCGGGAAATGCAGAGCTATCCAGCCGTACAAATAATGCAAGGGTCCGAAAGCAGCCGACCGGCCAAGCTCCTCCTTGGCCTTATCTGAGCCAGACAAGTCCCAGTAAGTCCCGCTGAGAGCCCGATACAAGGCGCATAGTATGGCTGGGGCTAGATTGAAGAGCTCGCCCCTCTCCATCCTGGAAGCAGCAAGGAAGGTCCCCGGACGAATGGCCTCCCCAGAACACGGAAGCACGAACCGGCAAAGAAAGATGACCAGCCCGGCGGCCCGGTAAACCGATCGCCACTCCTCGCTGTCCCGTTTCAGGCCAAGGAGTTCCCAGGGGCACTGCTTCCCCTCCATTGAGTGTTTCTCTCGAGCCAAGGAATCGATAGGCCTCACAAAGGAGCGAAGCGGAGGTCTCTGCATCTGAGCAATCTTCCACATCGGGTGAGCTGAGGGCGCTGGAGCTCTATACTCGCCTCTGAACCAAAAATCGACCCAAGAAGAAGGACGCACTCGATCAGATTGATCCCTCGCCGCAATGATAGCATGTGCCTTGAACAGAAGGAGGCAAGAACTCGGAGTGTAGCTGCTGTCCAGCAGATCCTTCAAGGCAGGCACCTCCTCTTGGTAGTAGTTCCGTACCTCGGGGCACCCAGAAACGATATGGACGTCACGAAGCGAGATGCCTATCTCCCCCGCCCCAGTAAGGAAGGTGTTAGTCTCCGGACACCAAAGCTCACAAAGCGCACGGTACATCCCCTCAGGACGACTGTACTCCCGACGAGCCGGCGCCAGAAATTTGGCCAATAAGTTCATCTCAGGTTCCACGCCAAAGACCTCGTAGAGCTCGTCCATCCACTCGCGAAAGCCGCAAAGGTACTGGACGTCCCCCCGAGGCCAAGAATCGGGGCCCCATCGGGTCAGCCTAGCACATATCTTCGAGGCAACAACTGGCGTAGGCACGAACTCTTCACCACAATGATGGAACGGAAGACTCAAACTCGGCCGCAGAAGCTTCATGGAGATCCCTTCGTCAGTATGGATCTTCTCGCTTAATTTCAGCATCCCGCAAGTCGCATCCGCGACCCCATCTTCCGTGATGCGCTCGTGCACAAAGACACGGAGCAACGACAGAAGGTCTTCCCGCCTTGAGCTGCGGTGACGGCGCACACGAGTGAAAGGAAAGCAAAGGCATCTCCTCCCGTCGAAGAAATCCTCGTCTATCCAGCCCGAGGAAGTCAAACTCTCGAAGACGCAGGCCCTGGAGGACCATGAAAGGAGGCAAGTCAAGACAAGCGCACCAAAAAAAAAAAAAAAAAAAAAAAAAAGGGGACCTGCACCCCTGTCAAGAGGATTGCCCGATTCAAGATTACTCTCCAACCAGCCCACACCCGTGTCGTGACCCGTGCGCCACGAGCCGACACTGGTATCATCGGCACCTTCGAAGTTCAAAAAAAAAAAAAAAAAAAAGAGTCAACAAGTGGGGGGCCCACGGGCCCCTCGCCCCCTTCCAATTGGAGACCAACAGCAAAGAAGGAAGAGGGGGGGCCCGCACCCCCCTCCTTCTCCTTCTTCTTCGCCTGCAGCCCGACGAAACCGCCGCCGCGCCCGCCGAACCCGGCCCCCGAGACCGACCCGTCCGGCCCCCGCGGCCGCCGGACCCGGCCCCCGAGCCCGACCCACTCGGTCCCACAGCCGCCGGACCCGGCCCCCGCGCCCGATCCGCTCGCGCCCGCCACCCTGCACGCCGGCCGCCGCGCGCGCCGCGCGCCGTCGCCGCCTCCCGCGCGCCACCGCACGCTGCAACCCCGCGCGCCGCCGGCCCCGCCGCGCCCCGCGCCGGCGCTGCTGCCCGTGCAGCCCGGAACCGAAGAAAAAAAAAAAAAAGAAAAAAAAAAAAGAGAAGAAGAAGAAGAAGAAGGAGGAAGAGAGAGGCGGCGAAGGCGACCCGCACCTCAGCCGCGCTCCTCCATCCTCCCCGCCGCAAGCCTCGTCGCATCGTCGCTTCGAACCCGCCTTCGCAACGACCGCGAAATCGCGCACCATCGCCGCCGACGAAAGAAGCGACACCGGGAAGACGGAGCAAGTCTCGTGCAACCCCAGGCAGCACACTTTCGACGACGGTCTTCAGAAGCCCGCAGAACCGTCACGCAAAAGCACAAGGCCGACGAAAGAAGCGACACCGGGAAGACAGAGCAAGTCTCGTGCAAACCCAGGCAGCTCTCTTCCGACAGCAGTCTCCAGAAGCCGGCAGAACCTTCACAAAGAAACGCAATGACGGAAGAAGGGGGTAGGGGTCCTTAAATAGACTCCCAACCCTGCCCACAAAAGGAATCAAGGACAAGCGCTCTACGATTCCTACGTGTCCAAACCCGACACGCTCTCACCGACGCACTCGTCCTTGAGGGGGCATTTGTAGACACACGAATTTCGTCGGACCCGAACCCGACTTACGTGTGCCGATACGGATGCAAACCCGACACGCGGACCCAACTCGCTCGCGCCAACGTGGATGCAAACCAGACACGCAGACCCGACTCGCGCGCGCCGGCATGGACTCGGACCCCGCCCCAAGAGGGGCCGGCCCCTACTAGGGTCCGAACCCTATAGGGCCGGCCCTAGTGGGGACCGAACCCCAAGGAGGGGCCGGCCGGCCCTGCAAGGAAAGAAAAGAAGAAAGAAAGAAAAGAAAAAGGAAAGAAAAGAAAAAGGAAAGAAAAGAAAAGGAAAGAAAAGAAAAAGGAAAGAGAAGAAAAGGAAAGAAAAGAAAGAAAAGGAAAAAATACCGCCATGCGCGGGGGGAGGTAGCGTATGACGTCTGCGCACATGCGGATCTGCGCCGATCCCTCGATCCGACGCACAAGACGAAGCGCCCGATCGCCATCGATTTCGTGTGCGAAATCCAGCCATAATTGCACCCGCCAGAAAAGGAAAACAACTAAATGTTATTCCCCTCATCAATGGATGAATAAAATCCGGGTAATTATGAGAGATACAAGGGGATTTAAAATTAAAGAGTTTCCATATCTCTCTCCCCACCTCTTTGCCTATAAATAGAGGGGGTGGGGGAAGGAAAAAATGGTCGAGAAATTGAAGACGAAGCGCCAGAGCTCTGCAGAAGAAAGCACGCTTCTTCATCGACCCAAGGCTTCACGAGGCACAGTCAAGCCTGTCCCGAGGGATCGGCTTACTGAAAGTCCTCATCAACGTGAAGGCCCTTGCGCACGAAGATCACCCCTTCGACTCCGTTCACGAAGAAGAAAGCTCGGAGAAGAAGAACCCTTCGACTCCGAGGACGCCAGAAGCAAAGGCCGGAGAAGAAGAGGAGCGGCACTACCCCGTCGTCTCCAACAAGCTTCGACTCCGATCAAGCCCAAAAGCCCGGAGAAGAAGAGGAGCGGCACTACCTCGTCGTCTCCAACAAGCTTCAACTCCGATCAAGCCCAAAAGCCCGGAGAAGAAGAGGAGCGGCACTACCCCGTCGTCTCCAACAAGTCCTCGATCCCGATCAAGCCCCAAAGCCCGGAGGAGAGAAGCGAAGCGTCATCACCCCGTCGTCTTCGACAAACATCTGCACCATCCACGAAGAAGAAAGGCTGGAACAGATCATCTGAAGCGTCACTACCCCGTCGTCTTCATCAACAAAAGCCGACGCTACAACCGTCGCACGGAGATCGGTGCTACCCCCACCATCTTCAAAAGCATTCTTCGACCCCGATCACGCCAAAGAAGCCCGGAGAAGAAGAGAAGTCCAGTCGACACGCAAACCGTCGAAGCACCGGAGGAGTAGCCCACGTCGTTCGAAGAAGAAGATCGAGTAGACGCCGAAGCTAAAGCAACGCAAGAAGCCAAAGTAAAGCCCCAGTAAAGCCCGCGCCAAAGCAAAGCAAGTGCCAAAGCCAAGCGACTACGCCGGCCACGAGCAAAAGCACCGCACGTTCTAGCCGATACGACGCGAAGTCCGGAAGAACGAAAGCATCGCAAGTCTCTCCCAGCTACGTCTAAGTGCAAGCGCCGAAGCAAAGCAAAAGCCAGAGCCACGCCGGAGCCAAGCCAAAGCCAAAAAGCCAAAGCCAAAGCCGACGCCAAAATCTCGATCGACGCCGCGAACCGACGATCAAGGACACCGAGGTCAAGCAAGGAACGAGGAAGATACGAAGACCGAGGAACGAAGCCGAAAACCCCCTAGCCGAGAAAGCGCGAAGCACTGAAGGGACAAAGCAACGGTGGACATTCCTTAGCCTCTCCAAAACCCTCTCCCTGTAAAACCCCTGTCCTGGGCAGCCCCTTCAGAGCTCTCGCACGAACACCACGTGGAGACGCGGATCAAAGGGATCCCCCAGAAGATCTTTCCCACAATCCCCTGATCAAAACTCGCCGCAACCCGGACTCGCTACACCCGAGCAACCCGGGTCCCGGCCACAATTGTAATCTCGTGTGATTCGCAATAAAGACGACCCGCGCTTTTTTCCGCGTCCACAGATTTCTGGCACGCCCGGTGGGACCTCTTCTCCTTTCATCCGTACGGTTGAAGAAGCTGCTTGAAGTTTGCAATGGCCGGAACAAACAACGATGCGTTTGCTCCAAGCCTCTCACCAATCGCCGAGTCTCCTCTACTCCGACACGGTGATCCAGTAAATCCGGAGGGTGATGCTCCTCCAATGGTGCGCGTCTACACTCGGCGTACTCGGACTCTTGCGGACGTCTTCGTGCCAGAAGCTACTACCGAAGATGCTCGCCAAAGCGCCGACGAGGCCCTGGTGCATGAAGAAACGAGCCTCGATCCTGGAGCCCATGTCCAGAAGTTTGGGGAGGACCAGCCCCAACCCCGAACCCGTTCGGGTTCTCCAGCAGACGTTGCACCTCCTCTGCAGGGGGCAAACATCAATCATCAGCCAGAAGCAAGTCGGCGTAACTACGTCTCCGATGATGATGGCGAGGATGCGAACATGCAACACCAAGACGTTCTCCGTCACCATCCTCCGTCCGCTCTTCAGCTCCAAGTCATGCAGATGAACGAGCACATGGCGCAGATTACTCGGCTAATGGAGGAGAAGGATCGTCACATCAACACTCTGCTCCAAAAGCTAAGCGCAAAGGACGCTGCACCAGTCGGCCAACCCGTCGCTTCTCCAGTAGCCGCTCCAGTTCCGTCTTCAACTCCCGCTCCTACAGAGGTTGTTCCGACGATTCAAGCAGTTACTCCAGCGCTCTCTTCGGCTCCCATCCCAGTGGAAGTCGTCTCCCCAATGCCAGCCTCGGTGGCCACACAACCTCCGGCAGCGGCTGCGATGAGTGCTCAGCAAGTCCAAGCATTGATAGCCGACATGATGCGATCCCACAGCAGTAGCCTTCCTCCGATCACGGCGGCATACTCGAAGCCCTACACTACGAGGATCCAGCAGCTACGCTTCCCAGTCGGATTCCAGCCGCTAAAGTTTCAGCACTTCGATGGAAAGGGAAATCCGAGACAGCACGTCGCCCACTTCATCGAGACCTGCAATAATGCCGGCACATATGGCGACGAGATGGTGAAGCAATTCGTTCGCACCCTCAAAGGCAACGCGTTCGACTGGTACGTTGATCTTCCTGCAGGGACCATCGACAGCTGGGACCAGATGGAAAGGGAGTTCCTCAATCGCTTCTACAGCACCAGACGTACAGTCAGTATGACCGAACTCACCGCCGTCAAGCAAAGGAAAGATGAGCCAGTGATCGACTACATCGACAGGTGGAGGAACCTCGCGCTGAATTCACGAGACCGCTTGTCTGAAGACTCGGCCATCGAGATGTGCACCCAAGGCATGCACTGGGGTCTGCTCTACATCCTCAAAGGTATCAAGCCTCGGTCTTTCGAAGAACTCGCAACTCGGGCTCATGACATGGAACTCAGCCTAGCAAACCGCGGGGACTTGAAGAACAAGGACTTCTTGAAGATAGAGAAGAAGGACAAGCCACCGGCAACGAAACTGAAACAAGTCAATGTTGCTGACGTCGCTTCAACCTCCAAGCCGCTCAAGATCGGTGGCAAGCCAGATCAGAAGAAGGGAGTCGCCATACCACCGCCTCCGCCGCTAAGACAAAGGATGACTCTCGAGGAGCTCGAAGCCAAGGAGTACCCTTTCCCAGACTCGGAAGTCTCCTCCATGTTCGACCAGCTGCTGCAAGAGAAGATGATAGAGCTCCCTCCTTCAAAGAGGCCCAAGCAGATGCATCGTGTCGACGACCCTCTCTTCTGCAAATACCACCGGGTGGTGAGTCATCCCATCGAAAGATGCTTCGTCTTCAAGGAAAGAATCATGGCGCTCGCTAAGCAAGGGAAGATAGAGATCGACTCCGGGGAGGTTGCTACGGCCCACATGACGTCCATCACCTTCGGCTCCTTCTCGCCAGTACTCATCGCTGCCCGACGAAGCATGCCCAAACTGCGCATCAACCGGCAAGCTCCAATCGCTAAGTCAACTTCCCGGCCGAAAGTCTCGAAGCGACGTCAACGTACTCCTGCGCTCACCGAGGAGGAAACACCGCTGCCCTGGGGGCAATCATCGCTCACGCCAGCACCTCTTCCAAGCAATGATACATCCCAACGAGCGCTCCAAAGGAGATACGAGCAAGGAGATCCGGAAGTCGGTCTGCTGGGCCAGCCTTCGGGGAAGTTCGACTATTACGTCCTCTACTCAAGGCCTCCTTCCGTTTCGATCAACGAAATCAAGCCCACCAGCTGGGAATCGGAAGACACGCCAGTAGAGCCTCGAGAAGAGCAAGTCCATTCCAGTCAAGCTATGTCCCAACGCGCTCTTCGGGAAAGATACAAGCAAGGAGATCCGGAAGTCGGTCTGCTAGACCAGCCTTCAGGGAAGTTCGACTATTACGTCCTCTACTCAAGGCCTCCGTCCGTTTCGATCAACGAAATCAAGCCCACCGGCTGGGGATCGGAAGACGAGCCAGTAGAGCCTCCGGAAGAACAAATATCATCAAAGAAACCAGTTGCTGCTGTCGACCATCATCCCAGCGAAGGGGAATCCACTGACGAAGAAGCATGGGTCATGTTACCGCGGCGACGAAAGCCATGGCAAGAAAAGAAGCTCAAACAAGACCGTATGATGAGGGGATTCACCAAGCGGAAGACCTACAAGAAGAAAAGCAAGGCTCCGGGGAGGAAGGCGTTCAAAGTGCCGCCAGCAAGCCGAGACGACATCCTTCAGCAGAGTCTTCCAGAGCCGACAACTTTGCAAGAGTTCTTCCCGGATCACTTCCTCCTAGCGGATCAACACATCAAGGTATCTTGTTGCATGGTCGAAGTCCATGAGGCGACGGAAGGAAATAATGAAAGCGAAGCTTCTGAAGAAGGCGACTCCACCGATGAGGGAGACGATTCCGACAAAGGGGGCACAGCCTCTCAAGACGAAGCAATACTGCACATGCCGCTTGTAGAAGCCTTGCATCTCCCGAAGAAGGCTCGCCTGGCAATGGCTGCGGCCTTGGCCGATCCGGATAGCTACAGCAGGAAGAGGAAGGGCGACCAGAAGCGCAAGGCTGCAGCCTCGTGTGACGCAACGATAACCTTTTCGGACGAGGACCTGCAACTCGGGACGCGATTGCACAACCGGCCTCTTTACGTCTCGGGATACATCAAGGAGAAGCCAGTGAACCGAATCCTGTTGGACTGCGGCTCCACCGTCAACATCATGCCCATCCAGACGATGCGCCAACTCGGCATCACCAACGACCAGCTCTCGCCGAGTCAGTTGGTCATTCAAGGCTTCAACCAGGGCGGACAGTCCACCGTTGGAATCATTCGCCTGAAGCTGTCAATCGGCCCGCTGGATACAACGGTCCTCTTCCACATCATAGACTGCCAGACATCATATCGTCTCCTGTTAGGAAGACCATGGCTGCACGAGAACGGCGTCATGGTATCCACCTGGCACCAGTGCCTCAAGTACTACGAAGAAGGCGTGGAGAGGTGCATAGTTGCAGACGACAAGCCATTCAACGAGGCCGAGGCACACCTGGCCGACGCTAAATTCTACCAAGCAAAGGGCCTGGTCGCGGAAGTTCTTCCAGCTAAAGCTCCTCGAGCTCAAAAGATTGAAGAAGTGAAGTAGGACAAGACTCCACTTCCCGCAAATTCGGTGCCACCCTCTGATGAGGCAAGACTCAAGATCCAAGGAACGCCGAAACCTAGGCAAAGGATGCGCATCAGCTTCGAGCCAAGAGCAACGCAACATACCCCGTTGCCAATCCAAACGGTGCCTATCCTGCGTCTCGCGCCTCAGTGGCTCCGTAAATCCGAGCGATCGCCTTCTACTCCGACGAGGAAGATGGCCCCGACGCTATCTCAGGCCAATGTCATCACTCTGCAAGGAATGACGATGCCACTACCTAGTCTGACGCAAGCTCCGAACCCAAGTAGACCCGTTGAATCGGCAAACCTCGAGCAACTCGGATTCAAGCCAGAAGGGAGTTGGGGGCAAAATGCTGCCAAGTTGCTGTTTAGAGCTGGCTACAACGAGGAAAGTGCCATGGGCACACTCCCACCAGCAGCAACTCCGCATGGGATGACAAGAACTCAAGCTCGGCTGTTTCAAAACGGCGAGCAAATTCCCCCGAACCGCCGAGGCATCGGCTCCAGTCAAGCTCCGTTGGTTATCAGAACCGCAGCAAAGAAGACCTTCACCTCAAACTACATCGAGGCGAGGATGGTAGATGAAGCGGCCGAAGAATCGACAATCTCCGATGCACGCTCTACCTACCTCAGCCGTCCAGACAGCAGGAGAAGACGACAACGGGTTCGATGCCAAGCCTTGCTCCGGCAGCAAACCAGAGGTGGTAAAGACTGGTCGAACCGAAAACGCAAATCCGTATTCGAGAGGCTCGGGCCAGTCAAACAATCAAAGAAGAAGTCGGCGTTCGATCGTTTAGGGATCCCGATCGAGGACTTCGTTTCAACGCCCACCCACCCACCCATGGCCGCCGTCAATCATATCTCCATTACGGATCCCGACAACGGTGACACTTCTACTTCGGACGACGAGTTGCCCGATGCCCCGCCAGTCCTCGAAGAAGGGGGGCAGTCCACCGTTGATGACTTGAAGGAAATCAACTTGGGCACGGAGACGGAGCCTCGGCCTACATTCGTCAGCACGCTCTTGACTCCTGAGGAAGAAGCCGCATACATCAAACTGCTTAAAGAATACAGAGACGTCTTCGCATGGTCCTACAAGGAGATGCCGGGCCTCGATCCAAAAATCGCAGTGCACCAGCTCAGCGTCAAACACGGAGCCAGCGCTATCAAGCAAGGACAAAGACGCTACCGGCCAGAACTGATACCCCAAATAGAAGGCGAAGTCAACAAATTGATCGAAGCCGGCTTCATTCGAGAGGTCAAGTACCCGACATGGATCTCTAGCGTCGTCCCCGTCAAAAAGAAGAACGGCCAAATCCGAGTGTGCGTGGACTTCAGAGACTTGAACAACGCATGTCCAAAGGACGACTTTCCCTTGCCAATCACGGAGCTAATGGTCGATGCGACGACTGGTCACGAGGTGCTCACTTTCATGGACGGATCATCGGGCTACAACCAGATTCGGATGGCACCCAAGGACGAGGAGCTCACGGCATTCCGCACACCGAAAGGAATCTACTGCTATAAGGTAATGCCGTTTGGCTTGAAGAACGCGGGAGCCACCTACCAGCGAGCTATGCAGAAGATCTTCGACGACATTCTTCATCAAAACGTGGAGTGTTATGTCGACGACCTCGTAGTGAAATCCAAGAAGAGGTCGGCACATCTACAAGATCTTGAGCTAATCTTCAAACGACTTCGAAGGTACCAACTCCGCATGAATCCGCTCAAGTGCGCGTTCGGAGTCTCCTCGGGCAAATTCCTCGGCTTCGTCGTCCGACATCGTGGCATTGAGATAGATCAATCCAAAATTGATGCTATCGTCAATATGCCCGCACCAAAGACAGTGCGAGACCTCAGAGGCCTCCAGGGGCACTTGGCGTATATCCGAAGATTCATCGCCAACTTGGCTGGAAAGTGCCACCCTTTTAGCCGCCTCACGAAGAAAGGAGCGCCGTTCACATGGGATGAAGCGTGCCAAGAAGCACTCCAAAACATCAAAGCATATCTACTGAAGCCGCCAGTCCTATCAGCACCGGTTCAAGAGAGGCCGCTCATCCTCTACATCGCCGCCCAGGAGCAATCCTTGGGGGCACTCCTGGCCCAGAACAATGAACTTGGCATGGAGACAGCTTGCTACTACTTAAGTCGCACTCTCGTCGGCGCGGAGCTGAATTACTCCCCAATCGAGAAGGTCTGCTTAGCGCTCATCTTCGCCACGAAAAAGTTGCGACACTACATGCTCGCTCACACCATCAGACTCGTCTCAAAGGCCGACCCACTCAAATACATCATGTCGAGACCAGTGCTTTCCGGACGTCTAGCCAAGTGGGCCCTGCTGCTACTTGAATTCGACATCACCTTCGTGCCACAGAAAGCGGTTAAAGGGCAGGCCCTCGCGGACTTCCTCGCAGAATACCCTCTCCCGGCAGAATGGGAGTTATCGGAAGATCTCCCAGATGAAGAAGTGTTCTCCGTCGACATCGCCCCGCCTTGGAAAATGTTCTTCGACGGCGCAGCTAGGCAGGACATAGCAGGAGCCGGAGTCATCTTTGTCACTCCGGACAACGAAATACTCCCCTTCTCATTCCTGCTCTCGGAAGCATGTTCCAACAACGTGGCAGAATATCAAGCCCTACTCATTGGTCTCGAGCTGGCCGACGAAATGAAGCTTCAAGGACTGGAAATCTTTGGCGACTCTCAACTCGTGATCCAGCAAGTCCTGGGGGCATACGAAGTCAACAAAGAAGACCTGGTACCGTTGCATGCGCGAGCTGTGAAGCTCCTTGAAAAACTCAAGGCTGCTTCCATTCAGCACGTTTCCCGAAACCTCAACCAGCAGGCTGACGCACTTGCAAATCTGGCGGCTACACTCCCGTTTCCAGATGAACGTTCGCTAGTCGTTCCCGTCTGCAGGAGGTTCGTGATCACCGAAGAAAAGGGTCCGCCCGAAATACCGGTTCAAACCAACGCGGTGCATGTCCTCGAGATTAAAGATCAGGACTGGAGGCAACCGTTTGTGGAGTATCTCGTTCATGGTAAACTCCCCGAAGATCCGAAGCGCAAAAGTGACATCCGTCGACGATCTCTAAGGTTCTACCACTTCAATGGCGAACTGTACCGACGAAGCTATGACGGCACACTCCTGAGGTGCCTCGCAAAAGAGGAAGCAGAAGCCGCGCTCGAAGAAGTACACGCTGGAATTTATGGATCGCACCAGTCCGGTCCGAAGCTTCACTTTCGCGTCAGGAGGATGGGATACTACTGGCCTACCATGATCAAAGACAGCTTGGAGTACGCGAGAAGATGTCAAGCTTGCCAAATGCACGGGGACTACATCCGTCAACCTCCGGAGCCTTTACACCCAACAATCGCGTCTTGGCCTTTCGACGGATGGGGTCTCGACATCGTCGGTCCTCTGCCCAAGTCATCCAAGCAACATCTCTACATCTTGGCGGCGACGGACTACTTCTCCAAGTGGGCTGAAGCGATACCGTTAAGGGAAGTTACAAAGTACTCCGTCATCAGCTTTATCCAGAACGACATCATCTTCCGCTATGGAGTCCCCCGCTACATCGTAACAGATAATGGGAAGCAGTTCAAGAATGCTGCCGTCAGCCAGTTCTGCGCATTGTACAACATTAAGCAGAATTGTTCGACAATGTACAACGCTCCGGCCAACGGTCTAGCAGAAGCCTTCAACAAAACTCTGTGCAAGCTGCTGGAGAAAACTGTCTCGAAGACAAAGAAAGATTGGCACGAACGCATGGGCGAAGCACTATGGGCTTACCGAACATCCTTCCGCACGCCGACACAAGCAACACCGTATTCCCTCGTCTATGGCGTGGAAGCCGTTCTTCCGCTCGAGCTCCAGATCCCGTCACTCAGAATAGCAGTCCAGGAAGGCCTCACCAGCGATGACAACGCCCAGCTCCGCCTGGCAGAATTGGAAGCACTGGATGAAAGACGCCTCGAAGCTCAACAACGGCTGGAGTGTTATCAGGCCAGGCTCTCTCGCGCCTTCAACAAGAAGATTCGTCCTCGATCATTCCAGGTAGGGGAACTGGTGCTGGCGGTCAAACGCCCCATCATTCTCTCGCATCGAGGAGGGAAGAAATTTGACGCCAAATGGGATGGCCCGCATTCCGTCAAGGAAGTCTACTCCAACGGCGCTTACCTCCTCACCACGCCAGAAGGGCTGACACTCGGCCCCATCAACGGCAAGTACCTCAAAAGGTACTATGCCTAAAGCAAGGCCACACCCCTTGTTCAAAAAAAAAAAAAAAAAAAAAAAAAAATGAACTACGTGCGACTTGATCCCCCTTAGGGGGGTACGTAGGCAGCCTGAGAAGTTACTTCAGGTTCAGTCCGACCAAAAGAAAAAGACAACAAAGTTCCATGGAAAGGGTGTGGCAAAATGAGGCGATATTATTAATGAAGCGAAGGTAGTACATTTCATAAGTCCTGAAAAAGAAAGCCACAATGGGACAAGGAAGAACTAAAAGAAGGTGTCCAGAGCTTGAAGACGGCGCAGCAGCTCCTCCCTAGTCGCCTCCACTCTCTGAAGCTCCACGGGACGAGCAGCTAGAAGCTCGCGACGGGTTGCCAGGCCCGACTGCTGCCTCAAGTGACTCGCCTTCAAAGCGCCCTCCGTGGCCTCAGCCCGCTCCAAACGAGACTCCGCCTTTCTAAGTGAGGCGCGCGCAGACTCCAACTTCCTCTGAGCCTTCGATAGGCTGGACGTAGCTTCTGCAAGTTGATGCTCGGACTGACTTAGACTCGCCTCAGCGGCCTCCAGCTCAGAAAGGGAGCTCCCCTCCAGCAAAGCCCGCCGGGATCGATAAGCCTCGCTATCGGTCACAAGCAGGTTCATCTGATCAGCGAAAAGAGAGCTGTCAACTTTGAACTCTGCCAGGCTCGCGCAAAACTCTGCACCGTCCGTCGACCACCAGTCCTGGAGGGCGCCAAGGCCGGCAGTTTGGAAAGGCTCCAACGTCGACTTGATATACTGCCGACAGCTCGCGAGAAGGAACTCTGAGACTCTGCTCCTCGGCCTCAAATCCGGGCGAGGCGCCTCGGAGTAGGTAGGCAGGACCTTTACCCCCACTGCGGCCGCAACAGGAGCCGCCTGCGCCAACGAGGGTGGCGGAACCGGGGAAACCGCCGCTACCGCTGCAACAACCGTCTCCACCAAAGGACACGAGGGCACAGTCATCGGGGAACGCCGCTTGTCGACGCTCGAGACTTCAGCCTCCTCGCCAAAAGACAGGGCATCGACATCGATGTCGTCCAGGTTAATGTCACCCCTAGGAAAGTTCTCCCCGCAAAGTCCGAGGAGATCCAAATCATCCGGAGGGATATCCAGCCCACAGGGTTCGGGCACTTCCTGCGCAGCACCGGTGGACGAATGCCCAAGAGGCACCTTCGAAGAGCTCACTCCGCGCTCTACCACTATAACGGAATCTGGTCAAAAGAAAGGAGCGGTGCTCAGCATGATAAAACTTCCTGAACATAGAGGGCAAATAAAATGAAGAGAGCTCCATACCTGTGTGGTCAGACGAAGCGGTCCTAGACGGAGGAATCACCTCATCTTTCAGAAGTCCAGGCTCCTCGGCGTCCTCCGTTAGACAAGGAACTCTCGGGACCATCCCACGAGGATTGCATATTTTTCTTCTCTTGGGAGGGGCACCCTCAACTTCGGCCTTTGGGAAACGAAATGCCCCAGGGGCACTAGTAAGCTCGACATCCAGCACCGGAACGGAAGAAGGGACACGACGAGCACTGGAAAGGCGACTGCAGCTCCTCTGCGCTCTTTGAAGCCCCAGTCGGAGGCGACGGTCCTCCACTCCCGCAGAGTGATTGAAGCAGAAATTCCTGAACCCGCTACTCACCAAGACGTCGACTGGAAAACTCGCAAGTAAAGGAGAAACTCGCCCTTCAACCCACTGGCGGTATTCCGGAGTCGCGGCATCCCGAAATCCGGATTTGGCCCCAGGAAAGAAACTACTGCCAGTAAAACGAGCGTAGAGAGAAGCCCACAGACGGTAGCCCTCCTGTGGACTAAAACGCCCCTGCAACTGCTGAGGCATGCCAGGGACTTCCTGTCGAAACCCCTGCTGACGGGCAAAGCGATGGGGGGAGTACTGCTCCACCTCCACCACATCTCCTTTGCGCCAGACCAAGTAGCCAGGACGGCAGCTGACCATATTCCAGTAAAGGCTGTCCGGGAGCCCGTCATTGTCGTACACAGTCGACCTCTCCAAAGGCAGCACCGAATGCTCCGACAGAAATTCAAAATCAACGCTCCCCATCCTCCTCAAAAGGGCACGAGCACACTCTTTCGGACGCTCCCAACTGATAAAGGCGTTCAAGATCCCTCCTACCCCGGGTAGGAAAGGTAGCTCGGCTGGATGCCCGCGCCTGGCAAAGATCCCCTTCGGGAAATGCAGAGCTATCCAGCCGTACAAATAATGCAAGGGTCCGAAAGCAGCCGACCGGCCAAGCTCCTCCTTGGCCTTATCTGAGCCAGACAAGTCCCAGTAAGTCCCGCTGAGAGCCCGATACAAGGCGCATAGTATGGCTGGGGCTAGATTGAAGAGCTCGCCCCTCTCCATCCTGGAAGCAGCAAGGAAGGTCCCCGGACGAATGGCCTCCCCAGAACACGGAAGCACGAACCGGCAAAGAAAGATGACCAGCCCGGCGGCCCGGTAAACCGATCGCCACTCCTCGCTGTCCCGTTTCAGGCCAAGGAGTTCCCAGGGGCACTGCTTCCCCTCCATTGAGTGTTTCTCTCGAGCCAAGGAATCGATAGGCCTCACAAAGGAGCGAAGCGGAGGTCTCTGCATCTGAGCAATCTTCCACATCGGGTGAGCTGAGGGCGCTGGAGCTCTATACTCGCCTCTGAACCAAAAATCGACCCAAGAAGAAGGACGCACTCGATCAGATTGATCCCTCGCCGCAATGATAGCATGTGCCTTGAACAGAAGGAGGCAAGAACTCAGAGTGTAGCTGCTGTCCAGCAGATCCTTCAAGGCAGGCACCTCCTCTTGGTAGTAGTTCCGTACCTCGGGGCACCCAGAAACGATATGGACGTCACGAAGCGAGATGCCTATCTCCCCCGCCCCAGTAAGGAAGGTGTTAGTCTCCGGACACCAAAGCTCACAAAGCGCACGGTACATCCCCTCAGGACGACTGTACTCCCGACGAGCCGGCGCCAGAAATTTGGCCAATAAGTTCATCTCAGGTTCCGCGCCAAAGACCTCGTAGAGCTCGTCCATCCACTCGCGAAAGCCGCAAAGGTACTGGACGTCCCCCCGAGGCCAAGAATCGGGGCCCCATCGGGTCAGCCTAGCACATATCTTCGAGGCAACAACTGGCGTAGGCACGAACTCTTCACCACAATGATGGAACGGAAGACTCAAACTCGGCCGCAGAAGCTTCATGGAGATCCCTTCGTCAGTATGGATCTTCTCGCTTAATTTCAGCATCCCGCAAGTCGCATCCGCGACCCCATCTTCCGTGATGCGCTCGTGCACAAAGACACGGAGCAACGACAGAAGGTCTTCCCGCCTTGAGCTGCGGTGACGGCGCACACGAGTGAAAGGAAAGCAAAGGCATCTCCTCCCGTCGAAGAAATCCTCGTCTATCCAGCCCGAGGAAGTCAAACTCTCGAAGACGCGGGCCCTGGAGGACCATGAAAGGAGGCAAGTCAAGACAAGCGCACCAAAAAAAAAAAAAAAAAGGGGACCTGCACCCCTGTCAAGAGGATTGCCCGATTCAAGATTACTCTCCAACCAGCCCACACCCGTGTCGTGACCCGTGCGCCACGAGCCGACACTGGTATCATCGGCACCTTCGAAGTTCAAAAAAAAAAAAAAAAAAAAGAGTCAACAAGTGGGGGGCCCACGGGCCCCTCGCCCCCTTCCAATTGGAGACCAACAGCAAAGAAGGAAGAGGGGGGGCCCGCACCCCCCTCCTTCTCCTTCTTCTTCGCCTGCAGCCCGACGAAACCGCCGCCGCGCCCGCCGAACCCGGCCCCCGAGACCGACCCGTCCGGCCCCCGCGGCCGCCGGACCCGGCCCCCGAGCCCGACCCACTCGGTCCCACAGCCGCCGGACCCGGCCCCCGCGCCCGATCCGCTCGCGCCCGCCACCCTGCACGCCGGCCGCCGCGCGCGCCGCGCTCCGTCGCCGCCTCCCGCGCGCCACCGCACGCTGCAACCCCGCGCGCCGCCGGCCCCGCCGCGCCCCGCGCCGGCGCTGCTGCCCGTGCAGCCCGGAACCGAAAAAAAAAAAAAAAAAAAAAAAAAAAAAAAAAAAAAAAAAGAGAAGAAGAAGAAGGAGGAAGAGAGAGGCGGCGAAGGCGACCCGCACCTCAGCCGCGCTCCTCCATCCTCCCCGCCGCAAGCCTCGTCGCATCGTCGCTTCGAACCCGCCTTCGCAACGACCGCGAAATCGCGCACCATCGCCGCCGACGAAAGAAGCGACACCGGGAAGACGGAGCAAGTCTCGTGCAACCCCAGGCAGCACACTTTCGACGACGGTCTTCAGAAGCCCGCAGAACCGTCACGCAAAAGCACAAGGCCGACGAAAGAAGCGACACCGGGAAGACAGAGCAAGTCTCGTGCAAACCCAGGCAGCTCTCTTCCGACAGCAGTCTCCAGAAGCCGGCAGAACCTTCGCAAAGAAACGCAATGACGGAAGAAGGGGGTAGGGGTCCTTAAATAGACTCCCAACCCTGCCCACAAAAGGAATCAAGGACAAGCGCTCTACGATTCCTACGTGTCCAAACCCGACACGCTCTCACCGACGCACTCGTCCTTGAGGGGGCATTTGTAGACACACGAATTTCGTCGGACCCGAACCCGACTTACGTGTGCCGATACGGATGCAAACCCGACACGCGGACCCAACTCGCTCGCGCCAACGTGGATGCAAACCAGACACGCAGACCCGACTCGCGCGCGCCGGCATGGACTCGGACCCCGCCCCAAGAGGGGCCGGCCCCTACTAGGGTCCGAACCCTATAGGGCCGGCCCTAGTGGGGACCGAACCCCAAGGAGGGGCCGGCCGGCCCTGCAAGGAAAGAAAAGAAGAAAGAAAGAAAAGAAAAAGGAAAGAAAAGAAAAAGGAAAGAAAAGAAAAGGAAAGAAAAGAAAAAGGAAAGAGAAGAAAAGGAAAGAAAAGAAAGAAAAGGAAAAAATACCGCCATGCGCGGGGGGAGGTAGCGTATGACGTCTGCGCACACGCGGATCTGCGCCGATCCCTCGATCCGACGCACAAGACGAAGCGCCCGATCGCCATCGATTTCGTGTGCGAAATCCAGCCATAATTGCACCTGCCAGAAAAGGAAAACAACTAAATGTTATTCCCCTCATCAATGGATGAATAAAATCCGGGTAATTATGAGAGAGATACAAGGGGATTTAAAATTAAAGAGTTTCCATATCTCTCTCCCCACCTCTTTGCCTATAAATAGAGGGGGTGGGGGAAGGAAAAAATGGTCGAGAAATTGAAGACGAAGCGCCAGAGCTCTGCAGAAGAAAGCACGCTTCTTCATCGACCCAAGGCTTCACGAGGCACAGTCAAGCCTGTCCCGAGGGATCGGCTTACTGAAAGTCCTCATCAACGTGAAGGCCCTTGCGCACGAAGATCACCCCTTCGACTCCGTTCACGAAGAAGAAAGCTCGGAGAAGAAGAACCCTTCGACTCCGAGGACGCCAGAAGCAAAGGCCGGAGAAGAAGAGGAGCGGCACTACCCCGTCGTCTCCAACAAGCTTCGACTCCGATCAAGCCCAAAAGCCCGGAGAAGAAGAGGAGCGGCACTACCCCGTCGTCTCCAACAAGCTTCGACTCCGATCAAGCCCAAAAGCCCGGAGAAGAAGAGGAGCGGCACTACCCCGTCGTCTCCAACAAGTCCTCGATCCCGATCAAGCCCCAAAGCCCGGAGGAGAGAAGCGAAGCGTCATCACCCCGTCGTCTTCGACAAACATCTGCACCATCCACGAAGAAGAAAGGCTGGAACAGATCATCTGAAGCGTCACTACCCCGTCGTCTTCATCAACAAAAGCCGACGCTACAACCGTCGCACGGAGATCGGTGCTACCCCCACCATCTTCAAAAGCATTCTTCGACCCCGATCACGCCAAAGAAGCCCGGAGAAGAAGAGAAGTCCAGTCGACACGCAAACCGTCGAAGCACCGGAGGAGTAGCCCACGTCGTTCGAAGAAGAAGATCGAGTAGACGCCGAAGCTAAAGCAACGCAAGAAGCCAAAGTAAAGCCCCAGTAAAGCCCGCGCCAAAGCAAAGCAAGTGCCAAAGCCAAGCGACTACGCCGGCCACGAGCAAAAGCACCGCACGTTCTAGCCGATACGACGCGAAGTCCGGAAGAACGAAAGCATCGCAAGTCTCTCCCAGCTACGTCTAAGTGCAAGCGCCGAAGCAAAGCAAAAGCCAGAGCCACGCCGGAGCCAAGCCAAAGCCAAAAAGCCAAAGCCAAAGCCGACGCCAAAATCTCGATCGACGCCGCGAACCGACGATCAAGGACACCGAGGTCAAGCAAGGAACGAGGAAGATACGAAGACCGAGGAACGAAGCCGAAAACCCCCTAGCCGAGAAAGCGCGAAGCACGGAAGGGACAAAGCAACGGTGGACATTCCTTAGCCTCTCCAAAACCCTCTCCCTGTAAAACCCCTGTCCTGGGCAGCCCCTTCAGAGCTCTCGCACGAACACCACGTGGAGACGCGGATCAAAGGGATCCCCCAGAAGATCTTTCCCACAATCCCCTGATCAAAACTCGCCGCAACCCGGACTCGCTACACCCGAGCAACCCGGGTCCCGGCCACAATTGTAATCTCGTGTGATTCGCAATAAAGACGACCCGCGCTTTTTTCCGCGTCCACAACGGGTCAAGTCGAGTCAATCGGGTTATAAGTACAAACCCGAACCCGACCCATTAAATAAACGGGTCAATCGGGTCGACCCGTTTATGACCCGAACCCGTTTAGACCAAACCCGAACCCGCTAACTTCGGGTCGGGTTCGGATCGGGTTGGCGGGTCGGGTCAAGAATTGCCACCCCTAGATAGAAGCTGTCTTTAGTATTTCTAAGATGCAAGAAAAATCATTTTATAGATGAAAGGATATTTTGGTCTTTTGACATCTCAAGCTATTTTTAATTTATTTCAGAACTTATTTTGATCAAATTAAAAGTTACCTATTTTTTTTACTTTTTACTTGACTAAAAATTACCTATAATCATAGATAAAAATGATATAAAATTTAATGACTAAAGTTGCCTAGAGCCTAAGGGCTGCCTATCTGCTCATAGTTTGACTTTCTACCGTCCCCTCAACATTTACTCTCTCTCTCTCCTAACCCAAATCGCTTTGTATTGATGACTGGAAACCCACCTTTCGTCAACGCCACAGCGCCTTTTTCCAACGCTTCAATTTCAACCGCCCCCATATTCTTTCCAAAGTCAACGTGCCTCCCTTCTTCTCCATTCTCCTCTCTTTCTCTCTCTCTCTCTCTCTCCCAATTTGCCTAAATTGTCTCCTTGCTCTTCCCATTCTAACCCTTCTCTCTCTCTCCCACACACACACCAAGTATGGGGAACGGCTTGGCGAAGCTGACTAACTGCTTCTCCGGCGAGGTCGCTCCTACTCGACGCCGACACGTCGCCGCCGAGGTGACGTTGGAGCCCTACGATGACGAGCTCGGCCACTCCTTCTGCTACGTCCGTCCCGACCTCCTCCCCACCGCCACCGCCGCCGCCGCCACCGCGGCCTCCAAGGTCCACCACTCATCCGAGGAGACGACCACCTTCCGATCCATCTCCGGCGCCTCCGTCAGCGCCAATACCTCCACCCCTCTCTCCACCTCCCTCCTCCCCGACCTCCAAGCCTGCACCACCTCCGCCTCCTTCGAGAGCTCCACCTCCTTCGCCTCCATCCCTCTCCAGCCCATCCCCCGCTTCTCATCCGGCCCTATCGCCGCCGACCGCGGCTTCCTCTCGGGCCCCATCGAGCGCGGCTTCATGTCCGGCCCCCTCGACCACCGCGCCGACCTGTTCTCCGGCCCCCTCGACAGCCTCCCCTCCTCCTCCTCCTCCTCCTCAGGCCGCCTCCGCCGCACGCTCTCGCACGTCCCAAGATCCCGCCGAGCCGCCGCCTCCCTCCTCCGCGGCCTTACGAAGGCAATCTCCCGCACAATCTCCAGCCACGCAGCCCTGGTCGCACCCATTAAAGGATCCAAAGCATCAGACTCGGCCGACGGCAGCAGCGGTGGTGGTGACCGGACGAGCGTTGAGTGTGGAGACGACTCCTCCTATCCCTTCGATCCTCTGAACGGCAATCTCCAATGGGCGCAGGGGAAAGCAGGGGAGGATCGCGTCCATGTCGTGGTCTCCGAGGAGTACGGTTGGGTCTTTGTTGGAATCTACGACGGATTTAATGGCCCCGACGCCACCGATTACCTCCTCTCCAATCTCTACTCCGCCGTCCACCGGGACCTCAAGGGTTTACTGTGGGACGACATCTCTAATGCCCATGATTCTGATGACTCTGCCACTGCCACCACCACCACCACCACCACCATCCAAGAATCCAATTCAACCTTCTCGACGACTGTGGATGGATTTCGTGAAGAAGGCAGGCAGAGATCGAATAAGAGGAGAAAGTTCAAAGGGGCTGCGGAGAAATGGGAGGAGAAGCAGAGGAGGTGGAAGTATCAATGGGATAGGGAGAGGCTGGAGCTGGACCGGAGGTTGAAGGAGCAATTGAGCAGCAGGTCGAGCTCGGCGGGTGCGGTGAACCACCCGGAGGTGTTGAAGGCTCTCTCTGAGGCTCTGAGGAAGACGGAGGCGGCCTACTTGGGTACCGCCGATCGGATGGTGTCGGAGAATCCGGAGCTGGCATTGATGGGTTCTTGCGTCCTGGTGATGATGATGAAAGGGGAGGATGTGTATCTGATGAACGTGGGGGACAGCCGAGCTGTTCTGGCGCGGAAGGCCGACCCCGATTTGTGGAGCTCGATCGGGAAGGCAAGGCATGATCTTGAACGGATCAACGAAGAGAATTCCAATGAATGCGTTGATGGTGGCTATCGAATGGATGATTCGCCGAGCTTGGATGCCGTGCAACTCACCTTGGATCACAGCACTTGTGTTGAAGAGGTATCAGTCTGCTCTCTGCTTTAGAATTCTCTCACCCTCATCTCTCTCTCTCTCTCTCTCTCTCTCTCTCTCTCTCTGTTGTGATCATCACCATGAAATGGGTTGTGCTGTGGTGTGATTCAGGAAGTCAGTAGAATAAGAAATGAACACCCTGATGATGCTTCCGCCATTGCCAACGATCGGGTGAAGGGCTCGTTGAAGGTCACAAGAGCTTTTGGGGCAGGTTTTCTCAAACAGGTATGATCAGATTCATATCAAGTCTCCTTGTGAATGGCTAATCTGAAACACGTTCTATAGTTGATACCTATATATGAATAGTCATTTGTGAGTACATTCTCTTCTCCAAAAGAAAGATAATTTGATTATCTGTGTTACGAAACCCTAACCCGATCGTGACAATAGATAATGAATAAGGAAAAAAAAACACGGGAAAATCGAAACCATAAAACAATCACCGAGGACCACAAGATTTATGTGAAATCCCTTATAGAGAAAAAACCATGGAACCGCACCATAATCAACTATGCTCTCGGGCAAAAACGAAGAATAACTTATACTGCAGACGACACCCTAATCTGCAACACATGGGCCAAAATAAGAACACATCCTCCAGAAAGACCGCTTTTAACTTTGCTCCAAGCAACTGGCACCACATAATCTGGCTCATTGGGTAGTCCCTAATTTGAGATAATATGGTGTTGACTGTAGAAAGATGTGCTCCAATTATAGCATTTGATAGATTTGATATATGATGCTTAGAACAAGGCTGGGATTTCCACTGCGATTTCATTTATGACTTGTCGGGAGATGGGACTTGAGTAAAATCTTGAATTTGAAGAATGAATATCATCTTAAAGAAAGATGATTTATCATTGATCAACAGCAACATCTAGGCACGCAGTCTAGCTGTTTAGATGCTTCATTGGTGTTTAAACTTACAGAAGAGACCATGTGTGGATTCGATCTGAGTTGCTATTCAATCAACATCTGAACTCGATCGACCAACCTTGAGGATAATTTATCCAAGAATTCTTGTAGATTATTTTGAGTTTCAAGCAAATGCGCGAACATTGCCATTTCTGTCTAAAGTCATGGCATCTACAACTTTAAGGTCAGGGGATCCAACAACAGCTTACAGTTAAAGGAAGAGTATCCGCTACCATGATCCTTCTTGAAGAAACTAGGAACTAGAAGATAACATTGCTCAAATTCATGATGAATTAGAAAAAGGTGACATGCCTTCCAAGTAAATTATATTCCAGTTGGTTTCTTGGACTGCAAGTTAAAATTATCTTTTTGTTGCACATTTTAGAGAGTTAAAGCCCACCTTTATGTAATAAGGAGTTTCTAGTCACGGATAAATTGTAGAGAAATTCCACTCCCAGAGCTACTGATTTTGAGAATCTTTATTGGTTCATAGAGTAAGAAAAATTAAGATATTTTGCTATACCATACGATCATAGTCATCAAGTTTGGGTTCGGCAATAAGTCGACGAGGGTAGAACTATGGAAAGCTCGGCAAAAAAATCGGGATGTCCAGATAAAAAATGGGGAAAAATTGGGTTTTGGATTTAATCATCAATGGTGAAATTTGGAAAAAAATCGGCAAGTTTGGTCATTCGAGTCCACTTTTTAGCCAACATTTAAGCAACTAAGACATTTAAAACTTGACATTTATCAGACAACAAGAAGAAGTCAATCCCTATATTGTATGATAATAAGTTAAAACCTATTGAGCAGACCGATGAACAATGAAGGGACTTGAGCACAATGATGAATCATTATATTAGAATGGGGCCTATATATAATTATGCAAATGTGCAAGCAAATTGGCCATAACGACGGTAATTCATCAAGTTCAGTACAAAAAGGTAATTAGATTTTTAAAATGCATTGCTGGATATCTAAAATATAAGATGACCTTATCCTAAAAAACCACCATATAATACACTTTTTGTTTTTCAAAAAAGGGGAATAATACCAACTTTAGTGATGTGTTTGAGTCGGGTTAAAATATGACAAAAAATCAGGGACCCTTTAAAAATTACGTTTTGGAAACAACCGACTTTGGTGATGTGTTTAACTTTTTTTTTAAAAGGCATTTTTTATGCCTCTGCATTCGAGTGTAGAATGTTTATTATTGCGCTAATTGAATCCATCACAAGCATAAATGTGTTTTGATTCCATGTCTAGAAAATGAAGAATGCACTGTTTACTTTAGTTGAAAAAACTTAGTAAGTTCATGCCTCTTTCGTGATTGAAGCATAAATCTTGAGGAAACAGTCATTTTCCAGTATCATTTCTCACATATTTCATAGAGTACTAACATTGGCACTAAGACCCTCTAGTGCCAACATATATGCAGACAATCATGTGGATTGAATGCTTGATTCAACAAATTAGCAATGTAGGGTTAGATTCTTAATAAAAAATGACATTTGTTGATGCTAATGGTTTGAATTGCTTTGTTACTCATCATCATCATCATCAGCTAACAACCACTTCATTTTGTGCAGCCCAAATGGAACAATGCACTTCTGGAGATGTTCAGGATTGATTATGTTGGGACCGCACCATACATCACATGCAGCCCATCTCTCTATCACCACAAACTCGGACCCAGAGATAGATTCTTGATACTATCATCGGATGGGCTTTACCAATATTTCACGAATGAAGAAGCGGTTGCCCAAGTCGAATTGTTCATCACAATTACCCCTGAAGGGGATCCTGCACAACACCTTGTTGAAGAACTCATTTTTCGTGCAGCAAACAAAGCTGGTAGGGTCCAAATCCAAGGATTAAATTCAAATGAAGTAGAAATTCTTAGCTCAAGCCTTGTAGCAATTTCTTAATTGGCTTAATTTTTCAGGTATGGACTTCCATGAGTTGCTCGAGATACCACAAGGGGACCGACGACGGTATCACGATGATGTTTCAATCATAGTCATCTCTTTGGAAGGAAGGATATGGAGATCTTGTGTGTAAATAGAGAAGAAGCTGAGATTCACGGAAAACTCGAGTTTTTTGTTTTTTCCTCCGAGAGAGACCTGGCGCCCATGAATCGAACGGTGGTGGGACTGTGAAGGTTCAAAAGCTGTTTCAACTACATTTGAACTGTTGAATTGAAAGTGTATACATCAGTTATTCAATTAATAATTAAAAGCTTGGCCTATTGGTCCCTTTTCATTTCCAACAAGTAGTCCTTATTCTCTCTCTGTTGCTTACTTTCATTTTCATTTTTGTTTTCATGTGATTATCCTAGATTCTTATATTTGTTTATAGTTGTTCCTTCAATACAATACATTGTACTCTTTTCCATTTAATATACAATATTCCTATAATGGAGCTTGGAATGGATGCAGTGTGACATTTCCACTGCCACTTCATTTATTGAAGAATTCAAACACTTTTTCCTTGCCATTATACCATTGAGAAGATATTAAAGTATTCAAACTCATGTTTGTTGGCCATTATACCATTTTAACTCCCCAATTGGAGAGCACTCTTCGAGAAGAATTGGAGCAGTTTGCTCTCTCTCTCTCTCTCTCTCTCTCTCTCTCTCTCTCTCACACACACACACACACACACACACACACACACACACACACACACACATTGGATATGGATCACAACCTTGCATCTTGCAGTGTTTCACCCGAACCTTCATTGTTGCAGCTGTTATCATCGGCCATCTGACGATAGTCAACTATTTTTTTAACTCACAATCTTTCCATCAGTTCTGATTTGTCAAGTTCCATTGACTTCATATATACTGATGTATAGATTTTGTTCTGAAAGCTTTTCATTGGAAAATGCTATTCTAACATACAAGTGGACATACACAAGGACATAATGCTGATGTGGGGATCATTTGCCATGGGTCGGTGCATTGGCCGATGCACCCGACATCCTCATTATGTCCACGTGTATGTCCCCAAATATGTTCAAATAGCATTGCTCCTTTTCATTTTATCGATAGGAATTAAGTAGCTACAACCACTATCCAACTCCACAACAATGTAGTATCACTCATGTTTTTTGTTACAGTGGAGTAGTTCCACTCTGATTTCTTGCTTAAATCTTGGCTGCTTAATCTTTCTGATTGCCATGGATGAAAATTGTTTTCAGCCTCCACATAATTTCCGTGGTACAGTCGCTCATGAATGGCCTGAAACATGCTGAAATTAATTTCACTGTTCCAATTCTCTCAGCATGATATCTACCTGACTACTTATACTGCTTACTGCTTTTTGCTACATCTTCAAGAAATCTAGTGCAAAGATGCTACAACAAGTAAACAATCACGATGTTTAAACTAAAACTAAGCAACTCAGGGTGCGTTTGGCATTGATTTTGAAATTTTAGGTTTTGATTTTGAGACACCAGGAACAACAAGCAGCTCATAAGACAACACACATTGACATATGACCAAATAATAATTCAGAAGGCAGAAGAGCTCTTGTAGATGCTCTATAGGACCTTTGAGGTCGAGATTTAGTCTTCTGCGTCTTTGGCCTTGGCTTCTTCTCCTGGGTAAGCTCGCAAGCCTCGCAAGAGGCTGGGTTTGTAGCTGTAAACACTTTGGGGACGTCAGTGAAAGGGGAGAAGTTCTTCCCCTTCGGACCATACTTGTCCGAATCGATGTCGGAGTCAGGATCCCCCTCCTGCCACTCATCCGGCTCACTACTATCCGACTCTTCAGCGACCACCTTATTTGTGAGCTACTCTCCACGGCTCTATCTATAGTCGCTTCCACAGTCTCAGCCTTTGAAGCTTAGACCCCATCAAATATCAGCTGGGTCCGCACCTCCTACATCACCAACAACCCCAATAAATGCAAGCAATTATCATTGCTCTATATGCAAAACGTCAGGTGTGGGTGTGGCAAACCATGCACAATCCACGCTGCCTATATGAATATAATCATCTAAATCAGTTCTCAGAGCTATGATTGAACACGAATCAGCTTTGGGCTTCTACATATATTTCATGAATGGTAGTGTTGCAGCAGACTAGCTGATTGCCCCGTGGTTGCAGAGAAGTCTTGAAAGTATATATTATCCCTAGACAACTGATATCTGATCACTTATCTCATGGTTTTCCGTCATCAGCATCTTAGGTGCCCAATGTAGTTCTACCCGTTACATAAGTCATATGTTTGCACATCTCATCAAATTACCTTGCCTTCCTATTTCACAGGGGAAGTTCAGGAAAAGATCTGGGTATTGTTATTCTTCTCTGTGTGTGGACTAGTCCTTGTCCCTGTATCATTCGATTTCTTGATTCTTCACTCTGAGATCAACAACAATAATGCCTGGCTACTCTTGGGGGCTCTTTACACAACAATAGATATATCTTTCTTTTCCGAGATATCTTCACAATGACAATGTTCTTGTTTCGTCCGTTCCATCAAGTTCATATATTATCCCAATTCTATTTCATCAGTTCTAATCATAGTTACCAAGTCGGAAAACGAAAAAAAAACGGCAAGGGAAAAAATCTGAAAGATACGATGAAAACGGAAAAAACGGAAAAAAAAACGTGAAAACATCGAAAAAAACAAAAAAAATCTTAAAAATTATACCAAGTATGTATATATGTCGTTTTCCAACATTAAGTAATCAAAAGTTCAAAACATATAGCATATGCGTTTATTAAGCACAAACAAAATAAAACCCAAACCCAATTTAAACCCGGATCAAACCCGACATGTTTTATATACGTTTTTCCCGTTTTAAACGCGTATTAAATGTGTACAGACACGTATTTTTTCAAAAAAACGCCCAATTTGGTTACTATGGTTCTAATCAGGGTATCAGAGTCAATGTTGTGGCATTGATGATAATTCAAGTTCTTCACATCAAGGTAAGTGTTATATCAATTCTCTGTGGCTCAGCTCTTCTAGCCCCCACTATTCCTTTACTTTCTTTTTTCTCGAGTTTATACTTCAGAATTGCTTATAATTTTATATATCTTTTATGTAATTGGGTTTTGGTGTTCAACCTTCTGCAAGATCCTGTGGTTATGCACTTCAAATAGGAATCAATTTTCTGAAAGATCCCGACTTTTGTGCTTTGGTGATTCGTCCGAGATCCTTTCGTTGGCCTATGTTGTATTGAAGGGGCATCTACCTCTGCGGCCTTTCCACCCAAACCCATTTCAACATTTGCAATCTCAACTAATCACCCTTCATTACACGACAATCAAACTATGTTCATAGAAGGAAATCCTTTCTTAGAAATTACTCAAATTAGGATCATGAAGCAACTTAACATCTAACCACTCAAGCACAATACACATCCTTATCATTCATACATACTTGCTATCAATACACTGCTCATTCCTTCTGCCACTCTCTACTCTTGGACATATGAACTTCATAATCACAACACATTACCTTTTTTTTTTTCGGCGTCACATTACATATATTGATAAGCTAGAGAAGAAACTCTAGATGGCATCTGCTTCCAGTCTCAAGCTGAGACTCCAGTTTCTTGATCAGTACTTCTGTGTCATGGCTTCAGGTCGTCGAGCAAAAGATAGTTGACATTTTGAGAGATCGATTTTGTCTAACTAGATTCTACATCTTACGCTCGACTTAAGAGAAGCACTGACTCCATTCTCTGATGTTCAAGATTGCTATATGGACGCTCGTCTTCTTGATGATCAATCTTCGGCTCACCCTCTTGACGTGCAACAAGCGGTTTCGATTCGATTAAGGTTTTGTTGCTTGTGTTTTCTCCGGTGGAATCCTCTAGATCTCCTGTTTCAGCTTCCTTGTTATTCTGAGCATCAACTCCTTCATCAGAGCTCCACTTCTCATTCTGATTCTTGGGGACTGCACCCTCCTGCTCGCTGTAGAATTCTTCATAGTGGGAGTTACTCCTCGAGTACCAATCTGAAGCTTGTTCTACCCCACTTCTGTTGGTCGGCCTCTGGATGAAACTCCCGAATCCTTGAATCCCTCGAGTGACCTTTCGAGCCCGGTCCCTCTCTTCTTTAAGAAGTGGCCCCTTCTCAAGCAGCTTGGATACCCTCTCCGACTTCTTTCTCACCGTCATTCCCCAGTTGAACCTGCAAGGCATGCATGAATACCATCGGATCACAACGAATCCCGTGAAATCGAAATCAAATCTAATCCCTCACCCCCTTTCGTCGATGTACTGAAAGGCCCCCATCTCATCTATAACTTCTCGGTCGCTCTGAAACTCCTCTGCGACGCTCTCGGGTCCATGAGTTAGAAGATGCTCCAGGAGGAGCAAGGCATTGTAAGCCTCTCTCCATTGCCTCCTATCAAACTTCGACAACCTGAATCACCGAGAAAAGATCAGGTGAACCTCTCAGATCATTACTGATCAACACGAAGGGTTCGGATCAAAGCATCATCAGAACCAGAAACCCGTATTACCTTTTGTGCAGAATCTCGACAATTCTCCAGTAATCATCGATCTCGAACGCCGCCCGCGATATGATACCCATCGTCCTCGCGTCCGGTCCCCATGGGTTCCCGTTCGTCGCCTCCTCCGTCATCCTAAGCACCCATCCAATACCCAAAAATCCCAGAATCAAAACCCGATCGAGAAACTCTAAAGCTGTGTCCTTTTCCCCGGGATTGGAATTCCCAGGAAATGGGCTCAATTCGGGTATTAATTTCCCGTATTATTTCCATAAAACCACCAAAGTACCACTCAGGGATTTACAAATCTTAGGTGTTAAGCGGTTGAGGAATGTAATCACATAAACAGTGGGCTTTCAAGCAAACATACATGAGAACGGACCCATTTTCCTGGGAATTCCAATTCCCAGGAAGAGAGGAAGAGAGCACAGCCTAAAAGAACAAGGAACGACGAATCGAGAGAGAAAACCCATGTGAGGATCCTAGCTGGGACTTACAGTTCTGCAGGGGTGACATCGGTGAGGGCCAGCCGCGCGTTCCGGATCTTCTCTTTCAGGAAGCCGGATGCCTGCCTCTTCAGCTCGTGGAAGAAGGGAGTGCCCATGATTCGGCGACCTGAGATCGGAGTGGGAGAGCTTTACAGTAACCGGGATCGGGATTGGGGGGTTCGGGAAGGCGTAAGCAAGCAGGGGAGGGACATACCAACTGCTCTCCACCAAGGAGAAAGCTACCCACCTGCTCCTTGATCTTGAATGGAGAATGAGCTGATGGTTTGTTCAACGGAGGTGTTTGGAGGGTTATGGGCCGACCTTGGAAAGTTGAAGGCGATGGAGGGGGACGAAGTCAATATCTCGGGGGCTCGAGTTTTGAATTTTAAAGGGTTATTTTGACTTTGCCCCCCAACTTTGATTTGAATTAGACTTTACCCCCCATATTTCATTAATTAGACTTTACCCCCCAAAACTAACTGTTCCGTCAGCTCACCATCTAAGAGAAAGGGTGAGCTGACGGAAAAGAAATAAAGTTTTGGGGGGTGAGCTGACGGAATAGTTAGTTTTGGGGGGTAAAGTTTAATTAATGAAATATGGGGGGTAAATTATAATTCAAGGCAGAATTTGGGGGGCAAAGTTAAAACAACCCAATTTTAAATGGGAGTCTAGCCGTTTGCTACGGTGACTCACGACGGACCGCTTGTTATTTATTTTGGGAAATTTTATTCATACCCCAAAAATCTGTAATTAGCCCCCGTATCCCTATCGTTTCTCGATAACTTACTCAACAATACTTTAATACCAACAATGCCCTTTTTTTTTTTTGTACCCCAAACCCCAAAGCCCCTACTCAGCGTCTTTTGTACCCCCAACCCACCAAGGTTTGTTTAAACTTAGCCCAAGCCCAACCCGTCGGGTTGGCCGGGTTGTGCGGGGTGGGTTCGGGTTAACCCGCCCAAAGTTGGGTTCGGGTTGACCCGTCCAAGTTACAGCTAGGGGTGGCAATGTGTCGGGTTGTGTCGTGTCTAGTTTCGTGTCGTGTCCAAAACCCCTAGATCCGGACCCGACCCATTTAACTAATCGTGTCTAGATTCTAAACCCGTACCCGACTTGCTAATAAACGGGTAGACATGATAAGACCCGGTAAGACCCGTTTACCACTCGGATCCATTCAGTTGACCCGATCCGACCCAATCCGACTCGACCCGACCTGACTCGAAAGACCCACTGGTATTATATATTATAGTATCGGATTGCTGGTAGACCCGACCCGACACGACCCGTTGAATACTAAACGGGTCTTCCCAGGTCTGCCGTGTCCAGACCCTAAACCCGGACCCGACCCGTTTATTAAACGGGTCTATCGTGTCGACCCGTTTACGACCCGAACCCGTTTAGCCCTGACCCAGACCCGCTAACTTCGTGTCGGGTCCTGTCAGGTCGAGGAGAAATAATTCGAGTTGGGCTCGGATTAGCCTGCCCAAATTCAGATTGGGTTCGGGTTGGACTCGGGTTGGGTTCAGGTTGGCCCGCCCAAGTTGCAGCTCTACTTGTGCCTTCAAGTACCAGCCAACTGTATGGGGTTTATTTAAGAGTGGGATGTATTCAAGAGTGCATATAATTGGGGTATATTTAAGGGGGTATGTGTTTGATTGGGGTATAATCAAGTTGGGGCGGGCCATTTAACTGGGTATATTGAAGGTGGGGTGTAAGGGGGAAGGGTATTTTTGGGATAGGAATGGGGTATGAAAAAAAAAAATTGGGGTGTGTTCAAGTTTGTTGAAAATGGGGGATAATTACAGATTTATGGGGTATGAATTAAATTTCCCTTTATTTTTGGGTAAATTACACACAGACCCTCTGTAGTTTGACTGATTATCACTTAAACCACCTCATGTTTAATACCCGACAAATGCCCCCTATAGTTTGAAACCATACACACAGACCCTGAGGGGTGCAAGTGATATATTTCTCAAACTGTAGGGGGTATATGTAGGGTTTTAAACATAAGGGGGTGTAAGTGATAATCGGTCAAACTACAAGGAGTCTATGTGTAATTTATCCTCTTTTTTTTTTTAATGATTTTTCTTTGTCTTAATATCGGATCAGAATATGGAGGATGCCCGGATGGTATCGGACGGCTGCCAAGTGTCAACTACTCGAGGGAAGACCTTCGTCATCCATGATGCGTGGCCTTGTTAAGGATAGTGGGTTAGGTGTAATCCGAATGCTGACACGTATATTACCAGAGTTTGAAAATTAACGTGGAGCTCCTGTCGATCTGCATAGAAAAACATAAACGAGAATATCGAGAGATCGATAACCAGGATCCGTCCTCCGACGCCCAAGTCAGTGACCAATCCAGAACAAAGAAAACTTGGGGGAGATGACTTAATCTCGAGAGCGTACATGGAACGGAGAGAAAGATCGCTCTTGATAGAAATATCTTGATCAATTAGTCAATCGTAACTAGCTCACAGCTAATGTGGTTAGAAAATGAATTATTACCTCGCACTAGAAGCCAATCGTGTAATTGTTTCAGTTAACGTGGCACGGTTGATTGTCAATGTTGCTTTATCTCCATACAACATGTATAACTGACTCATGTACTGATGATATCATGATGTTAGTATTCATTGGTCTGGTCTGGCGATCTTTACTTGTTCTGATCTTCAAATGCTGAAGTTCTATGGAGGCCTTTAAGCATAGGTGCCTCGGCAAAAGTTTCATCCTCGGACGCTAAGGCTTCGAGGGTGTTGCTGAGCGCAAAAGACTTCACTGAAGTTCTTGTTGCATAGCGGACGAGACGGAGCCCGGCATAGAGAAAGGTCATCGATGTGGATATGTGGCCCGACACCTCAGATCCCCGAAACATCGGATCCCATCGGTGCATCCCATGCTGCACCAGTCTGATACGGCACAAGGCACACAGAAAAATCAACAGATAAGAAAATAAAAGATGACATGATTACACCCGACGACACTCCATGCCTTCTAACAAATCCTTACATATCTCTCCACGATAAAAGACGATCATGCGCATCAACGAAGATTAAACTGTCTCCAACATGCGCCAACGGTCCTTCGAAAAACCACCAAATAGAGAAGACTAAAATTGAATATGTTACATGATAGATGGAGAATAAAGCTCTACCTCTTTGTGCGCTCTCTCTCTCTCACATAGATTTGACAGATTTGACTGAATGGATCGCACATGGCAATCTCTGCAGAGATAACTCTCACAGTTTTCACAAAAGTTATGATCTAGACACTCACCAGTCACGATCTGTCAGATCAAGCATCATCGAAGCACCACGGGTCTCCCAACAGCCTTGCGCTCCTCTTTTCGGACTCGCCCCATCACAGCCTCGGTCTCTGCAACATGGCCTCTCCCTCCATGTCTCGCCACTATGCCCGAAGGCATCTTCCCCGAAAAAGAGGGTCTTCTCTAGGTTTTCCTCCAAGTAGAATTCCTTCGGAATCGGTCACCAAGCACCCGTAAAGCGGTGCTCCAACACAGCGTCGTGGATGCCGTTCGTCGACCCTTTAATGGCCCGGGGGAGGAGCAAGGCATGCTCCTCCCCTGGGTTCATCTTTTTCGCAAGAAGTTTCACCAGGAGTCGTCGTCGATTGATCAAAAGATCAAGGATCAAAGATGATAAAAAAAAAGTTGTGTTCCCAAAACCCTAGACCTCTTTATATAGGAGGGAATAGTTATACATAAGTCCAATCCCGAAATTCCCATCAAACAGTCCCAAAAGGAAAGTCCAAATCGTATACGATTGGGCTGACCTGCGTCTGTCAGGCATAGTCGTGCGCACGACTGCCTGTAGCAAGTCCCACCTTTCTGGTGAAAGACGCATGGAAAAATTGGGCTCCCAGTTGTGCGCACGACCTGAGAGAGGTCATGTGCCCGAGGAGGGTTTGACTCGAACCATCATCTACAGTTTTACCCTCAAACACTAAAACTTTGATGATCCCACTAAGGATGCTGGCCTCATCAAGTTTACCCTTGGACTTTCGGACAACAATGCCGAATCCTTAGACGTGGATGTCAAAGGGTAATACCCAATGGAATATACATCTCAACTCTGCCAATCATGAATGCGGGTAAAACAAGATCTGCTGACCATAATATACTAGCAGGATCTACCTCGGAAGGGATATGCTATACAATTATACGAGTATCGTATGCCTAGGAATGCATATGCTTTAACTAGTGAGTTGAACTATGTTATAACTCTACGGTTAGGATAATGCCACGTGTCCCTTATTTTACTGGCATCTTCATCGGTTCCCATATGAATATGCCAGGAGGCTTGCGGACACATTCGGTATTTCATTTTTTATAGCGCTAGTAATTTGTTGGGTGCAAATAGCAACATCCTTCAGTTTCACTTAGTGTTTTGAAAACCTGATCGGTTCGGATGGTTCGATCGAAATTGGAACATGTTTTGGTTCAGACTTTGAATAAACCTATTCATTTGGAAAAGTCATTTAAAAAATAAATTATACATTATTTTTGGAAAAAAATGGATGGTTAGGTTTGAACACTTGACCTACGGTTTAAAAACCTTTGAACATGAATTATTAGCCTAGGAATCAAACTATTTTTTGAATTATTTCTTAAGTATAAATTTTAAAATACCTATTTCTCAAGCGGTTCAAGCAACGGTTTGAGCTTGACCAGATGTTTTTTTGGTTCGCCTTCCAGTCTGGTTTTTAAAACATTGCTTTCATTGAGATTAGCTTGGGTAGTAGTATGATGCTCTGCTAAATGAATCTCATGGTGTTAGAAATTGACTGTAGTTATGGTTGCAACTTTTAGAATGTTAGCATTGAGAAAGGGTGGGGCCATGTACAGTCCATGAAGTACCAAAGACAGCTTTACCATAAATTTAAGAAAAAACCTAATATGCTCTTGTTTCATTCATATTCTTTTATTATAGGCAATCCCTACATGTTGCCGCCGTCGCCAGTCATGTACCAGCTGCCACCCTACTCCGCTGACGGTATTGCACCACCACTACCAGCAGCCTACCTCCATCGTGCCCTCCTCCTTCCTCCTTATAATCCTTAGATTCGATCATGCCATGCTGAATGCACATTTTGTGCGTTCGGTCAATCCGACAGCTTGCACAGCAGGTTCATTTGGCCTGTGAGGTCGATTGCATCTACAATACATTCGGTCATTAGTGGCCAAATGCATTCTAACGGCTCGGCTATGATACTATGTGAAAATTCCTCTAACCACAAAACCAGGGTTGATTGTTGAGGTTGAGTACTTCTTTATAAGGATCTCACCGCTCTCCTAATCAGTCGATGTGGGACTATTCTCCAACAGCTGAGTCCTGACTAAGTGAACTGAGGGAAATGACAATCTGTAGAGGAGTTGAACCCCTATAATTTTTTTTTTTAAAAAAAATCCCTCTTACGTGGAGAAGGGGTTTGGCCTAGACCCCTACCAATATATTGATACAAAATAGTATTACAAAGCTAAAAAAAAAAAACAAACAAAGCAAAGCACAATGGAATCTATCTTGATAGCTCTTGGATCGTAGCTTTCATAATAGCCGGTGCGATGCCCACCCAAGATCTCAAGGTTTCTTCGATGTAGCTGACACGCTCATTCCACAGAGCCGAGCTCCTATTGAAGGTTCTCTTGTTACGCTCTAGCCAGATATTCTTAGCTTGCTACCTCGAGGCCAGAGCATGATTAACTGTCTCGAGGTTGTCTGACAGACCAAAATAACATTTTTGACTTGTTATATACATCTGCTTGTTTCATCAGAGACATCCAAACAATAGATCCCAATTCTGAGGAGTCCGACTCCACACAATTTTTTTGCCTTTTATACCTTTGTTTCATTAGTGTCATCCAAACAATAGACCCCGATACTTGTGGGCCTTAGCCGCAACTAATCATTCTTTGGTGTGAGTGGAGAGTCCACCAAAGATGTTGCGCAATTGCTTTTATGTAGAGGTGAGAATGGGTCGTGTCGGGTCGGGTTCGTGTCGTGTCTAGTTTATGGTCGTATCTAAAACCCCTAGATCCGAACACAACCCGTTTAGCTAATCGTGTATAGATCCTTAACCCGGACCCGACCCGCTTATAAACGGGTAGACCCGATTGTTGGAAATAATTCCATGGTAGAGGCCCGCAGCGGAAGCAAAGTGAAGGTCCGAAGACCGGGAGCGGTGTGCGTTACATATCAAAATTTTCATCGAAACGATCTACACGTGCGTGTATGAATCTAGCATGGCAATTACGTAAACCCCTAACGTCGATCTAACGTGAAAGAACAATCTAGCATGCATGCATGTTCTATCTATACTAGATCTATATGTTAGAGATCATACCGGCGTGCGGATTCTTTCACCGCGATAAATTTCTTCTTTGTCGATGGAGACGGACTCGGATCGATCTGTTCGATATACCTTCGGTGCAACGGCCATAACTTTTCGTTCTGAACTCGAACTGTGCTGAAATTTGGACTGTACGTAGAGAACTTCGAGACACAACTTTTGCAACAAGATTCACCTCGTTTGGACTTCTGTAGCTCCTAGAATCACAGAAATATCACTAATTTTTTGTGTAGATTCTGGACAGCAAAAGCTTGCGGAAGATGCCTTCTAATTCACCCGATCTCGCACGATGCTTGGCACCTCATCGATGGATCTCTGAGTGCCTCCATCCAATAAGCCTTCTCCTTCTATGAAACCCTACACGAGAAAGACGAGTCGTCATCCAATGGCGCAAGCGAGAGGAGAGACGAGATAGAAGATGAGAAGAGACGTAGGGAGAGATGAAGAAAGGGGGGTTTGGTTTTTCCATCATATATGGCCGGCCCCCTATAGCCCCTTATATAAGGCTGACCTATCCCCTTGGATAAGACTCCAAGGGGATAAGTTCATCCCCCAAAAACCTCCCTTTATCTTTCCATCTCTTTATCCATTTTTTTTCACTTTTAGTGCTTGTTTTGACCAATTCAAAACCCCTATCTTATCCCTATGGATAGCCCTATTACTGGGGATTCTCATCCCTAGAATATAGGGGCCGACCTTGCATGGGTCTCCCACAGCTAGGGTCAGCCACTAGTGAGGTTTGGTAGTGCGTGTTTTTACCAAAACGTCCGTATGCCTCAAATTGATCATTTCTAGTATGCTAGACTTAGTGACTCTTCCTTAAGTGATCTTGACAAGTTACTTTATTATTAACTGAGGTCACCGGAGGGTGCCCCTAGTAAAGTCAACCAGTCAACTCGCAACATGTCCCAATGCATCGCACCCATGTAGCAAAGTTCACTTATGGCGAAGGATAACTACATGCGTTTCTGCACTAACCTAGGGTTTTCCCTTAGTGCACACACGTAGTTATGCATCTACCGTGCACTAGTGCGAAGCACTCACGGAGCGTAGGTTTGAACTACTCGCTTCCTCTTACTGCATCCTGTGTTTCGAGGAGATGGTACTAGGACCGTACATAATGTGGATAAGGTGGAACCTTCAAAGACCAGGGTTCATGGCTTCCAACTCAGATCGATCGACGCACTACGTGAGTGTACCATCGATCCTCTGAGTCCGAGTTAACCTGCGTGGCCACCCAGAGTGCAACGCATGTTGCACTGCAATTCCCCCGGACTTACTATGTTCTCCCTCATACCCCTGCTCTCCGCTTAGTATGGTAAACCCGCTGTCCCTCCATCTGGTGCCATGACACAACTCGAGCGGTGGAGAATACCGTCAGACTCGAGTGCTCATATGACTCAGTTCCTTCCAGGTTGACCACGTACATCGTACATCCGATTACTCTACCGAGTAATCGGATCCGTTACCAGTCCAACTGATGACCACCTGGTCAGGGTTTAATACGACGTAGGTCAGACCAAGGAACGCACATCCCATTAGGGGTGTGGATGGCCTGCAGGAGTGACACGCTGATGCAACGCCAGCCGGGTAACCGAGTACACCGTGGTTTTGGATCACTGCATCCGGATCCTCACACATTGGTGCGCCAAAGCATCACTCAACTGGTTAGTCCATCAGACGTAGTTTCTCAGGGTTTAGGACCGTTTTACCCTAAGCAGAACCACGGCTTAGTGCACCGGTGTCTACTCACCGATCTGTGCACCGTGTTGGTTCTATTTGGCCAAAGACACTGTGCCTGGTAATGACCGTGGTGGAGATACCCACGCTCTGTCATCTCAACAGCTTATCCTGATCGGGCGACCAACCCTAATCAGAGCTGCGAACGTATTTAGATTACATGGGACCAGTACCTTGAGTCTCCCACTCAAGTGGATTACCATGTAGCCATAGCTCTCTGTTCTGTAATTAGAACACGTACTAAGGTAAGTACCAATATGCAATCCTATACTATCAACCATACATAGCTAAACTATAGGCTTTTACGAGCTGTAGACCTCACCAATTCTAACACCGATAAGACCCGTTTAGCACACAGAACTATTCAATTGACTCGATCTGACCCAATCCGACTCGACCCGACCTGACCTGATAAACCCGCTGGTACTACATATTACAGTATCAGATTGCGGGTAGATCTAACCCGACCCGACACGACCCGTTGAATTTTAAACGGGTCTTCCCAAGTCCTAAACCCGGACCCGACTTGTTTATTAAACAGGTCTATCGTGTCGACCCGTTTATGACCCGAACCCGTTTAACCCTGACCCAGACCCAGACCCAGACCCGCTAACTTCGTGTCGGGTCGGATCGGTCGTGTCGGATCTGCCGTGTCGGGTCCAAATTGCCTGCCCTACTTTTAGGTGAGTCTAGTCCCATATTGGTGGGGGAGGTACATGGGTGAGCGTTTGAGTTGCAAGATGGGAGCGGATGGGTCACAACCCTACTAGACCAGGCTCACATCTGTAGGTTCGTACCACTGTATCCTTAAGTGATAAGGAGACAAGCAACACAGTCTGGATGATGACATGTGGCCTTGATGCCAGAGCTTGATTAGACTTTACCACCCATTTTTCATTAATTAGAGTTTACCCCCCAAAACTAACTGTTCCGTTAGCTAACCCCCCAAAACTTTTTTTCTTTTCATTCAGCTCACCCTTTTTCTTTTTCTTAGATGGTGAGCTGACGGAACAGTCAGTCTTGGGGGGTAAAGTCTAATTAATGAAAAAATGGGGGGTCAAGTCTAATTCAAGGCAAAATTTGGGGGCAAAGTCAAAATAACCTTTTAGTTTATGTGTCCACTTGTTTCATCAGAGACGTCCATTCAATGAAACTCCACGGTGATCCTTGCTCTCTTGTTGATTGATCAAGCTGTTGATGTTCATGGTGATGGCCGGGGACGCGGGCTCGTGGATTCGGCTTCTTCATGAGTTCATTCAATTTCCCTACAATTTCGAATCCGAGTTCTTGGGATTCAATTTCCACACAATTTCGAATCCGAGTTCTTAGAATTCAATTTCTAATGGAACTCCAAGGTGATCCTCGCTCTCTTGTTGATCGATCAAGTTGTCGATGTTCCTGGTGATGGCCGCGGGGACGCGGGCTCGTGGATCCGGCTTCTTCATGAGTTCATTCAATTTCCCTACAATTTCGAATCCCAGTTCTTGGGATTCAATTTCCGCACAATTTTGAATCCGAGTTCTTAGAATTCAATTTCTGCACCGTGCACCATTTACATTGCAACAAGGGTCTGTTCTTTTAGTTTCCTAAGAAATAAAATAAAGGAAACAATTTCTGCAGAAATTCTTTCCATACCACTAAATTTTCGTTGTTCTTTTGCAGGAATAAAGGGAAGAAATCAACTACAGTGGAATCTAATTAGATTTTCACTGTTCTTTATAGCAGAGAAACGAAGGGAAGAAATCAAACAGTTCAGCCTGATAACCACATGCATGATTAACAATGCTCATGATGGACGGTACTGGATTAATCTTCAAAAAGGTAGCAAACTAAAGTTTTGGCATAGCAGCTTGCACTTTTCAGACCATCTAAAACCACAGAACTACAGCAGTGATCACAAAGCAAGCAATGTAGCCATCATATACTCAATGATGTCCCTGAACATACACTCCCTACCAACCAAGTTGCCGAACAGACAGAGCCCTTCACGCTATAACATAATAAGATAATAATTTACCAATTAGCACCAAGGACAAACATAATACACATCGTGTAATACACCAATAAGAAACATAAGTTTTTCCTCAAAATAAGTTATCAATTCCAACAAAAAAAATTGATACCATAAGTATGAAGGCATGTAGCTGCGTACAAATCTTTCTTTCAATTTTAAGAACATAAAGACAAAATTACACTAGTTTCCTCCAAAGCAATCAGTTTCCTTCCACTTCTTGTTGTATTCGGGTGCGGTCAGCACATTGATGTTCACATCCCTGAACAGAGAAAATCAAAACCAATCACCTAAGATTTAAAACCACAAAAGCAACAAGAGTGTCATAAAAAAAAAAAAGCTCATACTTTCTTAGAGCTGTATCCATGAGAGACTCTGGTGCACAGTTTCTCATCAACGCAACCACAAGGCCGATCATCTTCCGGATCTGATGGAGCATAAAGATCTTATGTCAGAGGATAGAAAATCATCATCATTGAAATCCTATACGCACAACTTTAACGACGAGGCTCCACTAAAACATTGACAAAAAAATTCATATTCGACAAATATCAAAGAGATTTGCTTACATTCAAAATAAAAAGTCAGCACTCTCCCATCTCTCCATTTGCCAATGCCTGTAGAACATGCAGTTTTCCCACCCACGGAGCAATGGTTGATGTCAAGCTGGTTTTAAGTGCATGCTGACTCACATCTCACTGACCCACATCAGCTGAATCCCCACTTTAAAACTGCAACCTGTTGGTGGAGAAGTCATATAGCCTCCAAAGCAAGTGCTCACTTTTTTCTCACAGGTGGACAATCTACAGATTCACTGCAAAAGCTTCAAAGATATCCCAATACATGAATCTCTCTCTCTCTCTCTCTCTCTCTCTCTCTCTCTCATGAATGCTTGGATTGCAATTGAAACCAACAAACAAAACATTCAGAAAACATATATACACTGATGACCCCTTTAGCTACAAGCCATTGTAGAACAATGGAGATTCTGTATACTAAGCTCGAACTTAAAGAGATGATGAGAAACTCATACAGAAGCCTCGACCCTCGGCTCCAAAGAGAAGGCATACATGAACTCCTTGGCCTTCCCATTCACACAACAGTTGGGCAGCTCCACCCACTGATTCGCCGCGACATTACACATGATATAGTTGACTCTAATATGAAGAGAGAATACTGAATCAGCCTACTTCTGTAGATAGCAGGAACAAGTAGGAACCTCGAACAGATCAAGCTAAGTTCCCCTCATTTTCATATAACATTTAATGCTGCAGAAAGGTTGGGTGTTGTAATAGCATGTCCAAAATAGATCCAGGTATATTCAATATTCGAGTTGATGAATGGTCCTATGCAAAATCTTATTCCATGTCCAACCACAAGAATATTATTGACATTATTTCTTTTGGGAAAATCACTTCTGTTCTGAAAACCTAATGTAGGTGTGAGTACGATAAAATGCCCAGCAACTATGATATTTGGGAACTTCAAATTGCATAAATAAGGTGCAAAATGTCGATTGGGTAAAAGTAAAGTACTATCCTAGTATCCTTCCTTATGCCCATGGTCCAAAATTTATCCAAATTTTGTGAAATATTTTCATTTTTCTAACCCCCGAAATGAAATAAGGGGATCAGAAATACAAATCGACAGAAATAAATTTATAATAGAGGTAATATATGGATCACTTGATTTCTCAAACGTTTCACATATTGCATTGACTTCTCAAATCAATAGGCATGTCTAAGAGAAAGCTGACAGTTTATTTCTAACAGCAAAATAGAAACATAAACCAAATACTTCGACCTAACACAAAAAAAGTCAAATGTTTATGACCGATTTTATGTTACTAATTACAAATTAAGAATTTTTCGATCTAGCCATTGCCTCCGCTTGTAAATAGGTAAAGTATAAAAAAATATGGCCTTTGCCTTATCACTACTAAGAAACTCCACACACTCTATTGCTTCATCTTCAGTTAGACCTTCTACTTTCAAGATCTCCTCCCAGATGCGATTGATGTCAGGGACTGAGAATAAGTTGTCAATAGCCTGAGTCATTAGTTGAATTCTCTGGTTCAACATATTATACTCATCATTTTCATTTTTACTCTTCCTTTTCCGCTTACTAGAGGCTGAAGCAGTAGCAGACGATGATCCAGGTGCACGTGCCGGTGCTGGTGTAGGTGTAGGCGAAGGCGAAGCTGCAGAGAAAGGGAATGGCTCAAGATCATCATCAGCAATGTTATGAATACCGTAACCAAACTGAGTATCCTTATCTACTGGGTTGCGTTATGGGCTTTGATGCTCTACATCAATCAAAATGGCATCATATCCTGTTATAGCACGAGAACCGGTTGTTTGATCATTCCCAATAATTTGTGAGATTTTATCAAAATCGATTATTACCTTATGCCTAAATTGTGCAGCAGTGGGTGACTCTAAAAAAAAAAAAAATAGTCCCATGAAAAAGTAAAATATTTAGAATTTTAAAATTGAAAATATTGACCTTCAAATATTCAGTCCATGTAATGTCATCAGCCTCTATCATCTTTTTGGCATCATTCCACTCGAACCCGCTTTGATTGGTCAAAGTAATTATAGCATTGTACCAAGCTCTCCACGTTTTTGTTCTGTTCTTTAAATTTTTCTTTATCATTTGAATAACTGTTTTTTCTCCCATGACTTTCATAACAGCTTGATATGCGTGTGGCTTCCAACCATTGTCAGTCTTCCCCCCCTTTTCATACTCCACTATAAATGCATCCATGCATATACGGTCCATCTCAGGGGTCCAGACAATATAATTTTTCTTTTCTTTAGGCAGACTCATCCTAAAATGATTACTTTATTAAAATAAAAGCACAAATATCATATGCATATGAAGAAAAATACAATTATTGAATATTTAAAGATTAAAGAAGAGCACAATGTTGACATCCATAAAAGCAAAATATCGATAGAAATATAAGCAGTAATATGGTCCATGACTCAATTATTGAATTACAATCAATGCCTATGATCGTTGTCCAACCACATATCGGCAGCAAAATGGTCCCTCTTATTGTCCCATGCAATATTTTTTTCAAGCAATGTATTATCCTCTAACGTGCCTCCAACCCCTAGGAGGAGAGTCATCATCTATAATAATATCGGCCTCCTCTTCCAATAAATCAGTGGGATCTATAGTTAAGATAAAGTTATGCAGTGTACAACAAGCTAGTACAATCCTCCCTTGTACATCAATATCAAAAAAAGGTTCTGTCCTCGGTATAGCCTTTTTTTCAACATACCAAAGACACGTTCAATAATATTACGCATTGACGAGTGTCTGTAGTTATACAACTCTTGTGCTGTTGCGGGATTATAGCTACGACGATGCTCTGATCTATGATACCGTATTTGTCGGTATGGTGCTAAAAAGCCAAGATAATGACCATACCGTATTTTCTGTATATTTAGATTGAAACAATATTAATAGAAAGAATTAATGTTATTTTCTAATAGTTTCTTAGTAGGCACCTATAAGCATACAATGTTTAAAAAGACGTTTGAGGCTTACGCCTCGAGGCCCGCCTCGAAGTGAGGCGGTCCTGTGTTGCCTCGAGGCGCACGCCTCAGCAGCCACATATAAAAACCCTACACATCTGTATCAAGAGATGTATGCCTTTGTTCGAGGAGCGCCTCAAGGCATTCGAGACGTAAGTCTCTCATGCTCCAGGCGTGAAACATAGGGCGGGGAGAGGTTAAAACCAATGTTTGGTGTGGAAGGGGCACAAAGGGGTTGATATGTAAATCGCCCCCATGTGCCCTTTTTCACTTATTGAAACCTCCTAAACCATTTTAGATCTTTTTAGGTTTTGAAACCCCTTTGCCTCCAAAAACCCAAAATCAAGATTTAGTGCTCATTTCTTTTCCGATTTTAATTCCGAAGTTGTATTATTCTTCTTTGTGGATTGTTCACCAACTACAAATGAGAAATTAAGATTTGTTTCAAGTTTAAAGGTATAGATCATGATCTTTCTTCTTCTAATAGTTTTTTCTATGATTTTTTTTTTGTATTTTACCATTTCATGTATTTGTATCATTGTTTTTTTCTTTGAATATTGACAATGTTAGTCCTATATTCGTATTTTATTGTTTGTTATTACTTGTTAGTTGCTACTTTAATTATTATCTTAAATATTAAAGAATTAAGCGTGTTTGAGCAATTTGAATTTTTATTTTGTTGTTAGATTGCTCGAGGAGTGCTCAATAGTGTCATATAAGATATATTCCAATACATTGTGATTTATTATGCATATCTAATTCAATTATTATTACACATTCAATAATAGTATTTATTTTGAAGTTTTTATTCTTTAAATTTTTTTTACCAAAACGCCTCAAAAAAATTTGAGGCTTACGCCTCGCCTCTCTAGAGGAAAAACGCCTCGGTACGCCTTTCGTCTTTTTAAACATTGTAAGCATATATTAAAACCATATGCAGTATATCAGTTATTACCTGAAGGTATAACCAGCTTAGTGGGCACATCTCTTACAGCTAATGATAGTACCTTAGCATCGCTGGCTGAACCCTCCCAACCGGCCAAGACATATTATATTTTGCACAATCCTATGTTTTCTTGTTCTATATCGAGGTTGATCCTTAAGTTTGACCTTTGCAGAAATATATGTACCATTAATTGCACAAATTGCATCCTACATTAATTTATGCATACAATATAATTAGCAATCAAAAATTTAGATGTAGTAGTATATATAAATTTGGATAGAAAAGACAAGTTACCCGAAAGAAATGGTGACAGGGCCTGGGGGTAATCCCACTAGTCGCTGGCATATTAGGACCGGGTTGCTTGATGATGTCTATATAAAGTTTCATCACAACGTTCAGAACATTCAAAAAATGACGATGAACTGTATATTTAAGAACATAGCAACTTGTTCATCCACTTCTATATTTTTTGTAGGCCGTAATCCTTTGACTTCAAAGCTTTGACTAATAACTCAAATGTAGGCTGATTGACTCATAAAAGATTATTTGTATCTTTATTTTTCTCACGCAACAAAAGATTGAGATATTTTTCTCTTCGTTCGCATCTATCTTGCTGTGGTTCTTTTGATATATATTGATGTCGTGTCACGCCCCAGAAATCTGAAGACCGATCCCTGGGGTGTGAGGTGAGAAAAAGATGGGAATTTGGGTCTGGTCAATTGATTACATTAATTTGGGTTCTCACAGGGCTTCTACGCTCTCTAATATGAAAAACAAGAATGAGGGAGAAACAAGAGGGGAATCTTTTAAATTTGATTTTTCAAAAAAATATTTTTATTAAAAAGGAAAGAAAGAGAAATTATCAACAGAGAGAAGATATTATCTAGTCAAGCTCAATCTTCAAAAGTCATATCCTCTCAGTATGAGTGACCTGTCGGTGCCACTACATACTGACAGGAGTCTATCTGAGGGAGCACGAGACTCAAGCCTCCTACGGCTAGCCAAGTGGTCTCATCCACGTCCTAACACTCAGGTGCACCAGTATAGGGTTCCTATCTACAGGGTTAATCAATTTAGTCATTTATATGCACTTATATTTTCATCATGATCTATCCTAGGCTTGGGGCCTTGAGGAGAGGCCTACCCAAAAGAATTCAGCTGGAACCATTGCAACTACAATCATAGAATACTAACTAACTAATAAAAACTCTTATTCCAAAACAATTACAATAACTGAAGCGAAAGGACTACAAGACTAACGTACTACGTAGAAAGGTGACACTGCAACTCTAACTCCGCCTCTGGACTCCTACTGCTATTCCTGAGCCTCCGGACCTGCAACTGAGCCTACTCGTGGGAAAGAGTAGCCCCCAATAGGAAATTGGGAGATTAGCCAAATTAATGGCTAGTGACATCCTAATAGTCTATAATAATATGAGACGACCAATCGTAATAAATTAAGATAATATCTATCAGTTCTATTAGAATCTAAGTTTGCATAATGAAACCTAAACCTATCAGTAGTCTATATTCACATGCAATTCCTACTGTCACTAGGTTATCTAACATGAAGTCCATTCAATGTTCTACAGCATTAAAGAACAAATTAAATAATACGTTCAGATAAAGTCACGAAGTCATCATATAAACAGTCACACAATTCTAATTTCATATATAGATAAAACACACACACTAACAAAATGTGAACCCCGGATATTTTGTTCATCCTGCCCCCGGTCGGGCATTACTATAGGGCCTTTTATTTCGATATAGAGGGCCAACTCTCTCGCCGTGCATCCACCAACACCATGCACTAGTCACCCAGATGATCATAAGGGGTTTCCCGTCTTTCACGGTGGAGCTCTACCGCCCAACTTGCTTTACTATGGGGACTTTAACTCCCCGGGACAGGGTTGCTAGGCCAATCCGTACTCGAGGGCACCACCTATTGGCTTTACCACAACCCTTGCCCGTGACCCCTAACCTACTTAACTTCGGCTGTACGCGCAGGGTGGTTCACGGCCCTTGCGCGCACGGGGTCCCTACCTTCTAACCAGGTAGATTCTCACATAACATCTTTCAACATATATACTGAAGCTACAAAAGGTATATTTAATGCTTAACAATTTCCAATAATTTACCCCGGTCTCGTACTGCTCTCGCAACCCATGCGACATAATAAATAAATGAAATAAGACACTCATCCCAGTGACCCGTGTGCTAGGGTTGCCATACTCCTCTCAGGAGGGTGGGTCCCGATAATTATTAGTTATTCAATTTATTATTTAACTTAAGGGAATCCTAATTACGGTGTCCATACAATCAAAAGCAATCATTATTATTATTCTATTAATATTTTAAGCATGTATCGTCGGACTCGCGACTCCGCATGCAAGGCGGGGTCCATTTGACCACATGCGACGATACCCAGCGGGGCCCGCATGCAGTGTCATGGACACCTACCCTTAGTCATTCTCATTTCCCACTACTAAAGACCACGCAAGGGTAGTAGATGTCACCTGGCTGTCGATCGCACACGACTCCAGCTAGCTGCCTTGATCTGTCTCCGCTGGATCACCACGATCAAGGTCTGATAATAACCACAGCTCCGCATCACAACTCTATCGATTAAAACAAAAGAATCTACGATGAGGGTTCTATGCCAAGGATAGTCGGGCACCCTCGATAGGGGACCAACATCGAGTCGACAGCACGCAAATCCGTGCGACTGAAGAACTCGATCCTAAACCATACTAAGTCAGTCAAGTAAATAGAAGCTAAACTTACTCATCGAATCGGGCTCGAAGAACCCTTTCCGATGGTTCCAGTTTCGCTGGAATCCGACTTCGGTCGGATGGTTTCGGGTCAAACCATGTAGAACCGATAAAATCGATCGCATGGCTGGTTCACTAGGGTAGAAGGGGTTCTAGGGTTATCTTCTAGGTTTGATAGGTGGGACTCAATATTCTGAGCACAATGCCGCTGGTTTCGTCCGAATCCGAGTTCGGACGACGAAACGGCGGTCAAACCACGGTACCGCGATAATATCGGGTCCAAGGATAAAACAGGGTATTAAATAGTATAAATACTATTCTAGACTATGACCAACAGGTAGTATTTTCCGAGCCGGTCGAAATGGCGCTGGTTTCGTCCAATTCCGAGTTCGGATGGAGAAATGGCGGCTGAACCAATATCGTCTGGTTCACGGGTTTGGTTCAGGTGAACCAGACCGGTTCACTATGTGGATCGGGTCAAGTCTGCTGGTCGGGTCGGGTATGATGTGCAAGGTCGGGTCGGGTTCAGGGCTAAAGAGGTCGGGTCTGGGTTTAATTATAAGCAGGAAATTACTGCTTTGCCCCCCCCCCCAACTTCTTCTTCTCCACGAGACCGAAACCAGTCGGGGGGGGGGGGTTTCCTGCGCGCCGGCGGCCGACGGGAGGGGCGGCCTGGAGCGCCGGCGAGCGCTCGGCCGGCCTCTCCCGCACCACCCCCACGGAGGAGGCACGGTGGGAGGCGGCCGGAGCGGCCGTCGGACTCCGAGAGGTCGGCCAGAGAAGGGCTCGCGCGGGTTTGGGCCGGCGTTGGAGGTGCTCGGCTGCACCGACGGCCTCCGGGGAGGGGCTCGGGTGCGGCGCCAGCATCCGGTGACTGCGCAGGTCGGCGGCAAAGGAGGAGAGGGTGAGGTCGGGTTGGAGGTTCGGCTGCGCGTCGCCGTAGGTGGCCGGGTTCGGTTTGTTCGGACGGAAGAGAGGAGGTGGGAAGGGGGGAGGGCTGACCTAGGTGGTTCGCCGGAGTCGGGGGAGGTACTCAGAGGGGGCTGCGGCTGCTCCTCTCTCTTCTCCCTTGGTCTCTATCTTCTTCTCTCCCTCCTTTCTCTCTCTAGTTCTCTCCCTCTCTAGTTCGATCTCTCTCTCTCTACGTCCTTCTCTCTCTCTCCCGTTCTCTCTCTATCTCTATTTATACACACGGGAGGCTGTAAAGGGGAAGGGATATGGTCAGTTAAGGGGAAGGGATATGGTCAGATAAGGGTTGGGGATAAGGATAAGAAAGATATAGGTTTATCGTCCCCAAATCTTGCCCAATTAGTCTCATCCGAATTTTGGATTTAAATAACTGGGGAGGGAGGTCAAGAGAGCCTAAAATTATGCTAGGAGACCGGGAGGCAGGCTCCAAGGCTGGTCGGGCTCGGTCCCGAGCCCTAAACCGGGCTCGGTTGGAATCCGGGTGCGATTCGTCCATCAACCGGGCTGAAAAGAATAATAAGTCGTAACTATCAAACCGGAAGTCGGAATAGGGCCCGAGAGGATTCGTTGGAAAGGTCTCTTCAACGCGAACGCGTTAGCGCTTGGTACATAATTTTCTGACTTCTGGATCTTCCAAAAAGAAGGAAATACTCCAAAACTCAAAATAACAATAACTATTCACCCGGGTGTCGGATCGACCCTAACTCAGGCTCATTGGAAGGCTCTCTCAGAGCCTCATCTAACGTATCTTATTTTGTTAAGATCTGATCACCCGATCTTTTGCAAGAAACAAAACAGCTACAACTATCGACCAATTATCGTTTTTCTAGGGTTTACCTGCCGGGCTGCCGAAACTGGCTGCGCATACACATGATCGTTGCACGGAACGCACCATCGTGACATGCTCGAAGTTACGGAGAATGTGAACGTAAAACATCTCATAGGTTTACGATCCATTTATTAGGAAAAAGCTCAAAGAAAAAGTCTGGCTGTAAAAAGACGAAACTAGCCATGGAGGATTTCTATTATTCTCAATTCTAACACCATAGGTGTTACATGTCGTTTGCGACGTAATGCCAATTTAAGCACTACTAACCATATGGTACAAGCACCGACAATGGTTTGTAGTGCAGCTTGTTGTTCCATCTCCATCTACGTTATTAAATTTATATAACAATGCTTAGTATACAATAATTAATAGAATGCGTTTAATATAAGTATCTACGTTGAATTAATAGTAAGACAAGAAATCAAGAATCTAAGTTTGATGACAGAAAGTAATGAAAGGTAACATAGAGGGATTCCAAAAGCCATGAGGTGATTCTAAAAGTTGGTGGCAACTCCATAATTTAGCTCCAATTATGATATGAGTCATTTATTAGTTTTACCTTCCATAGCACAATAGCTTGCTTTATTTCCTTTTTTTGGTTAAACTATATTGTTACCTAGATAAAAACATTATTTCCCTAACAAATCAATATAACCATGCTTTATTTTTATTTTCTTCAATTTTCTATATTTTTTAAATTATGGCAGAATTGTTATTATTTAAACATGTATAGAAAATCGACTTGCGCGTGTGGCTTATGCCACACCCTACATGGCTTATGCCACGCGTCATGCCCAAGTAGAATGCTACATTGCACGCTATAGCTATTTAAAACATTGCTTCACATCAATATTCCACGCAAAAGAGTGACTGGAGAAACTCTAGAAGTGAAAGAGGGAGCATCCCAAAGGGGTTCAAGTTCAACGAACAAAGGATGATCGATGCATGAGAAAAGCTAAAAATAGCACATTGAGCATTGCTCATTGCTACACTTTGACAGTTTGAATAATTGTGCTTCAACAATGATCCAATGGCTCAAGACCATATCCGAACTACTCATCGAGAGACTAATTGAACCCCCAAGAGCCTAAGGATGAATTGAAATAATAAGTAGGCAAAAACAAAAAAGTAATCAAACAAACCAGAATACCAAATAAGTGGCATTTGAATCTAGAACAACCCAATTAAACAAACAACGAAAAATGATATTGCAAAATTTGATCTTATTTTGAAGTAGAACCATGTCCTAAGTGAGCAATGGCTCTAATACCAAATGTAAGCATCATAAGACAAGAATGACAAAATATTGTATATGATTAGGGCAACAACCCAAGAATGAAGATAAACAATGAGAATGCAGTGTAGTAACCAATGGCAATGGTATGAGTGCCGTCCTAAAGGAGTAAAATAATAAGTACTAGTAGATTTTTACATGACGAAATACATGTATCTAACAAGTACTGGTGAATTATAATTTAGAAGTACTGGTAATGTCTCCAACAATTAAGCCAAAACAGAGAAATTGATCTAGAGTAAGTGAAAACTATGTGCAATGAGAACGAGAGATTTACCATAATGTTCCACATGAACTTTGCAATAGGATAGGCTCTATTATTATTATCTTTGTATTCTACAAGACAAGGAGACCTTTAGAAAGTCTCTTATTTTTTTAAAGAAAAACATTAAGGCAAAAAGACCAAAATCCCTTGATCAGAAAATACCTCTACATCCCAACCAAAAAAGATAATATATCCATCATCCGCCTTCTTTTCTGTAACATTTTCAGTAGCCCACGTCAATCTACTGCCATAAGCCCTCACGTTTTCAGTTTACATTTTGGATGAACAACCCTGTTTAAGAATCAATTTTGCTCCCTGCAGTTCCGTCGTTTCTTCCTTCCCAAACCCATTCTCCAAATTCTGTATTGCACCCTTTTGCACTTCTTAATTGACCACAGGTCATGCCATAGAAACAAAGTTACACAATTAAGGAATTAAGGATCAATTAGGCTCCGAGAAGGGGGGATTGAGGAAGATGATATCAAAGATTAAAACGAAATTATAATAGCTTCAGCAAATAGCTGAAAATAAACTTATTACACCAAAACATGATCTAATTCGTCAACCGCTAACATTTGTTTACACAACCAGTAAAATAACCCAAAATTCAATTCTAATAGAAGCGGACTTCACTGGACTAATGTATTATCAATCTATGTCTGTTTTTAATACTTCACTACTAAGTAAAAGTCATAATCCACTAAGGAATTCTATCTCAACTAGGAACTCTTACTCATTAAAGAATCCTATTTTTCAGTCCCTCCCTAACATTTGTTTACACAACCAGTAAAATAACCCAAAATTCAATTCTAATAGAAGCGGAACTTCACTGGATTAATGTATTATCAATCTATGACTCTTTTAAATACTTCACTACTAATATTTAAGGAGTAAGTATATGTTACCAATGTAACAACAACATATGATTGAAAAGGCCGAAAACATACCTAGAACCCTATTACGCAATCTGCATATTCTTTTTTTTTTAGAAAGCAATATGCATATTCTCCTCTTGCAATGGAAATTCAAGCCCTATTGATGAGAGAATACCTTAGATCCTTGATTCTAAAAAAAAAAAAAGAAGAAGAAAAGAGTACATGAGAGAATATCTTTAGATCCTTGATTCTTAAAAAAAAAAAAAAGAAGAGAGTACATGAGAGAAAATCTTTAGATCCTTGATTCTCAAAAAAAAAAAAAAAGAAGAAGAGAGTACATGAGAGAATACCTTATTAGATCCTTGATTCTCAAAAAAAAAAAGAGAAGAGTACCTTCAATCCTTAGAAATCTGGCAGGTTCGGAATGGTGGCCGAAGGGGATGAAGTGCTGGTTGAAATGGTGGCTGGAGGGGATGAAAGCAGTGGAGGAGATCGGGCAAAAATCGCTAGGCGTCGGAGCTTTCTGCGATGAAGAAAGAAATGTTGTTTCTGCTGCTTTAGCTCGGAAAGGATTTCCTTGCTCGGCAAGAAAAGAATTTCGTCGAAAAATCTTGTTTCCGAGATCTCCTCCCCTAAAAGAACGGAAGAAATCTGGGCCGAAATCCAATTTTCGTCCCATTAATAGGTTTCCGCCCTATTTTCCTTGCAAAAGAACATACCCCAATTATAAATTATTTCAGTTTAACAAGAACACACATGTTTAGAACGGTTTTTATGTGTTCCAAAACTATCCTAAATTGACAAATTCTGGGACACGGTGAAAGAAGACCTTTGCTGAATGCTATCAGATTTCTTCCAAAGGCAAGGTACACATCCATTGCCTGAATTATTTCTGGATCAACCTTCTATCTAAGCGCGCTGGTGCGACTCGCTATCGGACTTCCGACCAATTAGTCTCGTGAATTACTTGTACAGGATCATCTCCAAGGTCTTGGCGAACCGACTATCTTCCTTTATGGAATCCTTGGCTTCTCACTCCCAGTTGACGTTTATCTAGGGTTGGATGATTCTATACAATGTGGCAGTGACTCAAGAGACCATTTTGCATTTGAAGGAGATTCATTCTGATGGGGTACTGCTCAAACTCGACTTTGAGAAAGCTTTTGATAGACTACGGTGGGAATTTTTTATTGGAGATCTTGGCGTCTAAGGGGTTCCTGACCTCCTAGATTAATTGGATCAAGGAGATTCTCACTTCCTCGCAGATAGTCTATTTCATCGACGACTTCACAGGAAGATATGGGTGCAAAATTTGACTAACGCCCGATAGTGGGACCCGCCAGCCCTGCCTAGGCCCCACGGAGACGACAGTGGGACCCGCCAGCCCTGTTTGGGGCCCACGAAGACGATAGTGGGACCCACCAATCCATCATGGGGCCCACAAAGACGACAGCGGGACCCACCAGCCCTGTCTGGATCCTGCTAAGGCGGTTGCAGTAGCCGCTCCGAGACCCATATTTTTTTAAACCCTTATAAATAGCAGACCCAGCGAATATTCCAAATCGATCATTTGATTCCCAAATCAAACTTTCGAATTTCAGAGCTCAGCCATCCCTCTCTACTGCTTCCTCTGAAGACATAGACAAGAAACACTCGGCCTATCGAGGTCACTTCATTTCAGAGATAGCGAATTAAGGTTGCACCTTACCGCACAGAGACGTAGGATTCGGCTAAACTACGATACCAGACCCTTGTCTACTTCTCTACTCCTCATTCTCTCTACATCTAAGGTCAAATCAAATCAAGATTAAATCGATTGATTGTTGGGCGGAGTCTTCGGACGACACGAAGATCATCCCCCACAGAAGAAATTCATGGTGTATAGTGGGTGAAGAAGGTTATCCACTTACCTCTTCATCCTGAGAGTAGATATTTTTGACGCATTCATCAAGAAAGCTTGTGCTGATGGTATTATAAGAGACATTGGAGACAGAATGGTCCACCTCTAACCTTCACTTTACAGATGACTTTTTGCTGTTTTGTTAGACATGTCATTTCCAATTAGCTTTGCTTAAGATTCTCCTCATGGTCTGGAGATGTGTTTGGGAATGAAGATCCTAGTGTTACAAAATGCCTGTCAGGGCATAATTGTTATTGCCCCCAAACTTTAGGGTCAAACTGTAAATTATCCAAATAATAATGATAAAAAAGGTTTTTTATAAATCGACACCTGCAATCTTCTCTATTTACATATAAACCCCTATAAATCAATATTTACATATAAACCCCTTAAATCATCAATATTTACATATCATCTCCTATTCGTAGTTGGCATCCAAAATGAAGCAATATTTTTGAAAATTTTCTTCATTCGACTGCTATTTCATTAATCTAAAAGAAAAATAACCAATTCACCCATGGTTTTAATTAGTTAAATTGACATCTTCATACATCGTCATGTACCAACAGTCTGCCATTATGAAGCAACTAAGTTTAAAATCAACGACATAGTTTGCAAAGCATCGCACGCCAATGTCTTCACCAGCATGAAATTCCAAAACCACCAAAAGATATTCAAAAGGCAGGCTCAAACACCTTCTATAGTTTACGGAGCAAGACACAACAAGCTGTCTAAAACCCTCGCTCGCAAGTCCAGTCCCTGAACGCAATAAGACTTCCGCCTGACACTCCGTCAACAACTCTTTCTCCATATTACTACTGGGTGCTGCTTATTCTTCTCACTCCACAAGGGTTTCGTGGAATCCTTGCGACTTCAGAGAGGGGGAAGCATCTGCACCCAGTAAGTGTAATAATCCCATGCCAGTAATTAGCAGCAGCTAAAACAGATTTAACACAGTCGACATTAACGAGAAAACAAAATAAAGCATTGCGTTAACAAAATACAACGATAAAAAAAGAGGGGAAAATGATCCAATAAAAATAGATTGCTCGTATCAAGATGCAAAATAAAGGGGGACTTAGTGATAAGCTCTTTTAAACAGATACATTTTGCAATAAGGACAGGTAGGGATTCAATTTAGCACCAGGTCCCTCCTGAAAGGAATATTTTACAGCAAGTCCACCAACTACAATAGTTAGACTTTTTCAACCCTTCAAATAACAAAACTGCCCTTCTTTTGCCAAACCAACCCTAACTATAACCCTAAATTCTAAACCCTAACCCTAATTCTATACTCTAAATACCAAACCCTAACCCTACCCTAATTTCTAAACCCTAGCCTAACGACAGGACCATAGCTGCTATAGTGATTTCACTGTAGCAGTTACAATGACCTTTGAAGATAAAAAAACTGAAAAACAACTTATCCTTGCTACACTATTATACAACTTTTGTTGAATTTCTATCCATGCAATTGACTAGATCATCAGATAATGTCTTTATTTCATAAACAAGAAGTTAAAAAATAACATAGCATTCAAATGGTAACAAAAGAATTCATGACATAGCTTTCAAATGACATACCACGATATTTAAGTATATACATCTGTGTTTGGGTTCGACCTGGTTGCCCGAACCCTCAATCCGAATTCAACTGGGGTTGTATTTTTTTAACCCTAACCCAAGTTACCCAACCCATTCTTCGAATACATCAGCCCAAACCCCACCCAAAGCTCGGGTTGGAAACCCACCCAAGTTGCAACTCTAGTTTCTCGGGGGCTAAATGCAAAATTCCCTTCTATTTTTGTTCGAATAAGACGTGTTTGGTTGGAGAAGAATTATGGGATGGGTTGATGAGCTATGGTTATCACTCGGTTTTCTGTACAACCTGTGTAATTAATCATAAAGTCGAGAGTTTTCACGAGTAAAAAAAACAAAAAACTGCCTAAGCGTTTTCTTTCATAAAGTGAGAATTTCAGACACTCATACTCCCCCTTCTCTTCACTTCTATCATGGAGCTCTTTTAGTGGTCATTACCTATGGCTGGAAAAGTAACAAGCTTAATGCTGCATCTTACTAGAACTAGTACAACAGGGAAGCTGAAAGATTTGGTGGTAAGTCAATACTCAATATTAATACCCTTGCAGGCTTGTCTCTTGTATCTACTGCAAAGGCTCAAAGATGAGAAACTGATGACAATGCCAATAATCTCTCATGAAATTTCCATTTGATGAGGATAAAGAAATGTATATACACCAACTACTGAAAAAATGGAGGGGATAGGGCAAAAGAAACAAGAGTGAAAGAAAAAATGGGTAAATAGTTTGCATAGACTGGCCAGTCCCTCTCCCCTTTATGATGTACTGCCGAAGTAAGAGCAGGACAAGAGGTTGGATAAAAATAGTCCAATGGGTAGAAACTAATTGCCAAGGCCCAATTCAAAAAAAAAAACATAGAGAATAAAACTCAAACATCCCTAACAGATATGGAATGAAAAATTAACACAAAATCTAACACATCTTGAACACTAACCTTCAAGCAGGAGCTAAGATATCAAAAGTCAAGCTTGGACGAGCACTCAAAAAAAATTTGTCAGCAAACCCTCCACCTGATCCTTCAACTTGATTTAGAGATGCCAATATCTCAGTCTTATATCTAAGGGCAAACTACAAAAACATCCCCTGAACTATGCACCTCATTTCATATTGGTCCCTTGACCTTTCTTTTAACAATGTGAACCCCGTATGATGCTCTGTTTGCATTTAGCCCCTCCGTCAACTTTTATTCTGAAATTGAAAAGGGAATTTTTGGGATAAAAAAGTTGACACAATGCAGATGGAGTATAATTCGGGGTTCAGATTGTTCAAAAAAAGTTGAGAGACCAATATGTATATGAATGAGGTGTATAGTTCAGAAGGGCGTTTTTGTGATTTGCCCTATATCTAATGAAGTGACAAGGAGCTACATTTCTCATCATTTTGATTGTCAGAATAAAATTCAAGTTCATCTCGGATCAGGAGATGCTTTATGGCGATAAGCACTTCCAACTACATCAGGTAATACAATTCCATGGCCCAATGTTTTGTTCTCACGCAGCCCTTGTAATTCATTAGATTACCTCAAAAAAGATGCACTATTCAGTACTAGAGAAATCTTCAATTCACAGATTCCCATGATCAAGTATAAAACACTTTGACCTGAAGCTCCAAGTAGGTGTCAGGGTGCCAAACCATAGTTTGCTAAGATGCATGAATTGACTGACCATGCTGATTGCAATACTTCTATGGATATACCAAATGTACTAGTTGATTAGACTTGTGCTTGCCATATCCAAAACCTTAGAACCAATCATCTCTGTTTCTCATGAAAGATCACCAATACAAGTTTATTCCAACTGTAACCACATGAGGTCTTGTAACTCTAACCTTCCACACAAAGTCCCTAAGGAAGTGCAACATGAGCTTTCAAACAATGTTGTCAGAACCGAACCGGAGACTGAACCGGTTTAGGCACCGGTCCGGTCCGGTTCACCGGTCTAGTCGGTTTACAATTTTTACCTATTTAATTAAGTTGAGTTTGAGTTTGTAACTTTGTATTGCACCAAAAAAAAAAAACAGAGATACAAGAAAGGTCCCTGTCAGCCCAACATAGAACCTGATAACCAGAGTTGAAAAAAAAAAAAAAACAGAGATGAGAGATAGAGAATCCAATATGGCATTGTACATGTGCCCAACTGTAATTGCACCAAAAAAAAACAAGGCAGGGAGTTTGAACTTTGAAGCTTTGTATTGCACAAAAAAAAACAGAGATTCTTCATTCTTGCCTTCCCTGATATCCAAAATCGAACCAAAAAAAAACCAGTTGGCCCAACACACACACACACACACACACACACACACACACACACACACACACAGAGTACTTGTGGGCTGCGCCACAAAAGACCTCAAGGTGGGGGCTGAGCCGCAATGAACCTCAAGGTGGGGGATGCTTCAAGCTCAGCACTCGACAGACAGCAGCCGATGGGAAGGAGCATCGCCTTAGCCTCGCACGTTGCGGGAAGGTGCGTCGCCTCAGCCAGCCGCAGAAATAAAATGCGATTTTTTTAGGGTTTTTACAGTACTTAAGCCTTAAAGATTAAATAACTTTTACGAACCGGCCGGTAACGTCGAGCCGTCTGGTTTTTCCCTAAAACCGCCCAGGCCGACGGTTCGCCACCGGTTCAATTTCCAGCAGCGGTTCACATAACATCCAGACCATTTAGCTTACCAGTTTACGGTATGGTCCGGTTTTAATAACATTGCTTTCAAACACTATCCTTCTTCACAAAGACCATGCCTTTGTTTAGTCTAATATTACAAGGAAGATCATATCTTGCAAAGCGTTCGTTAAACAATCGATGAGATAATCGAAGAAATAATAGTCCTCACCTAGAGAGTTGACAACATTTACTAAATCAACATAACCCAAGTCCTAATTTTTATCTTACTATGGGATAATTTCTCTTGTGTTCTTGGTTGGACTAATTATTTAGTAATATTAACAGAAGTTATTCAAGCACATTGAGACCAACAACTAAAAATACCCCTACACCACAACTCCACTACTATATCCCTATTTTGTGTTGGACCTTATTTTCATTCTAGTGTTGAAAATATAGAATGAATAATGAAAACCTACCTACACAGGTAAGAAATCAACACTAGAATTTGATTAGAAAAGTTGGGATATGTGTAAGAATCAACACTAGAAGTGATTAATTCGGTTACATTTTGAGTAATAACTGCATTGGAAGGAGATTTTGATTTGTGAAATAGGAAATGAAGCTCAACAACTTTGGGGGTTGCGTATGTGTTGGCTAATTTATAAGGTCTAACTGAATGTCAAAAACCTCCCTTATAATTAACGAACAAATAGGCTACATCGGCTGAAACATACGAAACAATGAAATCAACCAGAAACATGCCAGAAGAGTAGTATTTAGATCTCAATTTGATGTTCCGGTTTAGGTATGCCAAAACCAAAATGGTTAGTGCAATCTGTCCAAGAATTTTACGAGTTATTATCTGTGACAGACAAAACCCCCATTCACCCTTGGTTAACATTGCATCCTTCTAAATTGTGCTCAGGTGTGGTAAAGAAGGTCGAAAGTGGATCGTATACACACAAATTCATGCATTTGCAAGGGCAATATGTGAATACCATGAAGTCAATGATGTATAACAATAGGTTTTACGAGTCATTATACAAGAATTTATTAAGCATATATTCTAGCATTATAGTTATTTTCAAGGTAATCCATCTTCATCCAACTTATCAATTTCATTCTTCTTTGATTCTTCCATGGATATCGATATTCCATATGGTTTTGTAGTTTATTCACGTTTCAATCTTACTAAAGCCTCATACTTTATAAGTGGTCAGTAGAGAAACCTCTATTTATTGCACCTCTACTTATGCCACTGTTGTGTATATGTACATTCATATCTTACTCTAACTGTACGATTTAAGAATAATTTTCATTCAACAACTTATGAAAATATGCTATCCAACTTTCTACTGTGTCATTGTCTTCCAGAAAGCTTTATTGTACTCAACCATATAACATCAACATAGAAATACGCACCACCTACATGATTGCACGGATTAGAAACGATTCAAGAAAAACAGATGCTGCAATGGTATATCTAAGACATTGATCAATAATACCATAAGCATCACATGGATCCTAGCCAAAGTACCTATTACAACAATGACCGTGTGGATCAATTCAGGGTTACAGCTTCTTTTGTCAGCCTTGTTGTTAACCTAACATCAACCGTCAACCTTTTTCACATGGGTTTGTGGCGGCATTGGCCGTTTTCTAGTCAAACTAGATATGATACGTTAAAAGCATATAATATTAAATTATGAAAATGACAGTTGAGTGCTAAGATGTAAAACATTCATATAAACTGAGGGAAAGCATCAATGCATGTCAAAAACTCCGCTCTTCTAGATTAAGCACCTTTCTTCCATGGTAGTAACTAGTAAAATCCTAGTGGACATCCAAAATACATAACTGAACAAGAGCAGTTTCAGGATTTACTAACTGCAGCTAGAAAAAAATCAAAGATTAGTGCAACCAATCTATTGCTTGAAGGGATGATAAAGCGTCAAAAGATTGTATACCTTTGTCCTCTAAATCTTCCCTGTGCCAAACCCTCTCACTGAACCACCTTGCAAATGTCCTCATAGTCCACGGCTTGGAGCACCCTCCCATCGTAAATCCCCTTCTCGATCTGGACTTTTGCACAGTACCTCTCCGTATCCACAGACAGCAGCCTTGCGGTCGACCCTCGGTAAGCACCATTCACTATCCTCACAGCCCCTCCAATCTGTGGGATCACTGTCTCCAGCTCCTCCTGATCGACCCTCAAGACATGTTTGCTGTCCAACATCTCAATCTCCCCGACGTACTTATCGATAACCCTCATCACCACTCCCTTCTGCTTGTAATACCCCTTGTCGGCCAAAGTCCTGCTGGTCACCTTCACCACGATCCCCTCACAGAGCCAGTAGTCCTTCCGATTCTTCCTCTCCTTTGCCTTCTCTTCCTCCTTCATCAATTCATCCAATGCTGAAGGAGCACCGCCAAAGCTGCCAGTTTTGCTCTTCTTAGCACTCGTTTCCGTTCTGGGATCCTCTTCGAACCCAAATTTGGAACTCTTGGAGGGGGCGGCCTCGCTGGGATGATTGGGTTTCAAGGAGAGGGATGTGGGTTGGAGGGAGAAAGCAACCTTGGCACCCGGGCAGGCTTCCAAAGTCGCGGCTGGATCAGGCTCGCTCGAATTGGGATCGGACGATGGAGGAGGCGGGGTGTCGGAGGTGGAGGGGAGGAGGGAGGAGGCTCGCTCGATCTGGAGGGCGATGGCCCGCTCCTGCCGCTCTTCCTCGACGAGGTCGGATCGGATGCGCTTGTTCTTGAGGCGGTCCTTGAAGAGGGTCTCCGAGTCGCGGTCGATGTAGGTCATGAACCATCCCTTGGGGGTCTCGTCGACCTTGCACTTGCCGGTGCGGCCGAGGTGCTTGACGAAGTCGGTGAGGGTGGCCCACTGGGTGGAGTTCATGTGGACGTGGTGGCGGTCGGCGATGTACTCGTTGTAAACGACGGTGGCGGCGACGCGGGAGAAGCGGTGGGAGCGGCGGATGTGGTCGAGGAAGGACTGCTCGAACTCCTCGGTGTAGCCGTCGACGACGCGGGTGGGGTTCTGGCCGAAGACCTGCATCTGCCGCTGGTGGCTCTCGCTCATGCAGTGGCACTTGAACCCGTTCTCGTCGCGGCACTGCTTCTGGCACATCTGGCAGTACCACCGCAGCTTCTGCAGCCCCTTCGCCTTGATCCGGTTCGCGATCGCCTTCGGCGTCAGGAAATCGTTCTTCCCCATCTCGCCAACCCTACTTCCCTTCGATCCGAAACCCTAGAATCAAAACCCTAGATCGATCCAGCCCACAGAGCAGCCGGTCGGATTCGATACGATGCCTCGCCGGAGACGAGAGATGAGAGACAGAGATGAAATTAGAGGGGGATATGATGTTTTAGGGTTTGGGGGGACGATGGAGAGGAGATGTCGGTGGCCGGGATGACGGCGGCGATGCCGGCGGAGGTGGTCGTCGGCGGTGTGGAATGGAGGCGGACGATCGAATCGGGTTACTGCCCTCTGTTGCGCAGTGCGCACAGCCCCAAAAGGTGATCAACCAACCAAAGGAGAGGGTGTTCAAATCTCCTCCCGTCCGACCGGGCCGACCGGAACCATACCCATTCGGGTTCCGGGTATAAATATGATATAATCTTACTAGTCCATGCTCGTGCCTGTCGTCACTGCAGCGGGCCATCTTTTAGCGGCAACACACCTGCCAACAATGCAACGGGCCACCTTCGGCGACAAGACACCCCCCGATTGGCACGAAGCGAGCAACAACCGCCCCACCCCGCCTCCCCCAACCCCCGAACCCAAATCTTCTGCCCCATTTATCTGCCTCCCAAGTCACAACCTTCCGTTGCACCCATACCCTACCCCGTGCATCGCACTCAGTCCGAACCGGCAGGCAAAGAAACAGATGTGATTAGCCCCGACATATGCTCCAGATTGTCCCTAATCATTGTCGTCCCTTTGCCTACCGGTTGGGATGCATGCGATGCACCGGTCGGGTCTGGGTGCAACAAACGACTATGACTTCGAGGGCAAACGATAGGGAAGAAAAATGCATCAGAATATTTGGGTTCCCAATCTTTCTTTTATTTTCTTTTTTAAATCAAACATGATCCCTTGTTATATAGATGTCTTTCTCTTATTTTTCTCTTTTAAATCAAACCTGATCCCACTATGCATGAACATCAATCATAATACCCTATCACAATCGTTCCCATTATCCTAGTCTCTCTACCCGACCCGATCAGACCCCCTTTTCTCTCTCTTAAATCAAACATGATCTCACCATGCATGAACATCAATCATAATACCCTATAACAACTGTTCCCATTATCCTATTCTCTCTACCCGACCCGATCAGACCCCATTTTCTCTCTCTTTCCATGCAAAGCCACCCGATCGTGAGTCCCATGCAAATGGTCGCAACCGCCCGTTTCCGATTCCCCCTCACCCACGTGTCCCTCTCAAGACCCCAGTGTTCGTGAGACCCATGCACGTCCGAGATTCCAGGTCGCATCCAGCCCACTCTCTCTCTCTCTCTCTCTCTCATCATCCGATCTCTTCTCTCTATCTTTAAAATGCATCCTAGTCGTCCATGCACCCAGCTCACAACGACCCGATCGCTCCTCTCATCCCGTTTTCTCTCACCTACGATCGTCCCTCTCTCTCTCCCCCTTAATTCTCTCTTTCATTATCTCCCGAGATCTCCTCGGATTCTCTCTCATCTGATCTCAGCCATCCCCTCTCACGTACCTGAATCCCCCACGCGAGACTTCCCCTCCAAGATCCTGTCAGCTCTTTCCTCTTTCCTTATCCAGCCCGAGCCAAAACTGGGAAGAGAGACAGAAATACGGAGAGTGAGAGAGAGATCCGAGAAGAGAGAAAGAGAAAGAGATCGGGGGAAGAAGAGAGGGAATGACTGTGATCGCGAGAGAGTTTTGTCTAGTCAGTATTTAGTTCCTTTTTGTCTAGTCAGCACAAAACTGATGTCCCTTATTATATAGATTATTCATTGTTACACACCCAGATACCCACACACAAACACAGATCACACACACAAACACAGAGCACGAAATGGTCGATCAGGTCACTGCTTTCATCCAAATCAGCCGGAGATCTCAATAGATTTCACCTCCGGTTTCTTGACCTCCTCTTTGGGCACGGTGACGGTGAGCACCCCGTTCTCCATGGCCGCCCCCACCTGGTCTAGCCTCGCGTTCTCCGGCAACCAGAACCGCTTGAGGAACCTCCCGCTGCTCCGCTCCATGCGGTGCCAGGTGTCGGTCTTCTCCTCCTGCTCCCGGCTCCACTCGCCGCTGATCTGGAGGACCCCCCCTTCCTCCACCTCCACCTTCACCTCCTCCTTCTTCACCCCCAGGAGGTCAGCCCTGACGACGTGCGCCTCCGGGGTCTCCTTCCAGTCGATCGGGGCGCCGGCGAGTCTGGAACGTGGCTGAGAGGCGAGGGCATTGCTGTTGAAAAAGGGGAGCAGGCCTTCGCAGGGATCCCACAGATCGAGCGAGAAGGGGTCGAAGATATTGCTCCGCGGAATGATCGACATCTCGCGGAGAGAAAGAGAGAAAGGATCGACGGCGAGAGATTACTTCTTGGAGGTGGGATGAACAATTTGACAGTTACTGATTACTCTCGGTATTGCTCGGAGAGATATTGCTTCTTGGGGGGGGACCACCAGTGTTTTCTTTTGATCTAGTCAGCAGTTTATTTTGTCTAATCAGCATTCGGTGCCATTTTGTCTAGTCAGCACGAAAGCGCCGTGCCATGTTATATAAATTGTTTTTTTCTGATAAATATATTAAATAATCTGAATGATAAATTATGATTTTTTTTATATAATTACAATAAACACTAAATTTATAATCAATATATTCCTTTCTAGTGACTCGTTTCAAGCAGCATAATTGTTTCAAGTTACTATCCCCATGCTAAGCTCTGGTAACTTCCTAGTGCAGTGCTACAGTAAAAAAATTATAACTACATACTATAGTACCTATAAGTTTTCTGAGAGGAGCAGTGGGTCAACATCGAGCTAGACGTGGTAGTTTAAATACATAGTTAACATATTTATAATAGCATTTTTTAAAGAAAATAAACAGATTTTGAATTTTTTTAATATAAAAAAATATTATTTGTCTTAAATTGTTTAACCCGAATGGGCACCCAAAATGATGATCCGGATCACAGCCGTTTGTTGCACCCAGCACCGACTGGTAACCTTGGCAGGCAGGAAAAGAGACATGATTGGATTCCACGTCATTCGGACTAAACATTCGGGTTAAACGCTTCGTATTGAGTAACATTGACCAATAAAAAAAAGGAAAAGGGAATCAATGAACGATTGCAACACATAATTTCGTATAATTCATTCCTTGATTTGTTGGCAGAAAAATTAGAATCTATTTTGATAGCTACAATCCTTTATAGAGAGTTTGGGACACTATCCTTCCAGGTGTATGTGAGTGTGTGAGCGCACGTGGGATGGGTAGGTATGTGTATGTGGGTGGGTGGGCGTGGGTGCGTGGTTGGTTTGTTGGTGTTGTGTGGGTGGAAATGCTTGGGTGGTGGGTGTGCGTTTGCGTGGCTGCGCTTGGGTGCGTTTGCATTTGTGTGGGTGGGTAGGTGCGGGTGTGTGTGTGTGTGTGGTGTATGTGTGTGTGGATAGGTGGGATGGTAGGGTAGCTGTGTATGTGTGGGTACATGTGGCTACGTAGGTGGATTTGCATGTGTAGCGTGGGTGGGTTGGGTAGGTTGGTGTCCGTTTGTGTGGATGTGCTTAGGTGGGTGTGTGGGTGGGTGGATAGGGGTGTAGGTGGGGGGTGGGTGTATTTGTGTGTATGTGTGCATGGGTGGTTGGGTGCGTGGGTGTGTATTTACGTAGGTGGGTGTGTGCGTGGGTATGTATGTGGTTGGGTAGGTTTCTGTGTTGCGTGGGGTGGGTGGGTGGTGAGTTTGCATATGTGTATGGGTACGTGGGTGGGTGCGTATGAGTGTGTGTGTGGGTGGGTGTGCGTGTGCATGGGTGGGTGGGTGGATGGGTTTGGTGGGTGGGGTGTTTGCATTTGCATGGGTGGGTATGTGTGATTAGGTGGGTAGGTGGGTGGGTAGGTCTGTATGTAGGCTGATAGGGGCTTTTGATTGTATAGGTGGTTTGTGGGTGGGTAGGTGTGCATGTATGCTCAGGTGGGTGGGGTATGTGTGCTTGGGTGGTTTGGTGTTGTGTGTGCGTTTACGTGGATGGGTAAGAGTGTATGGGTGGGGTGGGTCGGTGTGAATGGGTGGGTGGGTGCGTAGGAGTGTATGTGTGTGTTCTTTGGTGGGTGCGTGTGCTTCCGTGGGTGGGTGGATGTGTGTCCGTTTGCGTAGGTAGGTAGGTATTCTTGGGTGGTTGGGTGGGCGTGTATGTGGGTTGGTGAGTGGCTATTGTGTGCATGTGTGTGTGGGTTGGTAGATGTTCGTATGCTTGGATGAGGGGGTAGGTGTGTGTGTGCTTGGGTGGGTTAGTGAGTGTGTGTACTTGGATGGGTTGGTGGGTATGTGTGTATGTGGTGTCTTTGTGGGTGGGTAAGCATGTATGCTATGGTGGGTATGTGTGCTTGGATGGTTGTGTGTTTGTGTGGGTGCGTAGGTTTTATTGGTTGGGTTGGTGTGTGTTTTTGGGTGGGGTGGGTATGCGTGTGTTCTTGTGTGGGTGTGGGTGTGGGTGTGCACGTGCGCGTACTTGTGTGGGTGGGTAGATATGCTTCTGTAGGTGAGTGGGTAGGTTGGTAAGGGCTTTTATGTGTGTGTGTGTGTGTGTGTGTGTGTGTGTGTGTGTGTGTGTGTGTGTGTGTGTGTGTGTGTGTGTGTGTGTATGTGGTATGTAGGTTGGTAGGTGTGCTTAGGTGGGTGAGTGCGTGAGTGGAAGGGTGTGGAAGTTGGTTGGTGGGGGCCTTTGTGTGTGTGTGTGTGCTATATGGGTGCGGGGGCAGGTGTGGGTGTGGGCTTGGGTGGGTGGGGGTAAGTGGGTTAGTGGGGGCTTTTGCAGGTATATGATGTGTGGATAGATGGGTGTTGGTGTGTGTGTGCTTGGGTACATGGGTGTGTGTAGGTGGATTGGTGGGGCTTTTGCTTGTGTATGTGCTTGGGTGGGTTGGTGGGTGTATGTGATTGGGCTTGTGGGTAGGTGGGTGGGTGTGTTTGGATGAGTGGGTGTGCATGTGCTTAGGTGAGTAGGTGTGCGCATGTGCTTAGGTGTGTGTGTGTGTTTGCATGTGTGTGTATGTGGGTGTGCGTACGTGCGTGGGTGGGTATGTGAAGGTGGATGATATGGCCTTTTCCATGTGTATGAGGTGTGTGGGTAGGTGGGTGTGCATGTATGCTTCGGTAGGTTGGTGGGTGGGTGGGTGTGTGTGCTTGGGTGAGTGGATGTGCATGTGTGCTTCGGTGGATGGGTGGGTGTGTGTGTGTGCGTTATATGGGTAGGTGTGCTTAGTTGGGTTGCGTGGGTGGCGTTTGCGTGTGTCTTAGTGTGTTGGTTGGTGGGTGTGCGTGTGTGGTTGGGGTGTGTATGCTGAGGTGGGTGGGTGAGTGTGGGTGCTTGGGTGGGTGAGTGGGTAAATGTGGGTGCTTGGGTGTGTGGGTGGGATTGCATTACATATGCATATGATGTGTGTAGGTGGATGTACGTGCGTGCTTGGGTAGGTAGGTGGATAGGTGTGTGTTCGTTCATATGGGTGGGTAGGTGTAATTGGGTGGGTAGGTGGGTAGGTAGGGGTGTGTGTATTCTTTGGTGGGTGTATGTGTGTGTGCTTGGGTGGGTGTAGTGGTGTGTGTACTTGGGGGAGTGGGTGGGTGTGCGTTTGTATAGATGGGTAGGTATGTTTAGGTGCGTGGGTGGGTAGGTGTATAGGTGGGTTTGTAGGTGACTTTTGCATGTGTTTGTATGGATGTGGGTGTGTATGTGTGTTTGAAGGTGGGTGTGGGTGTGTGTGGGTAGGTTTGTATATGCGTGCTTGTGTAAGGGGGTGCGTGGGTGGGTGTGTCTGCATGGGTGGGGTGGATATGTACGTGGGTTGGTGGGGGATTTTGTGTATATGTGATGTATCAATGGGTAAGTGAGTTGATGGGGGATTTTGCATGTGTGGGTGGTATGTGGGTTGGTGAGTTTGCGTGTATGCTTGGGTGCGTAGGTGAGTGGGTGTGCTTAGGTAGGGTGGGCATGCGTGTGCTTGTGTGGGTATGGGTGGTGTGCATGTATGCTTGTGGGGTGGGAGGGTGGTTTTCCACCTACAGCCCACCACCCACACAGACACCACACACCCACGAACCCACCCAAGTACACATACTCACCCACCCACCCAAGAATATACACCCACCACCCACCCAAGAACACACACCTACCAACCCACTCACCCACCCACCCAAGCACGCCAACACCCACCAACTCACACACATGTACACAATAACCACTCACCAACCTACATACACATCCATCCAACCAACCAAGAACACCTACCTGCCCATGCAAACGGACACCCACCGAAGCACACACACACCCACCAAAGAACACAAACATACACACACACACACCTACCTTCCTACGCACCCATTCACACCTACCCACCCACGCAAACACACACATTTCCACCCAAGCGCACACACACCCTACCTACGTACCCACCCACCCATATACTCTTACCCATCCACGCAAAAGCACACGCAACACCAAACCACCCAAGCACACCCACCCCACACACCTGAGCATACATGCGCACCTACCAACCCACAAACCACCTACACACACAAAAGCCCCTATCAACCCACCTACAGGCCTACCCACCCAATCACACCTACGCACCCATGCAAACGCACACACATCCCACCCACCCATGCACACATACACCCACACACATACCCACACACACACACACACACAAACCCACCACCCACCCAACCCACCCCACACACGGAAACCTACCCAACCACACACATACCCACGCTCCCACCCACCTGCTCACCCACACACACGCATGCCTACCCACCCACCCGCACATACCTACCCATCTATGATGCCCCCCCAGCCCCCTCCCCACCCCACACATACACACACACGCGCGCACACACACACACACCACACACACACACACACCCCACATACACACAAACCCACCCACCTACCCATCTACCTCACGCACACAAACCTTCTCACCCACCCATACATGCATACCCACGCACACACTCACGCACCAATCCACTCACCCACACATACATACCCACGCACCCCAACCCCAAACACACACACACACACACACACACAAGACTATCCACCTAACCCTATATACATCACTCCACCGACATACAAACCCACAAATACACACCAACCCACCCACCCATTCACGCACAGCCACGCACCCCCTCACCCACGCACACACCAGCCCCCTCCACACAAGCTACGCACACACACATCCTTACCCACCCACGTATACAAGCAAACCCAACCATCCACACAGGCACACCCAAGCACCCACTCAAACACGAAGTTTACCGGTTCTCTAAAAATTGAACCAAACCAACCTAATCCTTGGTAAAAAAAATCAAATCAAGCCAACCAGATAAGGTTTTGATTTGGTTCGGTGGTTCTGCTGGGTCAATCAAATCGTTGGATAATCAACTAGGGTCAGTTAAATTCTTTTCTTTCTTTTATTAAATACAACATTTCGATCCACAATATAAACATATAACATTTAACATAAGCAAATGAAAAAATAATAATATTCAAATGAGAAGAGAAGAAAGCATAATATACATAAACAATTTGATTTATCTGTTAAGTCATTTAGATACTAGGGATTTAGAGTTTAAATTCACACCATGAATGGTTTTGGCTTAGCATACAAGGGTTGTTAAACGCTTATCCTGTCAGTGATTCGATTTTATTTTTGGAACCAAACCAAACCGAATATTACAAAATATCCAATCCAAACCGAACCAAATAGACCAGTTCAGTTCGGAGTTCCACAAAGTTTCCCAAAATTTAAACCACCCCCCCCTATAGAAGAAATATTCTGCTCACTTTATTTGTCAATACTCACAATACACTCAACCATAACAACTCCATTCTCTGTACATCAGGACCATCAATAGAGGGAGCAGGTACTGGTGATTTCGGCACATTGAGAAGCCTTTGAAGAAAGTAATCAACAGAGGAATTTTGCAGGAAAATGCAGTACTTCATAGCGGCAGTGATGAAAGGGACTCTGGATCATGCATTCCCGCAAGAAAGGCGATGAAAATCCAGAGCATGAGGATGGATACTATAGTGGCCCTCAAGACATGGTCGCAGTTGCCACTCACTGGAAGTTCGGTGTTCGGATAGGCATCGAGGGCCGGCTCCTCGTCCGAAACATCCCCGCAAGGCTCCCCGCTTTTGCTCGTCTCCTCGACCCGTCCCCGACTCTTGTGGATAAGAATCGCCCGGCACTTTGAGCATGTGCAGTCCCCACCAAGGAACGCGGGTACAGACTGAAGGAATTCCGACAGAACCTTCTGGTATGCTTCTCCCTCAATGCGCAGCTTTTGCCGAGTCGTTGGCTTCAGAACCTAATAAATCAGAGCATTGTAAGTAATAGGAAATCAGTAAGAATTCAAATACATACTCCAAAATGTATTAGTGAAAAAATAAATAATATATTAATAGTGAGAATTCAAATCCAAGGTCAAACAACTACAGAAGGTGCCCCATAGGAAGCAAGATCCCTGCCAAGTTAACCACAACAAAGTAAAACATGGGTGCTCAGGGGATAGCAAACCCTACGCAGCACAAAATCATGAATTTGACTAACAAAACAAAATCTCTACGCAGCTAAGGTACACTATAAAAAGGAAGCTTTCAGAATTTGTAGTTGAGACTTCACAATTCTTGATCTACAAAGGAGGCAAAACGTTGGATTTACAAATATCACCTAGTTCGACACAAGTTAAATTCTTAGTAGCTAGCATTTTTAGCCTCACACTACTATTGCATTTCATGAGTGTTCAAAGGACTAAATATCATATGTTCGAACCACATAACATTTCATATAGGTTAGTCTTCTACAGTAATCTTAATATTTAACTTATGTGCCACATAAGTTATTCTTTCCATTAGACCACCACGTACCATGGGATTCACAAACCTTTCCACATCTGATTTATAACTCTTATGCTTTAGTTGAGACATGAAATCTCATGGTGAAAGCAACTAACTGTATACAAAACCAGGTGTGGTAAGGTTAGTAAATTCCATCGTACCTCGTCGTCTAATGGAAAGAATATGGGAATGGAACCAATTCCTGGGAGTTGCAAGTCACATGAAAAGAATACAAAGTACTATCGCAACTAAAATCACTCATGAGATCATTTTAGCCCATTGTCTTTAATGCATGATATCTCCATTCTTAAAGGCTGGTTTGCTAATTAACTTCTTCTACAACCTAATATATCAACATATATTCTCACTGGTCAACAAAATCTAGTAACACAGTGTTAGAGCATCTCCAACAGCCTCCCTTAGCTGGCTCCCTTCGCCCCTTTGAGCGAGTGACATGACAGAAATCACCTCCAAGGGTCTTGCTTACCCACTCGCATAAGCCAGCGAAACGAAGGGAACGGATTTTTGCTCACCCACTTGAGGGAGGCCTCCACCACTCACTTGGATGGGTCTCACATGTCACCATCACCCATGTGATGTTGTAGAATGAACCGGGGCAGTTGTTTAGGAATGGCAGGTGACTGTATCAGTGTTGTCAAGGCAACGAGGCGTGCTTGAGGCGCAAGGCACAAATAAGGCGCACGCCTTAGTGTGTAAGGCGCAAAAATATATATTTTTCTTTAAAAAAATTAATAATAATTGTAAAAAATCTAAACTTCATAAAAAATTATATTTCATGAAAAAAGAGAAATATAACCACTATTCAATTAAATCAACACAATAAAGGCATACAATACTTATAACTCATAACTAGTGGCCATCAAATAAACAATTTGAGTGATTAATAACTCACAACTTATTATGCAACATGCCAACATCATATTCATAAGTTAAATGCATATAATAGTCATAAGTGATAATTGATAAATGAGACCTCATAAACAATGTTGAGTAATAAAAAAAAGAGTCGGGCTCTAAGGAGAGTTGGGCTCTTTTATTCGAACCGAAAAGAATCAAAATAAAAAAACCAAAACAAAAAACAAAAAACAAAAAACTGAAAACAAACAGGAAAAAAACGGAACTAAACCAAAATCACAAAAAACAAAAAAACAAAACTTGAAAACCAAAACCCAAAATGCATCAAGGCGCACACCTCGGAAGCCCTGCGCCTTGGCGCCTTGCGCCAATGGCGCATAAGGCGCGCGCCTTGTTGCACGCGCCTCGCCAGAACGCGCCTAAGGAGCATACTTGCGCCTCGCCTCGAGGCATGCCTGAGGCGCGTGCCTTACTGCGTCTTGACAACACTGGACTGTATGTCAACATCACCCATGTGATATTTGCATAATCAATCGTAGTTGTTGGTTTTAGAAAATCATGACCATCCATTTATCATGTAGGGACTAGGGAGTGGGGAGGGAGGCTGTTGGAGTGGAACAAAATTCCACTCCCTTGTTTGGCTGACGTGGCGAAAATGGCTCCCTTAGGTGGGCGAATGCTAAGGGAGGCCGTTGGAGATGGTCTTATTGCTAGGCAAAGCAGAAGACGACCAAGGACATGTGCATTTCAAAAATACTACAAAACCGAATATATAATCTGGATAGTAAGAAATACTAATATAGGGTCATCCACCTCATGTACCCGGATTGATCACAGTGCACTGTCGTATGTCAAAAACCAAAAGAATAGTTAGCGATAATGTTTTGGGGTGGGGGCGGAGGAGGGTAGAAAAAAGGAGCAAAAGAGAGGAGAGGCGTAGAGTAACAACTAACAACAGCAGCAGGTAGAGTAACAACATCAACCACCACCACCTAAAATCAAAAAAGGAAAAAAGAAAAGGCCCACACATTGGGGCTGACTTGGGCTATTCTAAACCACTAAGGAGAGGCCTTTGATCGGCCTTGAGAAAACTAGGGTCACTCCCCATGCTAGCGATCAGAGGGTACTAAGGCCCTAGCACCCAATTTATTTAGCTCATCTGACGAGCTTAGCTCCCTTTTAAGCTACTACTCCTCGAAAGGCTCACAGAAGTCCTAACTAGATCCCCAATCCCAAAAAACTGTGCTTATTAAATTTGAACATAGTGCACAATTATTCAAAGTGAAGAATCCCGTGGTAGGCCGAGTATGGAATTCCAAAAGACGATTTGAACCCATTTAAACTAGACTAATTAACACTTAAATCAACCATGTACTCAAATCCATTGATATAGTCCAACCACAAGCGATCTGGAAATCGGGTCAATACTCCATAATAGTAGAACTATATATAGGGTTCCAAATTAGGACAACATCCTTCCATGTGATTCTAACTAAATGGCATCCTTTTATCGATCAACATCCATTACAGATCTAGGGAAAAAGTCACTGTCAAACCCACATATGACATTTAATTTACAAATTATGAGTTCGATCAGACCGATAAATAAATTCGGGAAACCAGACAATAAAAAATAGTATCACAGAGTAGTCGTTTTGCAAAGTCGCTTCTTGTATACAATGTCAATTGAACTCAATGTATAATCATTTTTTGACTAAAAGTGGATATTCTCCTCATTAATAAGTAGTGGATTCCTCGCCGTGAATACCGTACACCTGGGATACACCGATACTTCAAAACAGGCGCCGTACCCGTATCGGATACTTCCCGATACTCCGATACGGCCCGATACGGCGGGATACGTATCCGATACGGCTGGGAAGTATTGGGAATTTAAAAAATTAGAAAAAAATCTCCGATACGCCGGGGATACGGGCCCGATACGCCAGGGATACGGGACCGATACGTCGGGATACGTTTCGGGTCTAATTCACGTGATTTGATCACAGCCGTCCATTGCACCAATCAATAGTTATAAAATTTTAGCCTATCAGCCGTCTATTGCAACAGCTGGATGCAATGGACGGCTGTGATCAATGGACTCGGGTCCATTAAAATAGCTGGAGGCAATGGATGACTGTGATCACAGCCGGCGTATGGTGCGTGCGATGCACCGGTCGACTGGGTGCAACTGACGGCTGTGATGTTTTTTTTTATTTTAAACTTATCTGATCTCTGAGGTTATAAACCTCAGAGAATCCTCACAGCTCAGATCCCATGCCGTCCGCGAGGCGTGAGAGAGGGGCGATCGTCCGCGAGGTGAGAGCAGGGCGACGACGGGGATCGTCCGCGAGGCGTGAGAGAGGCGGATCGTCCGCGAGGTGAGAGCGGGGGATTGTGTGACGACGGGGATCGTCCGCGAGGCGTGACCGCGTGAGAGAGGGGGATCGTCCGCGACGAAGACGACGACGACCACACCGCCGGCGACCATGCGACGAAGACAACGGCGACCACACCGCCGGCGGTGAGAGAGAAGGGGATCTCAGGTTTTTTTTTCTTCTCTTCTCCCCCTTTTCTTCTTCTCTTCTGCTGGACAGACTGATGAGGCACATGAAGGGTTTTTTTAACTTATTTCTGTTTTTTTTTTCAAACCACATATGATTGAAGGCATATTGAAGGGTTTTTTTTTTTTAATCCAAAGCCTCTACTGAGTTTCGCTCGGATTGTTAGGGTTTCGGCCACCGAAACCCTGCCGATTTCGACCGAAACCCTAACAATCCGGCCAAAACCCATACCTTGTTGGTCTTTTGCTAGACGGACTGAAGAAACGATTGATTTTTCTTTTCTTTTTTTTCAAATCCCATGATTGAAGGCATGCTCGAAGGGGTTTTTTCTTTAATCCAAAGCCTCGCCTGAGTTTTGCTCGGATTATTAGGGTTTCAGCCATCGAAACCTTGCTGGTTTCGACTGAAACCCTAACGATCCGGCCAAAACCCATATCTGAAGGCTAGTGTCGCTGAATCCCTAACAAATCGGGACCTAATTAGGCCAAAATCGATTTTATCTAGCTGATCCGGATCTGTGGGTTCTGTTTGATTGCTTTGGTATTGATTGGAATGTGGGTTCTGTTTGATTGCTTTGGTACTGATTAGAATGTGGGATTGTGGGTTTTGTTTGAATTGGACTTTTAAATCATATTGTTCCTATTATTGGTAATGCATGATTTGTTTATAAATTGTACAGAATATAGGTAAATATAGACGCATGACTTCTGCCTCTGGAAGTATGAGTTCTACTGGCGCAACTCCCTCTAGTGAGGAGCAAGATGATCATTGCCCCCTTTGGAAGTATGTTAACAATGTGAAAAAATCAGGTGAAAGGGGTGGGAACACTAAGTTCCAATGCAGCTTTTGCAACCAATTCTTCAACGGATCGTATTTTCGGGTGAAGGCGCATCTTCTAAAGATTCCGAATAAGGGAATTAGAGTTTGTGCAAAAGTAACACCACCAATTCTTGCAGAACTAGAAAGAATGACAGAAGAAGCTGAAGCGCGGTTAAAATCCTCACAAGTTCCTCTTCCATCTTCATCTAGCCATGCCCATGGGACTCCCCTTGCTAATTTGGGAGTGGGTACGCTTGGCTTGTTTAGAAAGGAGGGTTTTGACCCGAAAAAAAGGAAGACTTCTGAAAATACCGCCATAGAGAAGGCATTCAATGTTGAAGTTCGAGAGCAATTGAGAAGTGAGATTGCGAGGATGTTCTACACCGGAGGGTTACCTTTCCACTTTGCAAGGAACCCTTATTACGTGAGCTCCTAAACATTTGCCGCCAACACTGCTATTGCCGGTTTTGTTCCTCCTGGCTACAATGCTTTGAGGACTACGCTCCTACAAAGAGAGAGGGCCCATATTGAACGATTATTGGAGCCTATAAAAGGTACGTGGAAGGAGAAGGGGGTTAGCATTGTCACTGATGGATGGACAGATGCTCAAAGGAGGCCACTCATCAACTTCATGGCGGTGACAGAGAGCGGGCCTATTTTCTTAAAAGCTGTCAATTGCGAGGGTGAGTTCAAGGACAAGTTCTTCATTGCCAATTTGATGAAAGAGACCATTCAAGAAGTCGGCCCTCAAAATGTGGTGCAAGTTGTGACTGACAATGCTCCCGTATGCAAGTTTGCGGGAATGATTATTGAAGGGACATATCCTCACATATTTTGGACTCCATGCGTGGTGCGCACACTCAATCTCGCACTTAAGAATATATGTGCATCAAAGCATTCCGAAAGAAATGATGTAGTCTACGAGGAATGCCATTGGATTACAGAGGTTGCCAGGGATGCAATGGTGATAAAAAACTTTATCTGCAACCACTCGATGAGGTTGGCATTTTTTAATGAATTTGTTAGTTTGAAGTTACTTTCGGTTGCCGAAACAAGGTTTGCTTCGGTTATTATAATGTTAAAACGATTCAAACTCATTAAACGTGGTTTACAACAAATGGTCATTAGCGAGTAGGGGTGGCAATTCTTGACCCGACCCGCCAACCCGACCAGAACCCGACCCGAAGTTAGCGGGTTTGGGTTTGGCCTAAACGGGTTTGGGTCATAAACGGGTCGACCCGATTGACCCGTTTATTTAATGCGTCGGGTTTGGGTTTGTACTTATAACCCGATTGACCCGACTTGACCCGTTTAACAAATGGGTCGTGTCAACCTGACCCGACCCGACCCGAGCCAACCTGAACCAAATCGAGCCAACCCGACCCAACCCGATCAAACCTGGCCCAATCCGACTTGTCTTGACCCAACCCGACAGGTTTACATGGGTTCTGTTGACCCAACCCGAGCCAACCCGATCAAACCCGGCCCAATCCGACTTGTCTTGACCCAACCCGACAGGTTTACATGGGTTTTGTTGACCCAACCCGAGCCAAACCGACCCGACACGACCCGACCCGTTTAGTAAACGGGTCGGGTCGGGTCAACCCGTTTATTAGGCGGGTCGGGTTTGGGTTTAAAATTTTGACCCGTTTATTAAACGGGTCGGGTTCGAGTTGGGTGTTTTGCCCTTATACATATCTCTCAACCCGACCCGAACCCGACCCGACCCGACCCATTGCCACCCCTATTAGCGAGAAGTGGGCAACTTATAGGGAGGATGACGTGGGAAAAGCGCAATTTGTGAAGGACACAGTATTGAATGATTTATGGTGGGACAAGATCGACTATATACTTTCTTTCACCGATCCAATTTATGAGATGCTTCGATTTGCCGATACGGATAAGCCCTCTCTACATTTGATTTACGACATGTGAGATACTATGATTGAAAAGGTGAAGAAGGCGATATACCGGCACGAAGGGAAGCAAGAAAGTGAATAATCAAGTTTCTACATTGTGGTGCATAACATATTAGTTGATCGGTGGAATAAAAGCAACTCACCACTTCATTGCTTGGCCCATTCATTGAATCCAAGGTAACTTTCTTGTTGGAGCTTCTTAATTATATAATTCTATATTTAAAATGTGATAAAAACCCTACTTGTTGCCTTCTACTTTCTAGGTACTATAGCAAGGAGTGGCTTATGGAGGCTCCCAATCGTGTTCCTCCACACAAGGATTTGGAGATTTCCGAAGAGAGGAACAAGTGCTTAAGAAGATACTTCCCAAATAATGAGGAGCGAAGGAGTGTGAACCTTGAGTATGCTAGATTCTCCGGTGCCATGGACGTATTTGCCGAGTATGATTCGTTACACGATAGAGGATGCATGGAGGCAAGGCCTTGGTGGATAGTCTATGGAGCTTCTACGCCTATGCTTCAAAACATAGCTCTAAAGCTACTTGGTCAACCTTGTTCCTCGTCGTGTTGCGAAAGGAATTGGAGTACGTATTCCTTCATTCATTCAATGAGGAGGAATAAGATACAACCGCAACGAGCCGAAGATTTAGTATTTGTGCATACTAATCTTCGACTTCTTTCAAGAAAAAGTGAAGCATATAAGGATGGAGAGAGCAAGCATTGGGACATAGGAGGAGACATGTTTGATCCATTGGATGGAGCCGGCGAGCTTGAGATTGCAAACCTTTCGCTTGATGAACCAGAGATAGAGGCGGTGCTTTTTACCGAGAATGACAAAGATGATGATGATGTTGTACGCGTTGCAGGAATGTGACCATTTGCTTAATGATACCATCTATATGTTTTGTTTTTTGGATGATACATGTGACACTAACTTTGTATTTTGTAATGGATGATGAATGCTAGTGTTTTTTGCTAGTGTTTTGTAATGGACAATGAATGTGACACTTGCGTAATGTTGTTACTTGTCAGTGTTACTTTTTTGTAATGGATGAATGTGACACTAGCTTTGTATTTTTTGTTGTATTGGATATGAATCATGTAATGAATGATGATTGATGAACATGGTAACATTTAATTTTCAATCTATTCATTATTCAATGTGTTCATAATCTAGCTCAAAAAATATTATATTTAATTAATTATATATATATAATATAATTATAAACGTATCCCTGCCATACTGCGTATCCTAGTTTTTCAAAATTCCACGTATCGCCGTATCCGTATCCCCGTATCCGTATCGGTGCTTCCTAGCTGTACACTCACCAGTAATTAGGGCACACCCAATAAAAAACATCATGATCAATATACACTACCACATAGTATAAGACCGTCAAAGTATATTTAGAATACTCTAGACTTGTATAGAACTCTAAGGTCAAAGGACATTCATTAGTCACGCAAGAACTCAAGTCCATCTTGGTACTGCTATTTTTACAAGCTGAGTTTTCGTAGATAGCTAGTCAATGTGCACGTGATACCCGTGTTGAACGGGTGCAAGATACTAGCTGACATGACGAGAATCAACACTACTGCATTACGACTGAGCAACTCACCTAGTGTCCTACAATTTTCAATGTCTAATACAAAAATAAAAACCTCTCTTTGTGCACAAAAATAACATTATAATATATACATTCATGCTGAAATTATATCTAAGACAATAAACACATGAGATGATTGGGCACTGATTCTAATAAATATGACAATATCATCTACCTAGCTTGACACGTCCCCGTGTGCTGGAACAACAGCACACCAGGTAGCTGCCAGGTATTCTTCTAATGACAATGGAAAGCACATGCTAACTACATGATGGAACATCTGGAATAAACTTAAATAATTTTTCTTCCTCTCTAATTTTCTCTAAAATCATACCTAAAAATTCTAAAGTCAACCAAAAATTTGAAGTCTTTTGGAAGATTTCCAAGAAACAGTAGCACCCTAGAGTGACTACATATCCACTTGCAGCTACGATATTTATAGTGCAAGGGTTCCTTTTGGCATCTTATTAATAACCTCGTAGTTATATACAGGCATGTCACAAAGTTAGCAGGCTTCTCCTTATAAGTGAGGAATTGGATGTACAGATTCACTGCTTATCAATATTGTAAATGGTTTATTATGCTTTGCTATTGCAGTTTAGGTGAAACATTTGCTTAGAACAAGTTTAAGACCTAGCTTACAACATTAAAGACAAAACCTATCACTGTAATTTGGGCATTCAACATAACTTCTCAATGACTTTAAAAAAACGTCCAGTGAGAGAATTATAAATTTCAGGCCATGTCTAGCTTGGGGTATGGCTTAACCCCTTCCTCTCCTTCTCGGAGAGGAATTCCTCAAAAAAAAAAAAAAATTCAGGCCATGACATCAAGAGAATCAAGAGTAGTTCATATATATTTGAAGTCTACTACCACCTGGAATTTCATCATGCAAACATGTAAAGAGAATAACAGTATCCAATGAATCATTTCAACTTCATCACCAGTGCTTTGTACTTTGGCATCTAAGTAATACCTGGCTGCTTTTGAAGTCACCTTAGCTTACTGGATTTGGACACAATTTTCCAACAGAGTAACAAAAACATAATCTAGAAACAGTGATTACCTTACTGCTAGTCAAAAGATTTATTCGCAATTATGAGCATAGGAATCAATTAAATGTCCAAGTAGAAGGGAACTATAACAGTACAGAATAGAACATTGATGACACAAAGTTTACAATAAAGGACAGATTTGATGTGATTAAAATAACAACATAACCAGATCAGGCATCTTACTTGAATAAAAGTCTGTGCAATGACTCGAACTACAGGAGGGAGTCGTATAACAAACAATGTCCCAAGGCGATTTGGATAATGATCTTGGACAAGAGTGGAACAAGATCTCAACACTTGCATCGGAAATCTGAATGGTGACAAGTCTTCACAATCCATCAAAACTGTGATTTGTGGATCTTTTTCATTGATCAAATGCAGGACTCCAAATTCTACTTGAGATACTGCAAGAACAATGATACATGAACATACTGATATTAGTTTGAAGGTGTTATAGTAGTCCCGGTTATTTAAATCATTTGGAAGGAACTGCAAATAAAAGAACTGGGGAGAAAGACCAACAGATTCTGATAAACAAGCTGACATTTAGGCTGAGATTAGCCAGACTCGAAAAGTACTGTATTGCTAGATAATCATCAAGGATAGACCCCTAATCATTATGTACTTGTACGTATTATAGAATATGCATATAAAACAGCTGTGGTTGATCCCATCCATGACATAGAAACACAAACACCGACTAACAAACATAGTTTAAAATATCGGCGATATATAGTGATATATCGTCGGGCTCCGACATCAAAAGCAGATATATCGCCTGTTTTGGGGGAAAAGTCGATATATCACCATATATCGCCAAATATCATCAATTTATCGCCCAGTTCGGCGATAAATTGGTTCCCAACCTTTATAGGATTCCCGACAAAAGGGAAAATATCGCCCGATGTCACCCTGTTATCGCCAGTATCGCCCCAAAGAGCTCTTTGCCCCCTTTTTTCCCATTTCATCCCTTTGTTTGGTTTGATTTAAGTTTCTCAACAAAATCTAAACCTCCATTTATTGTTTAATGGGTTTGAAGCCTCCTTCACGGATTTAAGGTTTCTTCCAAGCTTCTAAGATGAGGTCTATTTTCAATTTTTTTTTTAATTTATCAAATTTCTTAAGTAGATCTTCGTGAATAGATGATAAACATGAATGGCAACAAGTTTGATATGATTCATCACAATTATCATGAAATTAAATGGGATTCATGGGTTTTCATGAGTTTCATCTATTTAAACCCAATGAACCCTAAAGAAATTTTACGATATCAATATAAACTTTATAGAAATTGCTTGTATTACTTTTCTAGGTTAATTTGCATATTCTACTGCAAGTCTGCAAAGTTTCTAACAGTTCACAGAAAGTGTCGGATAGTTCACAGACTCATATATAGAGCCTAAATTGAGTGTCCCTTAGGGTAAATGATTGTTTTATGTATGTTATTAATTATAATGATGTATCTATACATCCTAAAGGGATATATAGAAAAATCCTCAATAAAATCTTCATTTTGCCATATTTTTCCTCTTTTATCGCCAAACGTGGTGATAAATTAGCGATATTTGGTGATATCTGGCGATATATCGACTTTTTCTCCAAAACAAGGGACTTTAGTCTGTTTTGATATCGGAGCCCGGCGATATAGCAATATATCGCTAATATTTTAAACCATGTAAGTCCCGACATATACAAAATATCCACATAGAATAATTCCCTCCATACATTTGTTACAACACCTTCATACATGCTGATTTTGAAGGAAATTAAGCATTGCTTTGTGGCTGTGACAATTGCATTATTCTCCTATGGAACCTTATATGGACATGAATGTAATTAAACCGACAAGTTTAGTAATAACAATTTCTGCTATGAAATTCATGACCATCCCACCATCAATAATCAAGTTGATGTTTTCTCACCATGTCTAACTCTTGCATGGAATAAGCAGGATTCACAAGATGTATAACAATAGTTTAATCCATAACCATTTTTGCTTTCATCTTCACTTTGAAGTTTGAACACCCTGTGGTTTAGTTTTTCAAGTCGATCCACAATCTCCATTGGTAACTTTCTAGCAATTTCGATGAATCAGATCAGCCAAAATGGTAGAAGGTAGCAAACTGAAACAGACAGTTGCATTAAATGAAAAGAACAAGGTAAAATATGTGTTTACTTACAACTTGGGGAGGATTCCACATGTTTCCAAAGTGCAACCAGACCCGAGTTTGATCTAAGATTGCACTCTGAAAGTAGGTCTGGGATCTTGAAAAGTAATCTAGAAGGGAACTATTATCAAGAGAAATTAGGATCTAAAAGGGTTTTACAAAATTTTGAGGATTAATGTAGAAAATCTTCAAAAGATGGACTTCTCGGAATTAACATCTGAAAGTAAAAATCTTGGCCCTAGAAAGGACAAGATGAGGCTTCTAATGGATCTATGCTTATAGATGGAACAAATAGATAATCTACGTTAAGATCTAGGAGAACAATTTATATGCAGAATTTAAACATAAGATGCATATATTCGAAACAAACAACACATACAATGTTAAAAAGAGAAGGAATAACTACTAGAAGCATCAAACTTCTAGCGAGAAACTAAGGAGTAGGGGTGGCAATGGGTCGTGTGGGTTGGGTTCGTGTCATGTCTAGTTTTGGGTCGTGTCCAAAACCCTTAGACCTGGATCCGACCCGTTTAACTAATCGTGTCTAGACCCTAAACCCGTACCCGAACCGTTTATAAACGGGTAGACCCGTTTACCACACGGGTCTATTCAGTTGACCCGATCCGACCCAATCCGACATGACCCAAGAAGACCGCTGGTACTACATACTACATAATCGGATTGCAGGTAGACCCGACCCGACACGATCCGTTGAATTTAAAACGGGTCTTCCCGGGTCTACCGTGTCCAGACCCTAAACTCGGACCCGACCCGTTATTAAACGAGTCTACCGTGTCGACCCGTTTACGACCTGAACCCGTTTAACCCAAACCCGCTAACTTCATGTCGGGTCCAGAATTGCCAGTCATACTAAGGAGTCACACCTTACTGTTTTATGAGGCATGGCACCAAGAAGTAACAAGAAAGAGCCGGCACTTTCTCTATTTTTTAATTAAATAATAACTCGGAACTCCACTTATATGTGTGGGTGTATATAAACTCACAAACCGACACAAATCCAATCCTAATTGACTTGAATCACACCCATTACATTCTGAAATTAGGAGTCTTTTCAACATGTTCTTACTAAAACAAGACTCCTAACTCACTTTAAAATGACAAAAAATGGGTCCAAAATTATAACAAAAATAAGAAGAAAAACCCCCGCTAAAAGTTCTATTAAAGAAGTGACTTCATTAAGGAATCCTTATTATCTCGGAATCCTATTTCATTTAGGAACCCTAATATGAGTAGCAAGCTTCATAAGGAATCCTATGTGGAGTAGAAATCCAGTTCATCAAAGAATCCTATTTAAAATAAGAATTCTATTCTGAGTAAGAATTCTATTCTAACTAGGAATCCATTTCAAACTGGAAAACCTATACAAATAAGGAAACCTAGGTCAACTGTTCAAGCTGTAATCCTATATAATATAAGAAACCACTTGTTCATCTTGCGCCTTGATTTGCATCAAAGAAACATGGTTAGGTGTAACTAAGATTGATGGGGCATCTTTAACATAGGCAAAAGGCGACCAGTGTGAATGGGACTTGGCACATTTGATAAGCAAGAGACCAAATAAGACTTTGATGGAAGTTAGCGAGAATTCTAAGACACATTTCATTCGGAGGTAATGGTCATAGATATCAATTGATGCTAAGTATAATACATATGTTTAATGCAAAAATGATTTTTTAAGAAATTCAATGAGATAAGGTTAGTTGTTTGTTCATCTTCATCAACCAAGTCCTATACCATTAAGATACATTGATTATGGAACACAAAGAACAATTGTCAGCTGTCAACTGTCAACTGTCAACTGATGTCAACCTTTTTAAAATTGGTGTTGAATTCTTGGACAAAAAAACTGTCATGAGAGGGGATTGACATGAAACCTAGAAAATCAGTTGTGGTAAAGAAACCCACCCTATGATTGTGCAAATTAAGATCATGAAACCGAGGACCGATCCTCAAGGTTCATCTAAACTAGGACAGAGTCCAGATAAAGAGGTTAGAGCTTTGTTGTTTATTTTCTCAATATATAGCTATTAGAAACTTGTATTAATCTGGAAAGTGTAAGATATTTTGAAGCTAGTGCCATTTTCATCCAAACTGAGTTGTAACCAAAATACTAGCTTGGCATTAGCTAAGTAAAATCATGTCATAAATTTTTGGTACGTAACGATTGCTCAAGATCATTGTGTTCTCTAAAGGACAAACAGTGTAGTCAAGGCGGCCAGGCTACACCTAGGCGTTTTGGCTTGTCAAGGCGAAGCGGTGCCTGGGCAATGAGTAATTATTACATATTTAAATATTTTTATATAGTATATAAATATCTATAATACATATCACAGCACGTTCGTTTTATTTTCAAACGTACCACTGTCTACATATATTTTGGCCCGCCCGATCATAAAAAATATCATTCTTTTGCCCGTCCGATCCTGTCCGATCTTTATAATTGGGCCGGAATCAAGTGCAACCAACAAAGGCTATGATCTATGCAATTGGATCCTAATGAACAGTCTGATCAACATATGTTCAGCCAACATGGAAAGAATCTTGTTGATTTAAAGAAAAAACCACTCAGTTCAGCCAACATAGAAAGAATTTTGCTGATTTAAATAAAAAACCAAATCAGTGTTAAAGACACCACAGCAGCAACATGGAAAGCACAGCACCAACATGGAAAGATTTTTGCCGATTTAAATAAAAACCAATATAGAAATCAGTCATAAAGAAAGCAGATTTAAATAAAAACCAATATGGAAATCAGTCATAAAGAAAGCACAGCACCAACATGAAAAATAGGTAATTTTTGGAGCCAAATCGTGATCTCCTAATGGCTATTGTATCTTCTACTAGTGCATACCCGTGCCTGTCGGCACTGCAGCGAGCCGCCGCCCAGGCATCACCACCCCCACCGTCGTATGTGACGACAACACACCCGACCGCCTTCGGCATGCCCGTGCCGATTGGCACGAAGCGGGAGCCTTCGGTGCGACCAATCAACCCCCAACTCCGCTACCCAAGAGAGAGAGACCGTGGGGAAAGAGACCGTGGGGCAAGAGAGAGAGAGATAGAGACCGTGGGGAAAGAGAGAGAGAGAGAGAGAGAGAGAGAGAGAGAGAGAGCAGGGCCGTCTCGATACAAACTGAGGCCTAAGGCGAAAATTCTAAACCCGAAGTTAGCGGGTTTAGATTTGGCCTAAACGGGTTCGAGTCATATAAGGGTCAATCCGATTGACCCGTTTATTTAATGGGTCGGGTTCGGGTTTGTACTTATAGCCCGATTGACCCGACTTGACCAGTTTACCAAATGGGTCGTGTCAACCCGACCCGACCCGAGCCAACCCGACCTAATCCGATCAAATCCAGCCCAATCCAACTTGTCTTGACCCAACCCGATAGGTTTACATGGGTTCTGTTGAGCCAACCCGAGCCAACCCGACCCGACACGACCTAACCCGTTTAGTAAACGGGTTAAACGGGTCAGGTCGGGTTTGGGTTTAAGTTGTTGACCCATTTATTAAACGGGTCGGGTTCGGGTTGGGTGTTTTGCCCTTATACCTATGTCTCAACCCAACCCAACCAGACCCATTGCCACCCCTACTTGAAGGCAGACGTAGGGCTGCAACTTGGGCGGGCCAACCGGAACCCAACCCGAACCCAACCCAAATTTGGGCGGGCTAACCTGAACCCAACCCGAGCCCAACCCGAATTATTTCTCCTCTACCATATTGAAGCCGATCAACCCATCCCGCACAACCTGATCAACCTGGCCAACCCGACGGATTAGGCTAGGGCTAAGGAAGTTCAAACAGACCTTGGGTTGGGTTGGGGGGTACAAAAGATGCTACGTTAGGGCTTTGAGGTTTGGGGTACAAAATAAAAGGGCAATGTTGGTATTAAAGGGTCGCTTAGTAAGTTATTGAGAAACGATAGGGCGACGGGGGCTAGGAGACGGGGCTAGTTACAGATTTTTGGGGTATGAATAAAATTTCCCAAAAATTAGGATAAATTACACTTTGCCCTTATGTAGTTTTGTTCAAAAACACTTAACTCCCATGTAGTTTATTTTGTTCCAAATCGCTCCTTAAAGTTTGAAATGTTAGCACAATACACCCTTTTGTCAACTACATAATTTCCTTGTTTGGTGATTTTTATCTGATCGAAACTGAATTGAAGGGGGCAAACTGTTGTTTTATAGCTATAAGGGGTTTAGTGTTTTTAAGTTAAACTTCAGGGGGCAAAGTGTAATTTACACTAAAGATTCTTATATTAATTGAGATTTGAGAGTGATTTTTGTGAGGGATTTCAGGTGATTGGGTTGCCTTCTTTGTGAGCCAATTAATTCTATATTAATTGAGGGACTTCCATTGTGAAGAAGTGAAGGGATGAGCCCCATTCTATGGTTAGATCAAGAGATGATGATCAAATCTATCCGTCCATTTTTGTCTAGTCAGTAAGTTGTTCCGTTTTGTCTAGTCAGCATGTAGACCGCCGTCCCTTGTTATATAGATATGCTTGCGACGACCATCAGAAGAAGAAGAGAAAGCGAAGGTGACCATCATCATCAGAAGAGAAGAAGATAAAGACCATCATCAGAAGGAGAGAAGGAGGCGACCAACCTTCTTCAATCCAAGGTACGCATTGAAACACCTCTGCACACCCTTCTTCAATCCAAGGTCAGCATTGATAAACCTCTGCCATGGAAGAGAGTAAAAAAAAAAATTCAATAGGCCGACACAATCCACCGGTCGGTGTCGAGGCCGCTAGGCACACCACGACCCATCGCTCCGCGTGCACGCGGCATTGAGGAGGCCTCAAAGGGGCGTCGCCTGCGCCTTTGCTGCCCGTCGATTTCCTTTGACGCGTCCTCGATGCCGCCTGCAACTTTGCTGCCCGGCACCATCGCGTCGACGTTCCTTGAGGCGGCGGCGATGAGGCCTCCATCCAACCCCTAGGGAGCAGATCGACGAGGCCAAGACATCGATCACCTGCACCTTTGCTGCCCGGTACCATCGCCGGCGTCGATCCCCTTTGGCATCGATCCGATCGGCATCGAGCGGTGGGTCTGATCGACTCGCTCTCTTCCTTTGATGCCTCCTCGACGCCGCCTGCAACTTTGCTACCCGACACCACCGCCGGCAGCGATTCGATCCATGTGGGTGCTGTGCTTCGCGTTGACGTCCCACCGACGGCGATTCAATCCATGTTGGTGCTGTGCTTCGCGTCGACGTCCCTTGACGCGGCATCGAGGAGGCCTCGATCCAACCCCTGGGGAGCAGATCAAGGAGGCCAAGGCACCATCGCCGGCGTCAATCCCCTTTGGCATCGATCCGATCAGCGTCGAGCACTTGAGGTGGCATCGAGGAGGCCTCGATCCGACCCCTGGGGAGCAGATCGAGGAGGCCAAGGCACCATCGCCGGCGTCAATCCCCTTTGGCGTCGATTCGATCAGCGTCGAGCAGTGGATTTGATCGATTGCCCCCCCCCCCCCCCCCCCCCCCCCAAATCCCCATCCAATCTCTGTTATTTCTCTTTTATTATCACAGCACAGGACCCGAGCTCAATTATTTGGGTCAATAGCTATGCAGTCAAAGTTAGTAGTCGGCCCTAGTCGGCTAAGGGCCGACTAGGACTAGTCGGGACTAATTCGGGACTAGTCGGCCAAAACTTATTCTAACCCCTCCCCCCCTCCCTAAACATATATGATATATGAACTAGCATAAATGTCAATAATTATATGATATTAGTCGGTTAATAACAATACATACCTTCACACTTCACAGCATAGGTATAAATACATAAGTAACAGTCTAACAGAACACAGTTGTATTAGCTTCATGCCCATGTCAAAAGACTCAGAACTAAGAATTCATCACAATATTTGTTTGATGATGTTTAATCAGTGAACAACCCTAATTTTGATTATAGGGTTATATGGATATCAACAAATAAACTAATTATTTGTCTATGTTTTTATCTGAGATTCTCAAGTGCTCAACAGATGATTACAGGGAAGAGCCATAGTTGTGAGTCTTGCGACTCAAGACTTTGAGCCAATGTAAAAAAATCCAAACAAAATTGCTTGCAAAGACTCTTTTAAAAAAAAAATTTGCTTGCAGAATGCTGCTTGGGGACTAGTCGGCAGTCGTTAGTCGGGGACTAGTCGGGCTAGTCAGGTCTAGTCGGGGACTAGTCGGGATTCCGCCCAGCAATGACGGAATCGAAATTAATCGGTCGGCAAAATGCCGCCCAGGGACTAGTCAGGGACTAGTCGCCGACTAGTCCCGACTTTGATAGCATAGGTCAATAGCCACGTGATGGCTCAATTATTTCCATGTTCATGTGATCCACATAAAGCTCACCGAACCAGCCTAAAGAAAGCACAGTATTAATTACATTTTGCCCCCTTGACTTTAGCTCAAAAATACTTAACCACCCTGTGTTTATTTTGTTCAAAATTGCACCCTAAAGTTTGGAACAAAATTAACTATTCGGGCCGACCAACTGGAGGAGATCGCGTTGCGTGCCATGCCGAAGGCAACAGCTGCGTGCCGATCGGTGTGGGCCCGGCCCACATCATAGCCATACCAAATGACCATGTGCGGCACCACAGCCGGCGTCTTTGCTGCTCGGCACCACAGCCGGCGTCTTTGTTGCCCGGCACCACCGCACTCAGTTCGTTACACCCTTTTAAGTAAGTTGTTGTCACATTATATGTTTACAAATGTTCTCAATTTATTAATTAATTTACTTTTAACAGAAAAATCATATAGTATATTATACTACCGCGGTCTTATGGGTACGCACGCGTTCATGGCTTTCGAGTGTAGATGGTATACCATAGATGCAATGCTTCGACCCATGACCTTCGACACTTCTACTGGGAAAAGGAGACTCATCTACTTGCAAACTATTGATTCGATACCCGAGGACGGCTTAACAAAAATCTATACTGAAATACGAAGAAATGGTCAAAAAGAGCATATCGTTATCTTCGCCGACCCAGAAAAAAAAGAAACTGTATTAATTCGTCGTCTAGCATTTGGAGTTTTAGTATAATTGTAATTTGGTACTGAATAAAAGAGGGGAAACTTATTGTTTCTTTGTGTGTGTTATTAAGGTTTTTGGTTCTCCTATGCTTCTATTGGGACTGTTCAAAAAATTTAAATTATGTGAGAATTTTGATTTTGATAACCACCTATCTAATACTATTTATTAATTATTTATAAAATATACTGACACTATTGAAGCATCTTTATTAACTAAACACCTTCACCACCTCACAAGCACATCCACTATCTCAACAACAAATTTTTACTTTTTTTTATGAAAAATAATATTTCTTTTACACTAAACATGATACATTTCCATTATTTAACATTACATATTTTTTTAATAATAATGGTTAAAAAATTATAATTGATTAAATCAGCATTTCTTTGCATCTTCTAGGAGATATGAAACCAGTTTAAACCCCCCCCCCCCCCCCCCCGAGTCTCCTGAGTTCGTCGTGTCAACCCCACCAGACCAGCTACATCATGTTGAGGACCTTGAGGTACCACAACAGCACCAGGTCGCCCACTTCTGCAGTGGTACAACTATCGTCACCCGTTCCATGTCGGGTGGGTCCTTCGGCAACAGTGCAACTACCGTCAACAGCTACGCCGACATCGGCTATGGTACTTATCTTTTACCAAATGTAAATGATATTCCTTATCTATATACAAATCCTTATTAGCTAAACGTGGAAAATAAATTAATTTACAAAAACTTATATGTTACAGGTTCTTAATATAGAACCATCGAAGCCCCCTTCACGAATGCAATTAGCTCAACGTGCACGTAGAGAACGTGAAAAAAATGAACGCTTACATGTTCAGAATATAGAACCATCGAAACCACTCTCCCGTATGCAACTGGCTCAACGAACACGTAGAGAACGTGAAATGATACCCTTCTGTAATTTCAGTATGTTGTTTACGTGAGTAGCATAAGTAGGCACTTATACATTTTGTCAGTACCCTTCTGAATGCGCATGTTGTGTGCCGCGTCGAAGGCTCCCATTGCGTGCCGTGCCGAAGGCGCCCACTGTGTGCCGATCGGCACGGGCTTCCACTAGTGTATATACATGATTTTAGTAAAATAGTAACATTTTGATTATAATTTTCACCACCTAAAAGTCAAATTATCTAGAAAGTATATGAATACCGTACCTATAAACTGAATCAGAAAATCAAAATAACCCCAAATTCTTATAAACCCATCATAAGAATTTGAATTAATTCAACTCAATTTTGAGTTAATTCAACTCAATTTTAAAACCCCCCAAATTCTTATGAACCAATCATCAGAATTGATTTAATTTAACTCAATTTGAGTTTATTCAACTCAATTTGATTTAATGCAACACAATTTTGAGTTAATTCAAGTAAATTTTGAGTTAATTCAACTCAATTTTGAAATCCCCCGAAATATTTATGAACCCATTATAAGAATTTGAGTTAATTCAACTCAATTTTGAAAAACCCCCGAATTCTTATGAACCAATCATAAGAATAACACGCGATTAGTGT